>MU551651.1:400897-439058 GCA_024362625.1 Silurus asotus
GAGACATCAGTAGGAGTGAAGGTAATAAATGCATAAGTGTGTGTGTGTGTGTGTGTGTGTGTGTGTGTGTGTGTGTGTGTGTGTTTGTATTAACTTTATTCTATTTTGCTTTAGGGAACACATTCCAGAATTATGAAGGTCACAGTGTGGGTGTTGTGCCTTGTGGGCGTGGCCTGGGCTCTCAGTGTGGGCGTGGCCTGGGCTGTACATGTGGGTTGAATTGTTTATCAGAGTTGTGTAGTTGTTTTTGTGTATTCATGTTATTTATTTTCCCTGGTATGTCTTTCAGCCTGAAGTTGATGATTACGGTGAAGCTCGCGTGCTCACGTCCGACTCGGACTCTGAAGAGGTTTGGAAAAATGGTTGTACTCAGAAAACACGATGTCAACACACACACACACACACACACACACACACACACACACACACACACACACACACACACACACACGTGTGTAGATCAGAATTCAGTATTTTCTAAGTACAGGATCTTTGCAGTGTGACTGTAGATGTTGTTGTGTGTTTGTAATGATCAGATGTTTCCATTCACTGATGCAGGATCAGATCCTTTATCTCCTGCAGAGTTTCCTCTCGAGCCTCACATCTGCTCTTCTCCACTCCACTCCGAACCTAAACGATGCCGCGGCGATTCCTGGTCCGAACTGATACTCGGAAACCCGAAACCCTGTAGTTCTCCAGTTTTGTGTTTGTTACAGTTTTTCTCAGATCAGAAATTTAATTCTCCAAACTACATCTTCAACCACCACATCATTTAGTGAACATACTGTAATAAAACCATTTCCTGTTGATCAAATATCGAACGCTTTTGTACATTCATTCAACTGATTGTGTCCGAGTGTCTGCTGTTTCCTGTATTATCAGTTGTTTATGTTCATGATGATCAAAACATCTCAGCATCAGTTTATTGTAAACGTCATTAAATGTAAAATCGTTAAACCAGTTATCAGAATCTATGAAGCTGCAAATTCTATTCAACTTTTTTTTATCGTGTAAATGTGTTGAATTGATGAAATGTGAAGACGAATCTTGAATGTCAGTAATGAAATCGAGTGAACGGCATCAGATCAACCAATCATCAACCAGATGATACAGGTCAAAGGTGAATCTCGTGAACCTTCATTTGGAGAGTGAATACAGACAAAACACAGAATTATACATTCTGAAAATGGATGAACAACTAAGAAACAAAAACACGTGTATAGTCCAGAATTTAAATAAAAATCAAATACTAAATTCACAGATACCAAACAGAAGGAAGTGAAATGTTGTGCATTTTAAGTCGCTGTTATTCAAACTATAGTTTATATCAAGAAATCCTGAAACTGTGAATCATACTGACAACATGATTAAACATATTGATGATTTTGTATGTGATCAATGACAAAGAAATTTTTCATTCTATTGGGAATGAGATGTTTATTGACACAAACACTTACTTTTGAGAAATTAACTGAAGATTTTGAGAAAAGTTCAAAGTTTTGCAAGAAATCCAGTGTCGTGCTGTTTGTACACATTGTTTTGAGAAATTCACTGATTTGCAAATATTAAGGATGATTTCAGAAAAACTGTAACTCAGGTTAAAGCGTACGCACTTCTGTCATCACACAATTATCAAAAGAAAAACATGGACACAATCAATCATTCTAATGTTCACTTACCACCAGGTGAACACCAGCGGCGTGCGAGATTCCAGTACAAAACTGAACTTTAAAAGAAATCGTATAATCATGTGAAATAATGAACCACGACTGTAAAAGGGAACAAACAAACTCATGATCCTGTTTAGTTTGGTAGATTCGGCGCTGGGACTCGTCCCGGGGAACCCATGAGCAACTCGGATAAAGTCAAATTCCATTGTATTCCAATGTAAAGTTTTATTAAATCCCAAAAAATTCAGGGTAAAAGACAAAAACGTAAGAAACAAAAATTTTATGAAGCAGTCACAAAACAAGCGCTGGAAAAATCTTCACAAAAACATTTACAAATAATTGTAACTAGATAAAGAATACGCCAAGGTTGGTCTTCTGTGACTCGGGACAAGGCTGAGAAGACCAACATACACAGGACTAAACAACATGAACAACCAAACCAAGGAACAGGGACACGGGATTAAATACACCTGGGGGCAGTGTTGGGCAGTAGCGCGTTAACTTATACAGTAACTAATACTGTAGCGCGTTACTCTTAAAAATAAAGTAACTCCGTTAGCGTGTGGTTCGTTACCCGTTACTTTATTAAATGAATGAATTTGGGCTGAAGTGTAGACTACAGTCTAACAGTCTAACCTGTAGGATTGGAGGATAAACACCACTGTAAACATGAAGAAGACGCTCTGTGGGCGTGTCTCTGTTTATTCAGGTCTGTGCAGCAGTAATGGCGAGTCGAGGCGAGAGAGAGACGAGTTTCTCAAAGTGGAAATATGATCATTATTTCACTTTAGTTGAGCATAAAGACAAAAACTTTTCAGTCTAATGTAAGTTGTGTGTTTCTGGTTCGAAGCTCGTATCTACTGCGATAAACAGCAACTCCAATCTGTTGAAGCTCCTCCAGGACCTCCATGCCTGAGGAGCTAGTAGCTCTGCGCTAACCCGGTGTTCTGTTCTACATTGTTGATAGTTTTCATCCTTCAGCTGTGAAAGGAACATGTTTAAGAGCTCAACACAACAGCAGAAGCCACTTTAGTGTTTGATTGTGAATTTATTATTCAGCTTGTTTTGTTCTTTATGTCAGAAATGCTTGTGAGATATTCAGTATGTGCTGCTCTGACTTTAATACAATAGTGTTTATAAATTACTCTGTGTTTAAGTCAGTTTTGTGTTTGTGTAGATCAGAACATATGAAAGGGCATTAATGAGAACATTAAAGAAGATTCTTTAAAAAAGGAACTAAAAAGTAACTTTTAACAGTAACGTATTACTTTTTGGTGTAAATAATCAACAAAGTAACGGAGATACTTTTTGAATAAAGTAACGAGTAACTGTAACTAGTTACTATTTTTTAGTAACTAACACAACACTGCCTGGGGGGATTAGAGACCGGGGGAAAAAACTCATAAAACAGAAAGAGAACATGAAGGAAATTATGGCTACATCTGGTGGACAAAAAAGATCACACCCATTTAATTGTGTAATTGTTTCCTACATGATTCATTGTTTATGTCGAAGTTGATCCAAACATATTATTCTGTTTTTCACCTGAACAGTTTTAACCCAAAAACATCACGGCATCGGTTCATTGCATTAAGTCATTTAATGCAAAATACTTAAACGAGATCTAATAATCTGTCAAGATCATCGTCTTCACATTTTTGTCTTGAATTGATGAATTGTGCAGACGGATCTTGAATGTCAGATCAAACAATAATCCACAAGTTCACTAAAACAGGTTGAAGGTGAAGATCACATTGTGAGACACTGAGTCAGGAACATCGACTTGAACACAGACACAGTGTGGATGCTGAGGTTTTTAATGAGAGAAAAAAATAAACATTACAGACTTTTATTTAATAAACACACCCACCACACACACACACACACACTACACACACACACACCACACACCCACTACACACACACCCACACACACACACAATTTTACTAAACACACACTCCAACATGATCCCACAAGAAGTTAAAGTTGTTGGTGTTGTAGTGATTGATGATGGCTGAGCGTCTATTTTTCTGTTAAAACACAAAAGATCATTAGAAATACAGGACAGACAGGCAGACAGACAGACAGATAGACAGATAGATAGACAGATAGATAGATAGATAGATAGATAGATAGATAGATAGATAGATAGATAGAACCTGTGGAGTCGTGTCTGGTGTGATCTTCTCTCTCCTTCTATCCTGCAGGATTTTCAGCCCAAGTCTAGATAAATAAATAAATGGATGGATGAATAAACAGCGATACACACAGAAAGATGAGTACGGTATGTTACTATGTGAATGATTGTATCGTGTGTTGGAGTTGAACACGTGGAGGAAACAGGAAGTGAATAAATGCAATGTTTATGATTTATTGGGAAAATAATGACTTTACCTTCTGCATCACTCCGAACTCCAGCGAGAGCTTTTTCTGATGTGGAGGAAAAAACTTTTATTCTTTAATCCCTCAGACAGAAATAATGCAGTAATAATAATAATAATAATAATAATAATAATAATAATAATAATAAGGTGTGGTTACTGCAGCAGTGGGGGTGAAGACCATCTTCACGTACGGCTGAATAGATGGGAAGAAGTTTTATTATTAATATGTGTGTGTTATCATTCGTAATAATGCAAAAGTGAGAATCAATAATGTGTGTGTGTGTGTGTGTGTGTGTGTGTGTGTGTAACATGTAAATATAAAGTTAAAATAAATAACAGAAATGAGTGTAAATACCATTAAGGCCTGAAAGTCGTTCCTGTTTGTCTGCAAAAAAAGAAATCACTCAAATATTATTCATGTTTTTTTCTCGTCTCAGTATAAACAATTTTTCTCGTTTTTTTTGGTTGAAAACAGAGGATGTTGTTACCTGCATCAATTCCTGGATCTGAGACGGAGAGGAAAAACAATCACACTTTTATAATTGCAGTAATAAGAAGTAAACAATAAACAAATATTTGTGACTCTACATTTTTTTATAAAGAAGGAAAATAAAAAAGCGTACTCTTGATAAGACAAACATGTTTTCCCCCTGCGGACAAAATGAAAAAAGTTGTAAAAATCAGAGGAATAGAATTAATTTCTTTATTTTGTTTCTTTAGTGGGAGTTTACACACCTCTCTCAGTGGCAGAGTGAAATTCAAATCCTGAAAAAATATATATATTTTATATTAATAACATTTTTTGCAACTCATTTTACTATCATTTAATTTAAATGTATTATTTATATTATTATTATTATTATTATTATTATTCAATATTTTTATTTGTCACAAACACACTAATATACATAATACAACGTTTAAATGTAAATATTTTTTTATCTACAATATAATATAATTGTAAATAATGATAATTTATAAAATATAAAAAATCACAAGATAATAATTACCTGCAGTGTGATGTTGTCCGTCTGTGTGTAAAGGAATATTAGAGTCATTATTACAGACACAATCGTTATAAATTCATCACATTATAACAGTCATTTTTATTTTCACACCATAAAATATTTTGGTTACAAAATAAATCAGACCTTAAACAGAGGGATGAACTGAAAGTTGGGCTGAAACACAATTCACATAAAACCTCGTTAAAAATCGAGAAAATCACCAAAAATAAAATAAAATTAACTTCTGAATTCATCTTCAGAAAATATTAAGGAAATAAAGTGAAAATGAAGAGACCACTGGACCTCAAGACCAACATGAGGCATTTGGTAAGACTTACTCTGAATGGTTTTTCTCCATGATGTGGTGGTCCTCTACGTGATCCTCCATGTAATCCTCTACGTGATCCTCCTCTCATTTCTGCAAACTCTACAGTCATCCCAATTCCAAAATCCTGTCCAAAATATTGGCATCAAACAATTATATAGTAAAATAAATGCATTTTAGGAGGATCAGGAAAATACTTGTGTTAGTACAATCTTTCATTTGGAATTAAACCCAAAGTAGAAGTTCCACTCGTGCATGAATCAGTGCAAGAAAATATCATCTAGCAGAACTCCCTCAGATTGAATGCTCTTACATTTCTTGGTCCGTCTCCAGATGGACCCCCGGATTGGTCACCATCTGATGCTCTCATCTGTCCAGGCTGTAAAAAGTGGTACATAACATTCTCAGCAAATTAGCATTAGAGGAAATCCCCAAATAGATATGAATCAGATTGCTCATGTTTGTGAACCCACCACAACTGGAGGCCGATCGCCTCTTCCACCAAATCGTTTAGTAGTTTCATTCTTTGCCTCGTGATGTTTCCCCAATGACTCAGAACTGTCATTCGTTGGCCTACGATGTCCTCCTTTAGAACCAGGGCGTTGTTTCATTGCAGAAGGACTTTGCATTGGTCCAGCTTCTCCTCCAATTGTTCCGTCTCCTCCTGTAAATCCAGGATTTCCTTCTCCCATAGGCCCAGGACCTCTTTCCATTGGCCCAGAAGCACCTCCTCTTGGGCCAGGATGCCTTCCCATTGGCCCTGATCCTCTGCCCATTGGCCCAGTTCCTCCTCCCATTGGCCCAGATCCTCCTCCCATTGGCCCAGATCCTCCTCTCATTGGCCCAGATCCTCCTCCCATTGGCCCAGATCCTCCTCTCATTGGCCCAAATCCTCCTTCCATTGGCCCAAATCCTCCTTCCATTGGCCCAAATCCTCCTCCCATTGGCCCAAGACCTCCTCTCATTGGTCCAGATCCTCCTCCCATTGGTCCAGATCCTCCTCCCATTGGCCCAAATCCTCCTTCCATTGGCCCAGATCCTCCTCCCATTGGCCCAAGACCTCCTCTCATTGGCCCAGATCCTCCTCCCATTGGCCCAGATCCTCCTCTCATCGGCCCAGATCCTCCTCCCATTGGCCCAAGACCTCCTCTCATTGGTCCAGATCCTCCTCCTACAGGTCCAGGACCTTGCTGCCAGCCATTTTCTGGCTGTGGATAAAAATAAGCCTTTTAAATCAGGTACATTCATTTTCCCATTTGTATTTGAATAATTATAGTTATTTCACAGCGACACCAACAAGTTTCCCACATAAACCCCTTTCAGATACATAAAAAAATCTTTACTCTAATAATAGTCCAGAAGCAGCCAGAACCCAATAATTATCATTTCTTTGCTTTAATAAAAAAAATCAAAGGTTTTACTCACATGAGCAACAGTTCCAACAACCAGCAACACCACCAGAAACACCAGGTCCATTTCTGCTGGGAACAAAAATCACATGTTAAAGCCACAATATTGAGTTTAACATCATTTCCATTTCATTCAACACAAAGAGTTCAGCACTTGATTCCAGAGTCGTCCTGGAAAATCATATCGATTTTCACTTCTAGATTTCTGGATTTGATAATGATACAAAAGTCTGGACGTGATTTACCTCCTTCTTCTTCTTCCTCCTTCTGCTCTACTCTCCGGCTTCTGTCGCTCTATTTATACTGTACACAGAGAGTTGAGAAACAAACACAGTTGCTCAAGAAAAGCAATCGTGAGCAAACACAGATGCAAGAACATAGAAACCAAACCTGCCCATACTGGATACACTAACGTGCCAAAACTATTTGGTCACCCGACTTTTCCAGTGGATGTCTTTAGATGTTCCATCACCATGAAGATATGATTTGGAGTGGAAGATCTCATGCTATAGAGCCCCAACCCTGAATAAAGAATATGAACGTTGCCTGCAACCCAGGGGTCCTCACTTCCTAACATCTAACACCCTTGTGGCTGATTGAATCTCAACAAATCTCCACAAGGAACATCTTCCCAGAAGAGTGGAGGTTATTATAAAAGTATGTAATGAGATGTATGTGATATAGACATACAGAACCGATCTTATGGTCAGGTGTCCACAAACTTTTGCCTCTTCTGTATTTCAGTGTGAAGTTTAGATCAATTCCAGTTTATTATCCAGAACACTAAAAACAAATATCTGAAGACATGTGGAGGAAAATGGAGGTGTGATCATCTGAAGGTTGCCATGTTGCAGTTTTTAATCATTGTATTGATAAAAACATACAAACGAGCAAACATACAAGCAAAATAAAAAACAAAAGCTCAGATGTCACAAAGACTTCAAAAAGAATCTTTTGCAATTAATTTAATTGATCGGTGTTGACGCTGGAACACACCACAGACTAAAGCAACACCTAAAGCTTCTTGTTTTGCTTCATGCCTTTTAGAGGTATTATCTCTCTTTTAGCAATCTGCACATGTGGAAACATCTCGCTGAAGCCATGGAGAAGGAACCTGGAGGAACCTGATCCACCCGGATCGTTCCTGATTGCGTAAATCAGATGCCTAAGTACATATTTAGTAATTGAACTTTAATAATACAAATTTGCATCATATTTGTTTATTTGTCTACATCCTGTTTTTCAGCCTCAAACTGATGATGATCATCAGACTTGCTCTGCTCCATTACAATGAGGTTTGCAAAAGAAACCTAATCGACTTCAAAGCAACAAAGCAAAAAATCTGATTTAGGATTAGATGTTTGTGGACACCTGACTATAAAGTTGCTTCTTTTTAAACATCCCATTCCACAGAGTCTCAATTTCCTCCTATAGTAAGCTCCACTCTTCTGGGAAGATGTTCCACTAGATTTTTTAGAGATTTTTAGAGATTTGTTGAGCCACAAGGGGCAGGTACTGATGTAGGGGAGGTGTAGCGATGGAAAGATCGGATCATTTTAGTGACTTGGTTCTTTGAGATCAAAATGAATAAATATTGTTTTATTAATCATAGCATCGATGGGAGTCACGTGATAAAAGAACGCACGACTCGGACTGGAAGAGTTGAGAAATGAACCACTCAATTCTGTTTCCTGTACATAACCTACAGAGATTTTGCGATGCTTTGCTCGTGGTCTTTCAGTAGAAAACAAACAAATCGTATTTTACATTTTGCTCGTAGAGACGACTCGTTCTAGAGTCACATCAGGGAGTCATTCAAAATGAACGAATCGCTCATAAACGACTCCTCGCTAGTGAGGAGACCTGGGGTGCAGTTCACGTTCACATTCATCATATTCATCCTGAAGATGTTCAGTAAAGTTGGAGCTCTATAGAAGGAGATCTTTCACAAACTTCCAACCCATGGTTTGGGTCACCTCCTTCAAGTGAAGGAAAGATTTCATGCTAGCTCTTCCAAAGACATCCTGTCCAAGTGTGTGGGAAGAACCACATATGGCTGGAGAAATCGTCTGTCCCAATACTTTTAGAACATATAATGAAGTTCTGATATAAACACAAAGACGGATGAGTAAATTGGATTAAAAAGTAATTCAAAATATACAATGATGACTGTGGGATTTTGGTAGCAGGTCTATGCCTCAGCCACTAGGTGGTGCAGGTGTTATGTTTATGAGATATAAAAAATAACCCAGGCAGATAAATTGCAGTCAATAGGAAAAGGTCACCACAAGGTCAAATGTTTGTTATATTCTATAATTCTATTGATGTTGTACTGCGGTACAAGGAATGTAATAATAACCTGAACACCAGGGAAGTGGAAGCTCAGAGTTTAAGGTGCCAAACAGGTGATCAAAAGGTTGTGAGTTCAAATCCCAGCACCACTAAACTTCTTCTGCTGGGCCCTTGAGCAAGGCCCCTGACCCTGTATAAGTGAGAATTGTAAGAAGTTCTTCTGCTGACAAACCACCAGCATCTCAGTGATCAGTGTCCAGTCCTGCTATGTTCTGAACAGTTTACTATTTATTCAAATGAAACGCTGATGTTTCTCTTGACAGTGGATCTCGTCACCAATAATTCTGACCTCATTACACTTCAATGCTGAGAGGTAGCATCAAAGCATTTTAAAGCATGCCAACAGATGGCAGCACACGACTGCACTCACAGTCACAGGGAGCACCGATCTTTACAAGTCTGTGCACCAATAGACATCGTCCTGGAGCTGTGCAGCTGGTGCAGTTCTGACCAAGTGAAACAACACGATCTCACGAGACGTTCCAGAAAACTGTATTGTAGTGCAAGGGGACTGTTTTAAAGCTGACAGTGTGGAAACGTAGATAAATAAAGTACTTTCTCGTAAACAGAGCGATACCTCATATATATTACTCAGATTCTGACCCTGATTTAGTTTACATCATTATTATATATTTACGGGTGATGTATCATGTGGAATTCATCGTAGGTTGATCTTAGGCTCATTACTGAAGACACTGAGACTTTTAAGGTTTTCCAGAGACGTCCCTTTTGTTTCTATGCAACAATCTCAGTAATGAAACACTCTGAAGATCTCCTTTTACCAAACAAATCTTTGAATGTTCAGATCGAGAGTTCCACACTTTTCAGAGGATCCAATCTCAGACTGTGTTCTGTATCGAGTTGGACTTGTCTCAGTTTTGGACGTTGGTGTTGATTAGCATGGTCTTGCTCTCGATTAAACGATTGTCAGGATGTTTGTGTTGTCTTTTCTTTTTTCTTTTCTTTTCATTAACAGGTTCGATAGCTTTGTTTCTCGATCTTGATCTTGAATCAGTCTTGACAATTCTGCATTAAGAAAAACTAAACTGTTGAAATAGAGGAAATAAAAGCATGAATTAAGAAGATACAGACTAGAAACAAGTCAAAAGTTCAGCCAGTGCAGCGAGATAATTACACTTGCTAAGATTTTGTGTAATAAGAAAACTAATCTCTATTCTATAGAAAAGAACAAAACGTCTTTAAATAAACAATAAAGCGCTCGTTTCAAACAGCCAAGTGAGTCTGATCAACTTAAAACTTGCTTGTTCATTTTTTATTTATTAATTTTAAGTTTGCTTTTTGTAATTTGTGTGAAAAAATCTGAAAGCCAGAACAAGAGAATTTCTCTTAGTGCTCAGTTCTACGTGTGATCGAAGCCTCAACTGAAATAAAAATAACAAAAATCTTAATAATCGTACACAATTTGCTTTTGAATAGTTTTTATTTCTAAAATAAAATCAATACGATTTTTATCTCCAGAAATAAGGATGTAAGTCCTGACTAGATGAAGAGTTTTTGCGGTGTACAAGGCCGTGATAACTGAAGCCCAGCGGTGGGTTTTGGAGTCGAGAAGCCCATGATGGAGACTGGGTTGTTCCTCATGAATGCTCTACAACTATTTTGCAAATACACCAGATAACCTCTGCATCCAACTTCTTCCTGTCTGATGCGATTTCAAAACGTTTCACAACGACTTGTCTTGCTCAGGTGCATCTCAAACTCAGCACTGCAAACATTTCCTTTACACTGTTGCCAAATTCGGAGCGATGCTCAGGTGATTGCGTGCCAAGCGATTAGTTTGTATTTCCCCGGCGCTGATTGGCCACTGAGGAAAAACGCTCTTTATAAATTGGGTCTTCGAGCTGCCTGACATCCAGATCCTTCCTACTTTTCGAGTTGCCTTGAAAGGTGAGATGATTAGCAAACGGTATTTTCTGCTAGTAAACTAACTGTGCTAACTTCTGTTTTGTGACTGTAGCTGTCGAAGATCGCAGAGGAACCATGAAGGTCGTGTTTATCGCCGTGTGTCTGATCGGACTCGTCTGTGCCGTCCCTGTGAGTGCCGATTAGCCCACATAGCTTCTCTCTGTTCAGGTAGGAAAGATAACTCTCGCACTAAAACTGTGATTGTGATTGCAGATAGATGATGAGCACCAGATCGAGAAGCGCTCAAACAGCCATGGGGTACGTAACCCAGTTCCTTCGGATTTTCACAGACAAATGGTAATCGATAAAAAATTAACTTTGAGCACGTATACTTTTTCAGTACCTCGGAGGCTACAACAACTTCGACGACAACAACAACATGTTCAACTCTCTAATGCCCTTCCTGCTACTGCGTCTACTCAACCCCCCTGCACCCGCCCCTGCACCCCCTGCTGGCAAATAAGAGAAGCGAAGCGTTGCAGTGATGCATTTCTTGAAAGCAAATAAAGAAATTTGACTTGAACTGCACTCTTGTGTAAAATGCGTCTCATTTTGTACCGAAATCGAATACTGAACACCGTCCTCAACTCATCCTTTATATTTATTTCTTTTAATATTTATAACTTTCTTTTTTATATATAACTAATTAGCATAATCTCTGATCTCAGATTTTAGTCAGTCTTTCATATCATGATGGGTTGGGGTGCAGTCAGCGTTTAAATTCATCCCAAAGGTGTTTAATAGGGTTGGAGCTCTATAGCAGGAGATCTTTATCATCTTCTAACGCATGGAAAGCAGATCTTTATGGTGCTGGCTTTGTGCACTTTGTGTCAGGCTGGAACAGGTCTCAGGTGAAGGGAAGATTTCATCCAAACACAGTTCATTGTCTCACACTTTATAAAGAAGAAGCACATATGGTTGGAAAAATGGACCGTGAGTGCTCAATCTGCCCCAATTACAGCCTTACAGACTTTTGGAATCCAAGCTGTCAGTTTGTTGATGTAATCAGAAGTGTTGTGTTCAAGAGCACCTTCAACACCACCATGACCTGAGGCACCAGAGTCTGAGTCAAGCCTGAGTGTGGGAAATGAAACAAACTAGCAGAACACCACACGTGACCAAGTCAATGTCAAGTTCAAACCCAGGACCAGGTGTCCCAATACGTATACGTTTTCTTTGCTTTATTATCAGAACTAAAATTCCCCATGAATGAAATAACCTGCCTACTTTGGAATTGTGTTCAAATAAGAATAGATATGCACATAGGGCACGATAAACCCGGTTCACCCCGGCCCATTGTACTCGCAAGCGCTGCAGAGTAATCCTAATTTATATCCCTGGCTTAGGGAGGTAGAGGAGCCTGCACAGAAAACACTCATACACCTTCCTGAGATTTAAGCTCCAAACGAGCTGCGCCTTATTTTGAAACAGAGTTACTTGAAATGTTCTTGATCTCTATAAATCCAGGCACAGACATTTACACTTTGTACTGCAACAAGAACAAGGCAACAAACTCAATACTGTATATTCACAACTCCAATACTCAATCTTTCATCTGAGTTTATCAGGAGGTGGGAGCTCAGTGGTTAAGGCTCTGGGTTACTGATCAGGGGGTCATGATTTTAAGCTCCAGAATCGCAAAACTGCAACTCTTGGGGCTCTTGAGCAGGGCCCTTAAACTTCTGTTCTCCAGAGTGGAGTTTAGGATTCTCACAGTGAAATTATTCTTTGCATATTTGGAGTCAGAGCACGAGGTCATCCATGATACAGAAATAAGGATTAAGGGAATTTCTCAGAGGCACCAAGAATGGCAACTTTGTAATACCAGGGCTTGAACCCCTGACACTCTGATCAGTAACCCACAGCTTTAACCACTGAGTAAAATAACTGTTTTTTATGATTAGACAAGATCATGGATTCGTAGTAACATTGGGAAACTGCACCAATTTTACTTTATCCAACCTGAAACACCTCACAAAGGCTGGACTGGTTCGAGGAGAACTTTTCCATACCACCTGGTCAGGCTGATCGCACAGCAGAGGGTTCCATCCAGTGATTGTTCTGGCCAATCCGTTACAGATAGAACAGCAAAGCGTATGACAAAATAAAGTGATAAATCTTCTTGTTTAAACGATTTCCTTTTTCCTATTATATCAGCAGCAAAGTCGGCAAAAGTACTGGAAAACTGACTTTTGTGGTTCTTCCTTAAATTGTACAACAATTTTATCAGATGTCTTTGAATGCAGAAGCATGAAAATGTTCCCTTCACATGAACCAGGAGATCCAAACCTGTTCCGGACACTTTCCATACATGGAAGATCTCCTGCTATAGAGCTCCAACCCTGGAGAACACCTTTGGGATAAATTGGGATGAAACATTATTTACTTATTTAAGTTATTTAACATTAATCAGTTTGAGAACATGAAGTGATTCATGCTTTCAGCTTCACAGCGAATGTGTTTGGATGAATTTGGGTTAAAACGAGATGTTATGAATGCTAATTATAATGTGTCATTAGCACTGATAAAGCTGTATATATGATTGGATGTACACACACACACACACACACACACACACACACACACACACACACACACATATACATAAATGTATACATATTCTTTGTGTTTCACAATGACTTGTTTTGCTCAGGTGTGACCAAATTTTCACCCAAACACAAAAAGCTGACTTCATGATTCATGGCATGTTTTTGCATTTTGCATGTTTCCAAATAAAGTCACACGGTCACTGATTGGTCAGTTTTGGGATCTAAATGGCTTTATAAAGGAGCTCCTCGTACAATGCGAACACATTCCCAAAGTCTTCTACTCAAAGCTTTTTCAGCTGGTTTTGAAGGTAAGATGGTGTCTGCTTTGGAGGAGCTTCTGCGGCATTTGAAAGATGTTCAACAAACTGTTTTGTGTTTTTTAGAGGTCGCAGGGGGAAACATGAAGATCGTGATCATTGCAGTGTGCCTTATCGGGCTTGTCTGTGCCACCCAGGTGAATTCTCATACATTCTTCTCCTTGTTTAAGTTCAGTCCAAACTTTTGCACTTCAAGAAATTGTTTTTTATTACAGGTTGATGAACAGCTGGAGCGAGAGAAGCGTTCGTCCAGCGGCGAGGTCTCTAACATGTTTAAATAAATCATCTGCATGACCACACTATTTTATCTGCAATAACTTTAATAACACTATACCTCTGTCTTTCCCAGGGGTATGGAGGACCATTCATGCCGTCCTACTATCCTTACTACTTCAACAACAACAATAACAACAATCTTCTTCAAACTCTACTGCCCCTCCTACTACTCCTTCCTACCCCAGCACCTGCTCCTGCACCTCCCGCTGGAGGCAAATAAGACAATATTATATTGACAATTCCAAAATGTATGAAATACTCAAACATTTATTTGTCATTTCTTACAATTAAACACATTTCTGTAACCTACTTATATGCATGATGTGGTCAATAATGGTTTTATTGGTTTTATTCAGATTCTCAGGATGATTTCAGGGATTTGATTTCCCTGAGCTTCATGCAAAATGGGATGCTGGGTAAAATGTAAAAAAATTTAAAAAAAAAAAAAAAAAAAAAACATTTGCAAATCAAGTCCATATTTTATTTCAAATAAAACATTGAAAACATAGAAAACGCTAAAACTAAGAAAATGCACCATTTTAAGAAAACAATAAGGTCATTTTAAACTTGACGGCTGCAACACGTCTCAAAAACTTTTGGATAAAGCAAAAACAATGTCTGGAAACAGTACGTGATTGGTTCAGGAAAAGTAGGTGAAATCTCTATCATGCAAAGAAGAAGGCATGCGTGAACATGATCCAGAAATGGTGTAAAAAGTGGAAAATTGTTCTCTGGTCAGACGATTTGAAATTGTTATTTCTTTTTTTAATCATGGACATGGTCCTCCAGACTAAAGAGGAGAGGGACTATCCAGCTCAGTTCACAAAACCTCATCTCAGATGGTTTGGGAGTACATGCTATTAATTAGAGTTGTAAGTGCAGACAAGTTCTTTTTATTTGAAGAAATTTGGAACTAAACATTAGCTGCCAAGTGTATGATGTAAAAGACTGTAAATATCAGGATGTATTCCTCTAGTTATGAACCCTCACCATGAAAAGAAAAGATAATAATGAAGCTTTGTTACTACAATCTAATTTCTAAGGATCTTTTTTAAGAGCTGGGTGCAAGAAGAAATCTGGTGTTTCTACCCAGATTTATTGGAGCTCATAGAACCCCACAGAAAGACTTACCTGTACCTGAGGAGTGTAGAAAAAATGACATTTGGGTTCCACAAGTTTTTCAGCTTACTGTTTTCGTTGCTTCAACAAATCATGCCCAGAATCCTCCACCTAACCAATCCACATGCTGCTGACTTCTTTGAAATCTGCAAGCAGCTGACCTGAGTCAGATGGTGGGTTTATGTGGCCCAAGAGTGTAGTGTGGGTGAACTGGAAATATTTGGTGAACCGATTGGAATAACAAGTCGTGAGCACAGATTTGATATTAAAATCTGATAAGGAAATAAACGTATACGATCATCTCATCACTCCCACAATGTCACAATGTGCTTAAAGAAAAGATTAAATGCAAGATTCCCAGTTTCACAATGATCCTAATAACATTCCCTCAGAAAGAACGAAACAGAACCACACCAGCAATGTGTGCTACACCCATTTCACATGCTGTGTAATTGAATCATGAATTGTTTTTCGTTGGTCAATCATGGCTGAAAATGAGTATAAAAGTGATTGGTGTGGAGAGCGCACATACTCTCCTGCGAACGTGAGAATACACACATCTGCTTCATCTGGATCATCATGAAGATCGTGTTGGTGTTAATGGCTGTGTGCTTTATTGCACTCTCCTTTGCTGTTCCTGTAAGTACTGAACTTTGTGGAACGGGTCCTTTATTTTGTTTGATAAAAGAAAGAATGCAGGGTCGGTAGACGATTGGACATTTAAGAATTATAAATGTCCAAGAATGGCATGCAAAAAAACCTCAACGAATTAAAAAAAAAAAAAAAAAAAAATTTAAAAAAAAAAAAAAAAGAATTTAAAATATGATTATATATTTTTTTTTAATTCCTGAGATTCTGAGATATTATGCAAATACTGATGTCATTAATATTCATTTCTCAGGTGGAAGATGAACATGAACGAGAGAAGCGTTCGTCCAGCGGAGAGGTCGGTAACAGCCTCACAGCATAGTGCTGCCCCCACCCTGCTTCTCTATGGCTATATTTGGTCTTCTTGGGGTGATCAGCTCCTTGATATTGGTCAAACACATTTGCAATAATGGCTAAAAATGTTAACAGACATTAGCACCACATGCTTTGGGTGATATAAGCACCTTTCTTGCTTTAGCCAACCTACCTCATATCGCAGACATATGAAGAATGCTGGAGATTCAGGAAGTGACCTTCACTCCCCATATTCCTGCTGCTCCTTTAACATTATAAAAAGTCTCTTAGTGGGAAAATATCTCACCTCATTTATCTTGGTTTGACATTTCACATTACAAACGCCAACAAAACAGAGGTGTTCAAACTTGCTGTATATGTAATGAATATGCTTTACTGTCATCTGTTAACTTCTAGCTCTTCAGAGAAAGATCATGGTATCCAAACACCTACCCCAACTTCAATGACAAGAATGACCTGATGAATCTTTTTCTGCCCCTGCTGCTGGCACACCTGATTCCTGCCCCTAACAATACAGCAGGATAACTATTTGACTCACAATAAATGTAATGCTGTGTCTTATAATTGGTAGCTCTTTCAAATAAAGAACCTGATGAGCATAACTGTGTCTGGACTGTGTATGATCTTTAGAGTCAGAGACTATTACAGATTACACCACAACATCAAAAATCTATGTTGAGTTCAAATGTGTGTATAAGATGTGAACAATTGATATAAATCAACAACGTTATTTTAAATTCAAGACTCATGTCGTGGATACTGCATTAATTAAACAACAGAAACAAAACAAAAAATTCTTCTAAATTCAGAATAGATTTTTTAAATATCATTCGCAAAGAAATATTTTAACCAGTCAGTTTACCGTAATTTCCGGACTATAAAGCGCACCCATATATAAGCCACACCCACAGAAAATGTTTACAATAAAGCCACAATCAATAAGCCACACCTGTGAATAAGCCGCAGGTTCCAGTGTATAAGCCGCAAGCTTATACAGTGAAACTAACGAACTTTACACAGGCTTTAATGAAAGTGTCTGTTACACGGTGTAACGGGTGAAATATGTTGTGGCTCCTTTAAGAGCAGAGCGGTATTTTGGGAATGACCTGCCGCCGCATTTCCGGTATTACTGCGTGTGTGTAAGACCGAGGATTATGTCCTTATTATTTTCTGATGCTCAGTTCTAAGTTTCTTTGACTAACCCATAACACTGTTGCCAAGAAAAATGCAAAAGCACGAGTTTTGGAAATCTGTTTGCGCTTATATGATTTCTGTTGTAACTGGAGTTAGTGAGCTCTCCCATGACCCTGACTCAACACGTTACAACGGCTTGTATCTAAACAGTAGCCGACCTAGTAAGTCATTGTTCACCGTCTTCCTCCTTCCTTTCACAACTATTTCTCTCTGAGAGTTTTTCTTTTGGCATCGTCGTGCGTTTAAAAATCAACACGGGTGGAAGTTTTTTCTCCTGATGCCGTGCAGCTCAGAACACAGGTGAGGTGCGTTTTTTTAATTTCCGGTCGAAAATTTCATTGGTCTAATGTTATGGGGCTCAGTTTTTTGGCTTGAAGTTGGTAAAAAAACGGAATAAAACACAGGGAAAATTCATTAATTCGCCACTCTGTTGTTTAAGCCGCAGGGTTCAAAACGTGGGGAAAAAGTAGTGGCTTATAGTCCGGAAAATATGGTAGTTTGAGTTTTGGTTTTGGTTGAGTAACATAATAGACATCTTGGACAGTCTTGTCCAAATGTTGTGCATCAAACTTTATTCTTTAAACAAGCTTCAACATGCTTTTTTCTTCAGCAGTGGAGTCTCGCGTGGTGAGCGTGCACACAGGACATGAAGGTTCAGTGCATTACTTATTGTTTTCTTTTAAACAATTGCTTTCTGAAGCTCTCCACAAATGGTTCTTGGCTTTTGGACAACTCTTGTGATATTCTTTTCAATCCTCTGTCTGAAATCTTGAGGAGCAACTGGTCATTAACAATTTATGTTGAAATGTTTTTTTCCACTTGTGGATTATGGCCCCAGTAGTGCTCACTGGAACATTGAGAAGTTTGGAAATCCTTCTGTAACCAATGCCATCAGTATGTTTTCCAACAATAAGGTTGTGAAGGTCTTTGCTCTTTGCTTTTACATATCATGAGATGTTTCTTGTTTGACACCTTGGTAATGGAACACCTTTATACAGGCCATCAGCTGAGATTGAAGCAGCTGATATTGATTTGCACTGACACGGGGCAGGACTTCTTTCTAATTACTGATTGATTTCAGCTGGTGTCTTTAGGCGCATGAACATTTGTCATAATGTGCTGTGAGATTAGACCGTATTTTGAAAAGATTCACAGTTTCACAATGATTGTAACGATACATTTAGAATGAGCGAATCGGTGTCACGCCTCGTTTCCCAACCGTGTGTATTAATGTGTATTACAAATTACATATTGCAACCTGGGTTGTTGTGGCAGGAGTCATTTCTGATTGGTCAACTGTGGGCTGGAATTCAGTATAAAACAGTAGGCAGGAGATTAGAGATAAGGCATTACGACAGTAAATAGGAGGTGAGCTCTGTCATTTGTTACATTTAAATTAGCCACAGGTTTAGTAACCTGAATTTATTATTCATTTATTTATTCTTATTTACAGCTAGAATTCAGGATCGTCATGAAGATCGTGTTGGTGTTCCTCGCCGTTTGCTTTATTGCAGTCTCCTGTGCTGTTCCTGTAAGTTCTGTAGTCACTATAGTTTCCAGTCAATCCTTTCAAAATACTTCCGACTGCTGATCTCCAGCTAAGATTTATCTTCTAAATGTTTAGATCATTAATATTTGTTAAAAAAAATAAAAATAAACTTTTTTTCTCAGGTTAAGAATGAGCAGAACTGCTCAACTAGCCAGGTTAGTAACAACCTCACAGCATGATGCTGCCCCCACCATGCTTTACTCTGGTTATGTATGGTTTTCTTTGGATGATAAACTCTCTTGGTAGTGCCTTTTAGAAGTTCAGCTCTGGTTTCATTTGACATTTAACCCATTCTGCTTTGTGTTGAGATGATTTTGGTGGTTTGAACATTATTGTTTTTATTTTAATATCATGAGAAACATTTATTTTCTGTTTCCAGTCTAACGAAAGTGAACAGTCCAACCCAACAGTGATACTGGGAAACTCAATCCCTCAATCCCTCGATCCTGATCTCAACGGCTTCAACATGCTGGATGTTCTGCTACCCTTGCTGATAGCAGGTCTACCCCCTGCCCCGGCTCCTGCCCCCGCACCTGCAGGAGGCAAATAAGGCCACCAAATATAATGTCCATGTTTTGTGTGATTATCAAAAGTTTCTTGAAATAAAAATGATGATACACATAATAATATTGTGAGTCATTAATAGTAAAGCAGACGTGCGTTATTCCATGAACACATAATGATTGTAGGCGCATAATTAACTGTCAGTGTGGACAGATAGAAACACCAGGATGTTCCATCTGGATGTGCAGCTGAATAATAATATTCACTTCAATTCAATTTATTACAATAAGCTTAGAATCAACAAACAATAAGCAAACATATACAAAGAATATTTTTGGTATAAATAACTAATTTAATTGCCAACATGTTTTGTAGAAGAAAACCATTTGTTGCTTCTTTTTTTTTTAAAGTAAATCCATCTGGTCTGTTTTTTTTATGTTTTGGGCTTCTCAGTTCATTGAGGTGGATTTTAAACATTAATACTTCAGCTTGGAATGATGTAGAAAATCAGATGCTTCAACCATCATGGGAACATCATGACTTCATTGTGTTTCTAGATTGAAGTAAAGGAACTTGATTTTCTTGAGCAGAACAACGCAGAACACCGACTGCTCCAAACGTCTGGTGACACTGCCTGAACTCACTAATGTTATTTTTTCCCCTGAAAAGCACAAATTCCCAAACACAATCTCCTGCTCCTCCTTTTTTTTGAAAAGTAAAGTTAATCCACAAAAGTCAAGGCAGTAAATCCTATGAGGAATTGACAAAAAGTCCACTTGGGATCATATACATACTGAATAGACAAAACTCCAAAGCTAAATTATCCAGTAACCACCTATAAATACAGCCATCAAACAAAATTGTCTAGAATTCCTTCTAGATACATCATAGTGACCACCTGGGATAAAATAGATACCTCCAAAAAACACCCAGCAACCACCTGGGATCGTAAAGATACCTCCTGGAAATACCAAGGAACTATATTTTCCCAGGTGGTTGCCTGGTGTTTCTTTGAGGTGTCTATATGATCTCTGGGGATTACGGTGTGATTATAGGACCCCAGGTGGTAGATATGGCTCTTCTAGGAGGTATTTAAGTTATCCCAGGTGGTCACTATGGTGTGTCTGAAAACGTACAGGTGGTTGCTGCGTGTTTTAGGTTACCATGGTGTTTTTAGCGGGTATCTATATGACCCCATGTGGTTTCTGGATGTTTCTAAGAAGCATCTATATGATCCCACATGGTTTTAGGTTTTGTAGTTTTGTATATGTATATGATGCCAGGTGGTTGCCATGGTTTTGAGGAGGTATCTAAATTATTCTAGGTGGTTCCAATTCCAGGAGGTATCTTTACGATCCCAGGTGGTTGCTGGGTGTTTTATAGAGGTATCCATTTTTTTCCCAGGTGGTCACTATGATGTATCTAAAAGGAATCCTGGATAGATATTGATAGTTTCTAGAAACACTCGGCAGTAACCAATGATATTGTAGCTGCTTCCTAGAAAAAAACACTTTCTAGCTATACACAAGTCTAAAGTACATTCCAGACATGACCTGAAGCTAAAAACACCAGCTGTGAACTGTGGATTCTCCCTGGAGTGATGAATCCCTGGAATGAATCTGATGGTAGCTAGGAGAACACTATCCAGAGGAATGCAAAGAGCCAAACACGTGGACGTGACGTGGATAATGGTCTGGTCTGGAGCTGTTTTTTATATTTTGGGCTTCTCAGTTTAATGAGGTGGAATTTAAACATTAATACTTTAGTTTGGAATGATGTAGAAAATCAGATGCTTCAAACATCATGGGAACATCATGTGTTTCTAGATTGAATAAAGGAACATGATTTTCTTGAGCAGAACAACGTGGAACACCGACTGCTCCAAAGGTCTGGTGACACTGCCTGATCTCACTAATGTAAATTTTTTCCTTGAAAAGCACAAATTCCCAAACACAATCTCCTCATGTGGAGAACCATTCAAGAAGAATGGATGCTGTTCCAGCTGTAAAAGCAGGACAAGATGATTTAGGGCGGCCCAGAATTCTGAAATTGGATGTTCAGTCACCATATCATACAAAAAATACACTATATAGACAAAATTTTGTAGACAGAACATCTGCTCTTTGAACATCCCAGTCCACATTTGCTTATATAATGACTTCCACTCTTCTGAGAAGATGTTCCACTAGATTTTGTAATGTGCTTCCAATTCTGTTGAATTTAATAATTCCAGCATTCTAATGTGTCCTAGTGTTTAATAGGGTTGAAGTCAGTGTTCTATATCAGAACATCGTCTACTCCAACCCATGATATGTAGATGCTATAGAGCTGGAACTGGTTTGTATCTTCTAGTTTAAGTGAAGGGAAAATTTCAAGATCCAGCATCCAAAGACGTCTGATGCGTTTGTGTAACTTTAATGGTTTGGAGAAGAACCACATACAGATGGAAAAGTCAGGTTTCCCAATACCTTGTTGTTTTTGTTGCTCTAAATTAATGTTTATTTCTAAACCTCAGCACTCCTGTAAACATCTGTCCCAACCTCCTGTGGGATTACAGTATTTTCAACAAGTTTCACAATGAGGCCGTGACACACGTGGAGGAAAACCGTGTGAAATTGGGTGAATCACACCACGTTTCCAAACGGCACCGAAAAATTTATCTTGCTGAAAAAGATTAATTACCTCTCAGGACTCGATTTTGATTGGTCAACTGCAGCCGAAAAATGGTATAAAATTGGAGAGCAGAGGTATGCCGAGGTATCGTACCATTCTGAATACACACATCTTCCAGCTTTAGGAGGTGAGGACCATCATCCACAACATCGTCTTTGACCGTTTGTGTGACATTTTCTAATGTTTTTCTTTTCATTTCCCAGTCAGATCCCAGGACCATCATGAAGATCGCGTTGGTGTTCGTTGCTGTGTGCTTCATCGCACTCACCTGTGCTGTTCCTGTAAGTACTGAACTTCACATCAATGCTAATGTTTTCGAGCTGCTGCTCAGATTTCTGTTCCGTTTCCACAGGTTGAAGATGAGCACGAACGGGAGAAGCGCTCGTCCAGCGAAGAGGTTAGTAAACAAAGCAGATCGAATAAAGTCTATTTCATTGAAAGAAAAGTACTAACTGTGTAAATATCTGTGTTTGCAGTCCTATAGAGGAGGAGGACAGTACATGCCGTCCTTCATCCCATACAACATGAACCCCGGCGGCTCCAACAACATGCAGGACATGCTGTACACCCTGCTGTTAGCTCGCCTGCTCGCTCCACCTGCCCCGGCTCCTGCCCCCCCCGCCGCCGGTGCCGCCGCCGGTGCCGCTGGAGCTGCCGCTGGTAATAAAGCAGAAGGAACAAAAGACGGCAAATAAGCTCTCTGTTATTTATCCTTTATGTTCTGTCTGATTATTTTTACAAATAAAGAAGAACTTTGCTGATCTGCGTGTGATATTTTAATTTGTTGGAGTGTTTTTTACACCACGCCGCAGTTCAAAGTACTAAAAACTATTTCTTTATTAAATGTAGAATATTAAAAGAGCATGACAGAAAAAAGAGCCGTCTGTGCTGAACGATATCCAGGGGCTCCAGATGTTTCAGTGTTCATTTATTTCCCATATTTAGTAGTTTTATAGCAGTGTTTCTTTATATAGTTTAAAAATAAAAATAAAAATAAAAAAAATAAAAAAAATCATTTTTAGAGACTGAATGCAAATCTTAAACAAATACATACTACAATTGGCAAAAGTATTGGGACACCTGACTTTTCCAGCTATATGAGGTTCTGGAGTGGCATCTAAATAGTCTGAATAACTGATCAAAAGGTCTGAAGGTCAAGTCCCAGCAGTGCCAAGCTGCCCCTTCTGAGCCCTTGAGCAAGATCCTTGATGTTACTTTTGGCTGATCCTGCACTTTGACCCTCAGCTTCCTAACACTGAGATTTGCAAAGAAACATTTTTACTGTCTTCATAGTTTATATATTCTTTCTTTTCCAAACTGTTACCGCAAACATGTACACACAACTGTACAGGACATCTTTAGAATGAAAATATCCCTGCACGTAAACTGGGAGACTCAAACTTTCTCCAACTCTGTAAAAAGATCTGCTTTCCATAAGTTGGAATTGTGTAGATTTCCCGCTATAGAGCTCCAACCCTGTAGGGATGAATGTGAACACCGACTGCACCCCAGGCTTCCTCACTTTACCTCAGTTACATCAGTACATGACTTTACTAACACACATCCTTGCTGAGGAATGAATCTCACACCAAATCTAGTGGAACGTCTTCTGAGAAAAGTGGAGCTTATTATAGGAGTAAATGTGAGATGCTCAAAAAGACTTATGATCTGGTGTCCACATACTTTTGCCAACATGGTTGATGCTACTAATGTGGCAATAATGATTTGTTTTAAACAGTTCCAGTGTTTTATCATCTTCAGGGTAAATACAGTTTTTGGTTTTTAGATTCAGGGTTAAAATTTTTCTAAGCATATTTCTAAATATGAAAAAATAGGTTTTGATTTTAAATACAGATGATACATGTTTATTTCATATAATTCTCTATCTTATATTGTACACATTTTATATTATTTCAGTTAAAGATAAATCTAATGTGTGATAAATCTGTGTGTGTGTGTGTGTGTGTGTGTGTGTGTGTGTGTGTGTGTGTGTGTAGGGAGGGAATAATAATCGCGTGCAGTCCGTGTTTAAGGATTAAAGTCAATCATGTGGAGATTAAAGTGCAGTTCGAGTTGAACCTCGTCTTATGAAATGATCGTTAAAGCTTCCGAACATTGTGACACTCGTGTTGTTTGGCTGTCGGGGAATTAGTCTGTGTGAGGGTGGAGGTTCCTGTGGAGCATCGACAGAAATCTCACACATCACACTTTCCACTCAATTTCATTAGCTACAGTCCTGAGACTCCAAATTTCCTTCAAATTTACGTAAGTCTTCAATATCAGTTCTATTTTATTGATCATGTTTGGGGCTTTGGGAGTTTTCTGGAACTCCGCCAGCAGCGCCGTGTCCAGCACGTCCTGCCGGGCCACCCAAGACCGCTCCTCCGAACCGTACCCCTCCCAGTCGACCAGGTACTCAAGGCGACCCCCGCGCCGTCTGGAATCCAGGACTTTTCGCACCCCGTAGACGCCGTGCTGGGCTATGACCTCCGGCTGGATGTGCGCCACGGGGTCACCTAGAGGGAGAGAGACAGGCGAGACACATGGTTTTAGCAGAGACACGTGAAAGGTAGGGTGTATGCGGTACCTCGGGGGCAGCTCCACCCGGTATGACACGTCGCCGATCTGCCTGGAAACCCGGAAGGGCCCGATGAACCGGGGGCTCAGCTTGCGGCACGGCAGTTTTATTCTCAGGTCTTTAGTTGACAGCCACACCAGGTCCCCGGTGCGGAAACGAGGAGACTCCAGACACCTAGCGCCAGCGTGTTGCATAGTATAATCCAAGGGTGCGCTTGGGAGAAATGTGGGATTAGCAGCAATACCATAGATAAAAACACATGGTGTGAGTGTGAAAGTAAGGGGTTTACGAAACCAATGCCGTTAGTGATGTCATTCCTCAAAATTTCCGAAGCACAAATTCTCTCTAAATTAACATTTTCAGAACCACTTGTTTATTACTGCACTCAAAAATGAGTTTTAAACAATTTATTTTGCGTCTGTGATATTGCTTTAAACCATTTTCCCCAGTGTTTTCTCTAATTTATTTATTTATTTATTTATTTGTTTATTTATTTATTTGTTTTTTTGTTTGTTTGTCTTTTTTATTTAATTTAATTTAATGTTTAATGTTCCTTTTTTCCCTCAAAAGCACAAATTCCCAAACACAATCTCCTCATTTGGAGAACCATTTAAAAAGAACGGATGCTGTTCCAGCTCTAAAAACAGGACACGTTAATTAAGGGCGGCCCAGAATTCTGGAATTGGATGTTCAGTCACCATATCATACAAATAATACACTATTTACACAAAATTTTGTAGAAAGAACATCTGCTTTTTGAACATCCCAGTCCACATTTGCTGTTATAACGACTTCCACTCTTCTGAGAAGATTTTGTAATGTGCTTCCAATTCTATGTAATTCAATAATTCCAGCATTCTAATGTGTCCTAGTGTTTAATAGGGTTGAAGTCAGTGTTCTATATCAGAACATCTTCTACTCCAACCCATGATATGTAGATGCTATAGAGCTGGAACTGGTTTGCATCTTCTAGTTAAAGTGAAGGGAAAATGTTAAGATCCAGCATCCAAAGACGTCTGATAGGGATGTGTAAGTTCAACGGTTTGGAGAAGAACCACATACAGATGAAAAAGTCAGGATTCCCAATACCTTGTTGTTTTTGTTGCTCTAAATTAATATGTTTATTTCTAAACTTCAGCACTCCTGTAAACATCTGCTCCAACGTCCTGTGAGATTACAGTATTTTTAACAAGTTTTCACAATGAGGCCGTGACACACGTGGAGGAAAACCGTGTGAAATTGGGTGAATCACACCACGTTTCCAAACGGCACTGAAAAATGTATCTTGCTGAAAGAGCTGAATCACCTCTCAGGAGTTGCTTCTGATTGGTCAACTGCAGCCGACAAATGGTATAAAATTGGAGAGCAGAGGTATGCTGAGGTATCGTACCATTCTGAATACACACATCTTCCAGCTTTAGGAGGTGAGGACCATCATCCACAACATCGTCTTTGACCGTTTGTGTGACATTTTCTAATGTTTTTCTTTTCTTTTCCCAGCCAGATCCCAGGACCATCATGAAGATCGCGTTGGTGTTCGTTGCTGTGTGCTTCATCGCACTCACCTGTGCTGTTCCTGTAAGTACTGAACTTCACATCAATGCTAATGTTTTCGAGCTGCTGCTCAGATTTCTGTTCCGATTCCGCAGGTTGAAGATGAGCACGAACGGGAGAAGCGCTCGTCCAGCGGCGAGGTTAGTAAACAAAGCAGATCGAATAAAGTTTATTTCATTGAAAGAAAAGTACTAACTGTGTAAATATCTGTGTTTGCAGTCCTATAGAGGAGGAGGACAGTACATGCCGTCCTTCATCCCATACAACATGAACCCCGGCGGCTCCAACAGCATGCAGAACATGCTGTACACCCTGCTGTTAGCTCGCCTGCTCGCTCCACCTGCCCCGGCTCCTGCCCCCCCCGCTGCAGGCGGCAAATAAGCTCTCTGTTATTTATCCTTCATGTTCTGTCTGATTATTATTACAAATAAAGAAAAATTCTGCTGATCTGCGTGTGATATTTTGATTTTTTGGAGTGTTTTTTACACCACGCCGCATTTCAAAGTACTAAAAACTATTTCTTTATTAAATGTAGAATATTAAAAGAGCATGACAGAAAAAAGAGCCGTCTGTGCTGAACGATATCCAGGGGCTCCAGATGTTTCAGTGTTCATTTATTTCCCATATTTAGTAGTTTTATAGCAGTGTTTCTTTATATAGTTTAAAAATAAAAATAAAAATAAAAAAAATAAAAAAAAACATTTTTAGAGACTGAATGCAAATCTTAAACAAATACATACTACAATTGGCAAAAGTATTGGGACACCTGACTTTTCCAGCTATATGAGGTTCTGGAGTGGCATCTAAATAGTCTGAATAACTGATCAAAAGGTCTGAAGGTCAAGTCCCAGCAGTGCCAAGCTGCCCCTTCTGAGCCCTTGAGCAAGATCCTTGATGTTACTTTTGGCTCGTGTGAAATTGGGTGAATCACACCACGTTTCCAAACGGCACCGAAAAAATGTATCTTGCTGAAAGAGCTGAATCACCTCTCAGGAGTTGCTTCTGATTGGTCAACTGCAGCCGACAAATGGTATAAAATTGGAGAGCAGAGGTATGCTGAGGTATCGTACCATTCTGAATACACACATCTTCCAGCTTTAGGAGGTGAGGACCATCATCCACAACATCGTCTTTGACCGTTTGTGTGACATTTTCTAATGTTTTTCTTTTTATTTCCCAGCCAGATTCCAGGACTATCATGAAGATCGCGTTGGTGTTCGTTGCTGTGTGCTTCATCGCACTCACCTGTGCTGTTCCTGTAAGTACTGAACTTCACATCAGTGCTTCTGTTTTCGAGCTGCTGCTCAGATTTCTGTTCCGTTTCCGCAGGTTGAAGATGAGCACGAACGGGAGAAGCGCTCGTCCAGCGGCGAGGTTAGTAAACAAAGCAGATCGAATAAAGTTTATTTCATTGAAAGAAAAATACTAACTGTGTAAATATCTGTGTTTGCAGTCCTATAGAGGAGGAGGACAGTACATGCCGTCCTTCATCCCATACAACTCGAACCCCGGCGGCTCCAACAACATGCAGAACATGCTGTACACCCTGCTGTTAGCTCGCCTGCTCGCTCCACCTGCCCCGGCTCCTGCCCCCCCCGCTGCAGGCGGCAAATAAGCTCTCTGTTATTTATCCTTCATGTTCTGTCTGATTATTATTACAAATAAAGAAAAATTCTGCTGATCTGCGTGTGATATTTTGATTTTTTGGAGTGTTTTTTACACCACGCCGCATTTCAAAGTACGGAAAACTATTTCTTTAATAAATGTAGAATATTAAAAGAGCGTGACAGAAAAAAAGAGCCGTCGGTGCTGCATCAAGTGCTTTTCTATGTGAATAAATGCAGAAGTCAAAGTGTTCACTGGATCATGTGATCAGTACAATGAGTTTCGTTCACACTGCAATATATCAGCGATATCCAGGAGCTCCAGATGTTTCAGTGTTCATTGATTTACCATATTTAGTAGTTTTATAGCACTATTTCTTTATATAGTTTATTATGCCTGGTATCCCTGCTGAGCCCTTGAGCAAGATCCTTGCTTTTGCTTTTGGCTGATCCTGCACTCTGACCTTCAGCTTCCTAACACTGAGATTTGCAAAGAAACATTTTCACTGTCTATGGTTTATATGTTTGTTCTTTTCCAAACTGTTACCGTACACACAACTGTACAGGACATCTTTAGAATGAAAATATTCCTGCACATCAACTATGTCAGGGGTCGGCAACCTTCACCACACAAGGAGCCATTTGGACCTGTTTCCCACACAAAAGAAACCACTGGGAGCCACAAAACCCTTTTGACATTTAAATTGAAATAACACTACATGTAACGTTTTTTTTTTGCCTTTATGCCATGTATAATCAAACCATAATGTGTTGCATTTATGAAATCAATGAACTGCAGAGAGAATGAAATTACATTTCTGTATACAACACAACATTTTTGAACTCCTTAAAAAAAGACATTGGGTTGAAGGTTACTTTCAAGTAAAATACTCACTGTCTAATTGAGTCCTTGTTTGCGCACACAGTGCATCTTGGTGCAGGATGCAGTGAAAAGTCAGCAGCTTTCTGTCCAGCGACTTCTGCAGTAAAGCCGCAAAGCCCTTATGTGCTCCTGTCATACTTGCCCCATCAGTACCCACTGACACCACTAACAGTTTAAGACAGCCTCACAGATGTCTTTCCCCCATGTTTGGCCTTTTAGTGGCATTACCTCAATCAGTTCTTCCTATGGCCCAGCAGAGTTTACATACCAGCAGTACAGTGCTATTTGTTCAATATCATCTTTTTCTTTAGACTCATCACAAGCAATTAAGTAGGCCCCAGCTGAATTGATGTCTTTAATTTGCTGTCTGGTGACGTCTTCTGCCATTTTTACGGTTCTGTATTTGACAGTATTTGCAGAGAGGGGCATATCCGCGAAAAGATGTTCTGAAATCTTAATGAAAGATTGTTTTATATATTCTCTATCTGTGAACGGCTTACCGTGGCCGACTATTTCCCGAGCGGCCACAAAACTAGCACATGTAGTTGAATTTGCAGACTTCATCCACTTCTTGAAATGATTTTTGCTCATATCAACCTTCCGCATCAGTTCCGAAACTGCTTTTTTTCTCTCATCTCCATCTGGAACTTTTTGAGCAAAGGCTGCGTGTTTATTCTGGAAATGCCTTGCGACATTTGACTTTTTGTTGTTTGCTAGTTTCCCATTACATATTAAGCATACTGGTAAACCAGTCTGGTCAACAGTGAAAGCATATGAATCTGCCCATGTAGCACTGAACGTTCTGTTTTCTTCAGACACTTTTCTTTTCTTAGAATTCTCCATAGTTGGCCTACCTGGGTTCGAAAAGTTTAAGAAGTCGGTTGTGACGCATATAAAGAGCGACAAAAAACTTTAACAAGTTTTATTTAGATTTTACAAGATCACCAGAATCTTAAAATTTTTAATAACATTTTAAAAACTAAGAAATCAAAATAAAATAAATTTTAATTAAATACTCATTATTTATTTTCCAAAGCCACAGGGAGCCGCAGAAGAGGAATAAAAGAGCCGCGAATTGCAGACCCCTGAACTAGGAGAGTCAAACCTTAGCTAACCCTAACCCTAACCCTAAACCTAACCCCGAAGATCTGCTTTCCATGATGTAGATCTCCCGCTATGGAGCTCCAACCCTGTAGGGATGACTGTGAACCTCATTTCACCTCAGCTACATCAGTACATGACTTTACTAACACACATCCTTGTGGAGAAATAAATCTCACACAAAATCTAGTGGATTTGTCAATATCAGTTCTATTTTATTGATCATGTTTGGGGCTTTGGGAGTTTTTTCTTAGAGTTATTTTTTTTCTTGAATTGTTTTTGTTATGCGAGGAATTGGAGGCGAAGCCCGAAGTACAGGACTGAGCCAACACAAACACTCGCCTTCACAATAACAATAATCCGGTGGTGCGCCACGGGATCACTGCCCACTGAGTTCAGAACTGAAACAAGAGGTAGTCTGTGTATAATCCAAGCGTGCGCTTGGGAGAAGCGCGGCGCTGAACAGCACACGGTAGAAACATAGGATGATCAGCAATACCATAGATAATAACAAATGGTGTGAGTGTGGAAGTGAGGGGTTTATATAGGAGTTGGTGATGAGTGCAAAACAAGAGTCAAGTGTGTGTGTGATCAGTACGCCAGTGAGGAGCTCCGTGCGGGTGGGGCACGCACGGGAGAAGAAGCAGGGAGCTCCCTCACACCACCCCCTCCCCCAGGGGCGGCACCAGACGCCCTGACCCTGTGACGAGGCAGACTCTTAGCCCGGGGTGCCGGGTGGTGTGGGTAAACGGCATGGAACTCCACCATCAGCACCACCCAAGACCGTTCCTCCGAACCGTACACCTCCCAGTCAACCAGGTCCTCAAGGCGACCCCCACGGCGTCTGGAATCCAGGAATTCCCGCACTGCGTAGACGTTGTGTGATATTGATTTTACCATCTTTAGAATGAAAGTATCCCTGCACATCAACTAGGAGGATCAAACCTTCTCGAGCGCTGGGATAGGGTTAGCTAACCCTAACCCTAACCCTAATCCGAAGATCTGCTTTCCATGATGTAGATCTCCCATTTTAGAGCTCCAACCCTGTAGGGATAAATGTGACCCTCACTTCACCTCAGCTACATCAGTACATGACTTTACTAACACACATCCTTGTGGAGGAATAAATCTCACACAAAATCTAGTGGAGTCGTCAATATCAGTTCTATTTTATTGATCACGTTTGGGGCTTTGGGAGTTTTCTTTAAGGGTTTTTTTTATTTGATTTGTTTTTGTTATGTGAGGAATCGGAGGCGAAAGCTGAAGTAAAAGCAAACAGAGTTTTATTGCGATACAGGACTGAGCCAACACAAACACTCGCCTTCACGGTGAATAATCCGGTGGTGCGCCGCTGGATCTTGGTCCACTGAGTTCAGAACTGAATCGGGAGGTAGTCTGTGTGTAATCCAAGGGTTCGCTTGGCAGAAGCATTTTGCTAAACAGCACACATGAGAAACGTGTGCTGATCAGAAATACCATAGATAATTACGGACGGTCTGAGTGTGGAAGTGAGGGGTTTATATAGGAGTTGGTGATGAGTGCGAAACGAGAGTCAGGTGTGTGTGATCAGTACACCAGTGAGGAGCTCCCTGCGGGTGGGGCATGCACGGAAGAAGAAGCAAGGAGCTCCCTCACACCACCCCATCCCCCAGGGGCGGCACCGGAAGCCCTGACCCTGTGACGAGGCCAACCCCTAGCCCGTGGTGCGGGGTGGCGTGAATAAACAGCATGGTACTCTGCCAGCAGCTCCGGGTCCAGCACGTCCTGCCGGGCCACCCAAGACCGCTCCTCGAAACCGTACCCCTCCCAGTCGACCAGGTACTCAAGGTGACCCCCTCGCCGTCTGGAATCTAGGACTTCCCGCACCGGGTACACGCCGGGCTGGGCTACGACCTCTGGCTGGACAGGCACCGCGGGGTCACCTGGAGTGAGAGAGACAGGTGAGACACATGGTTTCAGCCAGGACACGTGAAAGGTAGGGTGTATGCGGTACCTCGGGGGCAGCCCAGCTGGTAGGACACGTCGCCGATCTGCCTGGAAACCCGGAAGGGCCCGATTAACCCAGGGGCTCAGCTTGCATCGGCAGCTTCATCCTCAGGTCTTTAGTTGACAGCCACACCAGGTCCCAAGGTGCGGAAACGAGGAGACTTCAGACACCTAGCATCAGCGTGCTTGCATAGTATAATCCAAGGGTGCGCTTGGGAGAAGTGCGTCGCTGAACAGCCCACGGGAGAAATGTGGGATGAGCCGCAATACTATAGATAAGGTGAAACCGGTTTGTATCTTCTAGTTCAAGTGAAGGGAAAATTTTAAGATCCAGCATCCAAAGACGTCTGATAGGGATGTGTAACTTTAACAGTTTGGAGAAGAACCACATATGGATGAAAAAGTCAGGATTCCCAATACCTTGTTGTTTTTGTTGCTCTAAATTAATATGTTTATTTCTAAACTTCAGCACTCCTGTAAACATCAAACATCTGCTCCAACGTCCTGTGAGATTACAGTATTTTCAACAAGTTTCACAATGAGGCCGTGACACACGTGGAGGAAAACCGTGTGAAATTGGGTGAATCACACCACGTTTCCAAACGGCACCGAAAAAATTTATCTTGCTGAAAGAGCTGAATCACCTCTCAGGAGTTGCTTCTGATTGGTCAACTGCAGCCGACAAATGGTATAAAATTGGAGAGCAGAGGTATCGTACCATTCTGAATACACACATCTTCCAGCCTCAGGAGGTGAGGACCATCATCCACAACATCGTCTTTGACCGTTTGTGTGACATTTTGTAATGTTTTTATTTTTATTTTCCAGCCAGATTCCAGGACCATCATGAAGATCGCGTTGGTGTTAGTTGCTGTGTGCTTCATCGCACTCACCTGTGCTGTTCCTGTAAGTACTGAACTTCACATCAATGCTTCTGTTTTCGAGCTGCTGCTCAGATTTCTGTTCCATTTCCGCAGGTTGAAGATGAGCATGAACGGGAGAAGCGCTCGTCCAGCGGCGAGGTTAGTAAACAAAGCAGATTGAATAAAGTCTATTTCATTGAAAGAAAAGTACTAACTGTGTAAATATCTGTGTTTCCAGTCCTATAGAGGAGGAGGACAGTACATGCCGTCCTTCATCCCATACAACTCGAACCCCGGCGGCTCCAACAACATGCAGAACATGCTGTACACCCTGCTGTTAGCTCGCCTGCTCGCTCCACCTGCCCCGGCTCCTGCCCCCCCCGCCGCCGGTGGCAAATAAGCTCTCTGTTATTTATCCTTCATGTTCTGTCTGATTATTATTACAAATAAAGAGAAATTCTGCTGATCTGCGTGTGATATTTTGATTTTTTGGAGTGTTTTTTACACCACGCCGCATTTCAAAGTACTAAAAACATCTTTATTAAATGTAGAATATTAAAAGAGCGTGACAGAAAAAAAGAGCCGTCTGTGCTGCATCAAGTGCTTTTCTATGTGAATGAATGCGGAAGTCAAAGTGTTCACTGGATCATGTGATCAGTACAATGAGTTCCGTTCACACTGCAATATATCAGCGATATCCAGGAGCTCCAGATGTTTCAGTGTTTTCATTTATTTACCATATTTAGTAGTTTTATAGCACTATTTCTTCATATAGTTTATTATGCCTGGTATGTATATATATAATTCAGTTATAATTAGATATAAAAATCATTTTTATAGACTGAATACAAATCTTTAACAAATACATACTAGAATTGGCAAAAGTATTGGGACACCTGAGTTTTCGAGCCATATGAGGTTCTGGAGTGGCATCTAGATGGTTAAGGTTCTGGGTTACTGATCAGAAGGTCAAAAGGTCAAGTCCCAGCAGTTCCAAGCTGCCCCTGCTGAGCCCTTGAGCAAGATCCTTGATGTGACTTTTGGCTAATCCTGCACTCTGACCCTCAGCTTCCTAACACTGAGATTTGCAAAGAAACATTTTCAGCGTCTATGGTTTATATATTTGTTCTTTACCAAACTGTTACCGTACACACAACTGTACAGGACATCTTTAGAATGAAAATATCCCTGCACATCAACTAGGAGAATCAAACCTTCTCCAGCTCTGGGTTAGGCTTATCTAACCCTAACCTCAACCCCGAAGATCTGCTTTCCATGAGTTGGAATTGTGTAGATTTCCCGCTATAGAGCTCCAACCCTGTACGGATGAATGTGAAGCCGACTGCACCCCAGGCCTCCTCACTAACATACATCCTTGCTGAGGAATAAATCTCACATCAAATCTAGTGGAACATCTTCTGAGAAAAGTGGAGCTTATTATAGGAGTAAATGTGAGATGCTCAAAAAGACTTATGATCAGGTGTTCTTTAGAATGAAAATATCCCTGCACATCAACTAGGAGAATCAAACCTTCTCCAGCTCTGGGTTAGGCTTATCTAACCCTAACCTTAACCCCGAAGATCTGCTTTCCATGAGTTGGAATTGTGTAGATTTCCCGCTATAGAGCTCCAACCCTGTAGGGATGAATGTGAAGCCGACTGCACCCCAGGCCTCCTCACTAACACACATCCTTGCTGAGGAATAAATCTCACATCAAATCTAGTGGAACGTCTTCTGAGAAAAGTGGAGCTTATTATAGGAGTAAATGTGAGATGCTCAAAAAGACTTATGATCAGGTGTCCACATACTTTTGCCAACATGGTCGATGCTACTAATGTGGCAATAATGATTTGTTTTAAACAGTTCCAGTGTTTTATCATCTTCAGGGTAAATACAGTTTTTGGTTTTTAGATTCAGGGTTAAAATATTTCTAAGCATATTTCTAAATATGAAAAAAAAGGTTTTGATTTTAAATACAGATGATACATGTTTATTTCATATAATTCTCTATCTTATATTGTACACATTTTATATTATATCAGTTAAAGATAAATCTAATGTGTGATAAATCTGTGTGTGTGTGTGTGTGTGTGTGTGTGTGTGTGTGTAGGGAGGGAATAATAAGGATTAAAGTCAATCATGTGGAGATTAAAGTGCAGTTCGAGTTGAACCTCGTCTTATGAAATGATCGTTAAAGCTTCCGAACATTGTGACACTCGTGTTGTTTGGCTGTCGGGGGATTAGTCTGTGTGAGGGTGGAGGTTCCTGTGGAGCATCGACAGAAATCTCACACATCACACTTTCCACTCAATTTCATTAGCTACAGTCCTGAGACTCCAAATTTCCTCCAGATTCACGTAAGTCTTCGATATCAGTTCTATTTTATTGATCATGTTTGGGGCTTTGGGAGTTTTCTCAAAGTTTTTTTTTTTCTTGATTTGTTTTTAATATTTCTAATATAAAAGACAGATTTTATATATGTTATTAATATTGTTGCTGAATATTATTGTTGTACTGAATATTACAGCAGTGTGTGTAGCAGAAGCTCTGTACTGAAATATGTCCTGCTAAAAAATCGAAATCATTTACCATTGATTTATTTTATTGATTGATTTTTTACACACTACATCAATGATGTAAACTACATTATTTACATCATGTACTATAATAAAACTTTTTAAATTCTCAAAACAAAGACAAATCGTGGTGTTTCCGAAGCCCAGATTCTCTCTAAATTTACATTTTCAGAACCGCTTGTTTATTACTGCACTCAAACATGAGTTTTAAACAATTTATTTTTTATTTTTACTGTCCGTGATGTTGATTTATATGTTTATTCTTATTTATTAATTTATTTATTTATCTTGTTTTCATTCAATTAAATTTCTTTATTTTGATGATTTATTAGTACCACAACAATATAACAAGCTAATGTTTATATATTTATTATTTACATTTTTTATTATTTATAACCATAACTAAACTATATTAAACTCTTTATTTCTCTTTGTTTTTTCTTTTTTTTCATTCGTTATTTAATTTACTTTTTTATTGATTAATTATTTACGCTTGTTTTGTTTGTGTGTGTGTATTTATTTATTTGTATTTATTTATATTTAGTTGTGTTTTTTTTATTATCACTACGTGTGAATGTGTTTGTCAAATCTTTATTAGATTATTGTATATTTAAATTAATTTGAAAAAAATGAATTAAGAAATGATTAAACTAAATTAACCGTAAACTGTTTATTTTTGTCTTTGTGATAATCAGCACTCAGAGGACCACAGGATGTTCTCCATGTTCCTCATCATGTGTCTGATGTTCTCCGGAGCTGTGAGTACCGACATGTTCACTTCTACACACAAACCTCAAACACAGAAATAAAGAAAAAAAGAGTATAAAGTTGTTCCTGATCTTCACTGTAGGCTTCACACCACGGTCGGAAATCGTCCTACAGCGATGAGGTGAACTTCTTCACTCAAGATCCATAACATGATTCTGATTATTGATGTATAATGTAGAGACTAGCGTGTGAATGGAGTGTTTCTTTTCCTCCAGAGGATTTATTTCCATTATTACCCTGTACAGCAGCCGACCGGGAACGACTTCCTGTGGAAACTCTTCCCGTGGATCATTCCTGGCCTCATCCCTCCTCCAGGCCCCGCCCCCGGACCCGGACCTGGCCCCGGACCCATACCCCCTGTTGACCCTGGAAACCGTGGAGACAACGGCTAATACCTGCCTGGCCTCGGGTCTGTCCTGAAGCCATCACAGGAAAAAACTCTGAGCTCATAATCAAGAAGATCAAATCACATTATTTTAGCGACAAATGCAGAAGATACGATGAGGAAGTGTGGAAGCCTGAAGACTTCAGAACCTCCAGGGGTCAATCTTTTTATTTGTGTCCTACTAGAGTACAATATACAGTAAAAATATCAATATAGCAATTTTATTTGATTATTTTTAGGTTCTGGGTTTAAAACTATTTTTCTCTGAATGGGTTTCATTGTGTTTCCATGGAAACCACAAGTCCTGTATTTTTTTTATTCAACAGTTCCAGAACAATTCCAAACCCCAAAACACAAGTTAGATCCATTATCTGTGTGTGTGTGTGTGTGTGTGTGTGTGTGTGTGTGTGTGTGTGTCTGTGCGTGTGAAACGGAAAAAAAAACCCTAACGATAAAGTATTTTAAAGTGTAAAGTAGAAATTAATTTACAGAAAAACTGGATGAAATTTTTGACATCACTCCTTAGTGTAGTCTTACTGACCCTTTTAATGTGTTCCTTTTATCACTGTGTGTGTGTGTGTGTGTGTGTGTGTGTGTGTGTGTGTGTGTGTTAGGTCTCGGTTGTGAGCTCAGAGTTTTTGCTGTATGTAAACAGAAACATCAGTTTGTACTTGTGCACTTTTATATCATCAATAAATTTCATTCATTCAGCATCAACACACTGCTGATTTAATAACACGTCTCTGTAACAGGTGCCGCACGTGTGTGTGTGTGTGTGTGTGTGTGTGTGTGTGTGTGTGTGTGTGTGTGTGTGTGTGTGCAGAAACAGGGTGTGTATGTAATTTAGAGATTTTGGATTTCCCTGGGTGTGACAGACACACACAAAAGCACACACACATGCACACGTACCCACACTGCTGAGTCACCTGTCCATGAGCACACACGCACACACACACACACACACACACACACACACAACACATCACACATCACACACACACACACACACACACACACACTGTTCAGTCACTTGTCCATGAGCACACACACACACATATCATGTTTTCCTTCCACATAAACACACAAACATAAACACACACACACACACACATGTAACATTAAGCTCCATCCGCATTGTTGTCACATGTTCGTTAGGAGTGTTTGAGGTTTTAAATAATTATGGTGTGAGAAACAGGATAAACATTAATGTACAGTTATTTTCACTTTCAAGGTGTGTGTGTGTGTGTGTGTGTGTGTGTGTGTGTGTGTGTGTGTGGTGGGGGAGAAAGAGAATCTGTGTGTTTCACTAAAGTAAGAGTCTCACACACACCACTAAGGATGTCATACACCATCATGAACGTCACACACTTCACCATATATGACACACAAATCACCAGCGCTGCCGCACAAACAACCAGGGATGTTACACACACTAAAAGGGACATCTCACACACAACACACACACCACCAGGGACAACACACACATTTCCAGGTACAACATACACACATTTATTTATTTGGATCATTTAGCAGATGCCCATGTCCAGAGTGACGTTCAAAAGTTACTACCAGGGACAACACACACACAAACACACACACACACACACACACACACACACACACACACACACACAACAAACACACA
>MU551651.1:439755-484755 GCA_024362625.1 Silurus asotus
TGTGTGTGTGTGTGTGTGTGTGTGTGTGTGTGTATGTATGTGTTGTTTTGTACAATTCTGAGTGTAAAACAAACTGACAAATTATGAAACAAATAAATAAATAATAATTAAATGTTCTTTGATAGCGGATATTTGTGTGTGTGTGTGTGTGTGTGTGTGTGTGTGTGTGTGTGTAATTGTATGTATGTATGTATGTTTGTGTAGGTGTGTATGTATGTTTGTAGTATGTGTGTGTATGTTTGTGTAGGTGTGTGTGTGTGTGTGTGTGTGTGTGTGTGTGTGTGTTATGTATGTTTGTAGTATGTGTGTGTTTGTTTGTGTAGGTGTGTGTGTGTGTGTGTGTGTGTGTGTGTGTGTATGTTTGTGTAGGTGTGTGTGCGTTGTTTAGCACAATTCTGAGTGCAAAACAAACAAACAAATAATAAATAAATAAATAAATGTTCTTTAATAGCAAAAGTTTTGCAAATGTATATAAAAAACAGGAGGAAGTGATGTTTGAAAACGTGCATCTAAAAAGTTGTAAAGTTTAAAATAAAAATTGCAGAATTTTTTTAAACAAATAAAAAAAGTATAAAAAGAAGAAATCTCACATGCAGTGAAAATCAGCAGGTGGGAAATAATCACCTGTGTGTGAGGTTTACACTGATGTCTGCACTTCCCTACTGTATTATCATCATAATCATAACTGCCCCCTGATATTACACACACACATACACACACACATACACACACACACACACACACACACACGGTGTCTGGCTACTGATCATTTACTAAATTACTATCTGAGCTCAGAAGTGAGTCAATCACACGTAAGAGTCTGAGCTGCAATAAAAGCTGCTGTGAATTCTCCGTCTCCATCCAGAAGCATCTCCAGTTCCAGACCTTCCTCATCTCCTTCTGCAGTACCAGGTAAGAAACCCAGCGTGATGCTTCTCCTGTCATGTTCGGTGAATGTGCTTGCTAACAGCTGGTTGATATTCGCAGGTTGTCGTGTTGCTTGTGTTCCTCCGAGACCATGTGGAGCGCCGTGTTCTGCTTCTCGTTCATCTCAGCGGCTTCAGCTGCACCGGTACACCAAAGCTCTGTCTCCTCACTGCGCTCCTGTACTCAGTGCTTCTTAGCATTTCTGTTTTGTAGGCCGATTTATTTTACTACATAATGTTTATTTTTACTGACATTCTTAAGTCGTATCTCCACCACAGGGTTCCTCGTATGCTCTCCAGAAGAAATGCTTAGTTCATTCAATATTCCTTTAAGAATTCTTACATTTTTCTATTCACTTTTCACAACTGTGATTATTAAGTACACGTGTGATACATTTATGTTTGATCTCCTCAACATCTTAACATTGTTGGTTCTTCAGCAGTTGTTTGGATGATTAGTAGATCTTATCTAACTCTGAAGGTTCTCCATTCGCTAAAAGAGGAGAACTCTCTCTGATACAGAGACATGGTGGTGTCAGGCTCTAAACAGAACCAGAAGAACCTCAGTAGAACCCTAATGCCGGATCAGAAAAGAAGACTTTATTCAGAAGATATTTAATTCAGTGTTCAGAATAAAATACTAAAATGCCGTTTGTTGTTTTACAGCTCTCCAATTTCTACAGTTTCCTGCCGCATTATGGAAACCAGATGGCCAATCAGGTACACCGCATGACATCACATGACACGCATATATCAGAGATCTTCAAACTTTTGTACACCACAGACCAGGTTCCTTCTGAAAATCTTTTTGAGAGACACACGCATGTTCCTTTAGTTCCTTCCACCAAACAAATCTATAAATGTCCAGATGTTCTTTTTTATTATTTTGATTAATAAAAGAAATGAAGAAAAGGTTCACACACTCTGTATCTCCAAACGTTCAGCTGAAATACTTTGCTGGGCCTCTTTTAAAACCTGAGATGTTCTTCACTAGTTTCTTGCTTCCCTCAGCAGTACAATAGGATTTTGACTGAGCAGGTTTGTTCCATAGGTAGATATCAGACATTTAACTAGAAAAGAATGAATTGTTATAAAAATAATTCATTAATAATTTATTTATTTATCCAAAGTCATTATCCTGAATCACATATAAAATATGGGCAGGTTTCATATGAATTCTTTCTTCAATATTATTTGAAATGATTAAAGATTCATTTCTATAAAAACCACCATGTATTTATTTGAAGGCTGTGAACGACATGTTCTCACCGTCACACCTCCAGGCTGGAGTGACCACGCCCATCAGCATGGAGATTGTACGTTTACTTTTGTGCTTTTTCCCCACCAAACATTACCGATAACAAAACCCAACACGTTAGTGTGTAGACCTACAACACGATGAGACGTTGAGATGAAATGATTGCATTCGAGTTTGATCTTCATCACGCTGGTGATCCTCAGTTCCACTTGGTGTCTCACTTTTCCTTTGTTTTGTTCAGCTGCTTCCACCAAGAGGACAAGGAGCCGGAGCTGTGAGTTTATCTCTTATTACTTCTTTCTTAAATATGATATACTTAAAAAAAAGATATTAAAAAAATCTTCAAATGTAATAAAGAAAAGAAGGAAACTAAGAAAAATAAACAAAAAATTATTAACCATTTAAAAAAATGAAAAATTTAATCACGTTAGAATGTTTTTTAAAGAAAAAAGTTTAAATTAATTATTATTGAAAAAAAAAAATTATATATTTCCCTTAAATTACGCATTTTAAATCTCGATGCTATGAGTATTTTTATTTTCTGATGCAGTCGAGATAAAACTCTAATAAATAAATAAAAAAATTAGATAAATAAAATAAATCTAATAAAATTAGCTTCCCATGCAAAAAAAAAAATGCCAGTAGTAATAAATGATAAATTAATTAATTAATTAATTAGTTCATGGATTAAATAAATCAAATCAAGAAATAAAATTCATTATCAAAACAGTAGTAAACTGAGTTTAGTGAATTCGTTCGAATTGCATGTAAAGTTGGTAAATTATTATTTTTTTTATACATTTTTTTAGTTTTTAGTGATTTAGCAGAAAATGTTCCTTGAGGCTGAAGACTTAGTGATCAGGATCAGATGGGAGAAACATCTGGCTCCATATTTTAGCTTGATGAATCTAATATGTGTTATTGGATGAGGGTTAGGGTTCTGCTCATGTTCCTCACCCTGGCTGCACTTTCACATTTCCACACCTAAACATCTGATGGTTGTGAGATGATGATTAACTTGTGTAACCATGTTGTGTGTAGGGGACAGGCAGCATGTTTCCCGGCCTGCCAGCGCATCTTCAGCCTGGACCTAACGCTCCCATCAGCATCGAGGTTTCCACGCTTCATTTCACAATTTTTTATGCTGATGGTCCAAAATTCTCTCCATAACTGAATATTGACTCGAATCTACACCTTCTTATTTTGTTCTTATTATAATTCATTATTTTGCAGATCATTCATCCTGGTTTCCAGGGAACTGCAGCAGGAGGACAAGGATCTGGAACTGTGAGTATGAATGAGTATTTATATATAAAGAAGTTGAGTAGTTGATCAGGGTTGCCAGTTTCAGATATTTCACCACTTTCAGATTTTTTTTCTCCATCATCTGGCTTTTATTTAAATTAAATAGCAGAGATTTTAATTATAATTTTAAATATAGAGCGTTAGATTTCTGATGGCTTTGGACAATCCATGCCTTTTCTTCCCCTTCTTTTTTTAAACCCCTATTGTTTTGAAGAACAGTGAAGAAAATCTGGCAACCTGACTTTAATTTCATTTGACAGATTTAAATAAAAAGAACGTAATCAGAAAGTCTATTCAGTGTCATTCCAGTCATCACCCTCCGTTTCCTTTCACCAGGCTTTTATCAAGTACTCTCTCCCCAAAGCTCCTGGCGGAAAGAGTATAGAAATCGTAAGTAATTCATCACTCGGACTTCCTGTACAGATATTTCAGATGTTCCTGTAGAGTTTTACGCTTTTATTTCCACTAAACACACTGCATCGTTCCATTTTCAGCATGATATCAGTGTGTGTAATAAGTGTGTAGTGACAGGAGACGTGATAATGATACACTCTGGAAGTGAGCACAGGGTTTGATTATGAATAATTACAGGGATGTTGGAGATATTTCTTTGAGAGAAGTTCTGCTCTAACGGTGTGTTTTCTGTGTGCATGTTTTAGTATTATCCCTACAACTACAGACAGGGCGAGGTAACACTCTTCACTAATGCATTTTTTCCCAGCATGCATTAGTCACGAACATCAAATCATAATTTCCCGTTCTTTTTCAGGTGTTGCCAAACGTGATGCCGCAAATCCCCAACGTGAGCTGATCTACGTATATAATTAACAGCTTCCAAAAGTTTCAGTCTCAAAGCTTTTTGTGTTTCTGATATTTAATTTCATACATTTCACAGATTTTCCCTTTCGGTTATCCGACACAAACCGGCCCTCAGCAGCAGCCACCCAGGGTAAGACCCCCAACATGTACACACTCTGTGAACAAAACTGACATCTCAGCATGAGAGCATCAAATTTGAGCATCAAATTTCACACCCATTTCCTTTTATAATAAGCTCCACTCTTTTGGGGAGATGTTCCAGCCATAAGTGTGTTAATAAAGTCAAGTATTGATGTAGGTGAGATGAAGTGAGGAGGCCTGGGGTGCGCTCAGCACACACGTTCATTACAATTAGTGTTGGAGCTCTATAGCAGGAGATCTTTCATTCCAATACATAGCGAGCAGATCTTCATGGAGCTGGAACATGTTTGGGTCTTCTTTCATGCAAAATTTCATGCAGCTCATCCAAAGACATCTGATACAATTGTGTGTAGGATTTTGGAGAGGAAGATCTTAGCCTGCTATAAACCTCAAATCCTAATGAACACCTTTGAGATGAATGTAAACGCTGACTGCACACCAGACCTCCTCACCTTCTCACCTACCTGACTTTACCAACACCCCTGTGGCTGATAAACACAAAAGTCCACACTTCAAGATCTAGAGGAACATCTTCCCAGAGGAGTGGAGGGAATTAGAAGAAAATTTTTACATATAAACATAATCTCGAATGTGTAATGTTTATATGTGGAATTAGTACATAAAGATTGAAACTGGGTTGTGTTTGTGTTTCCAGCAGGCTGCTCCTCCACAGGCCAACGATCCCCTGGTCTTCAACTATCCACCCCAAACTGCCCCCCAGCAGCAGCCCCCCACGGTACGACCGCTAGCTTACAGTTTTGCCACGTGAATTAGATCGGACACAAATACAATATCTCTTCACGAAAACTCGTCGTCATCGTCATGCGACATTTTAAGCCGCTTAGGGAACGGAGTTCTTATTTTCTGTTGTCAGATCTTTAAACATGTTTAACTTGTGTGTGCTTCTGCCAGGCGAATGATCCTCAACAGCAGCAGATTCAACACGACCCACAAGTCCCGGCAGGCCAGGTATAATCTTTACTGTGTGTGTGTGTGTGTGTGTGTGTGTGTGTGTGTGTGTGTGTGTGTGTGTGTAACCATTTCAGAAATTATATCTCTGACCCTTTTTTTTTTTTGCTTCCTACATAGCCATAAAGAGGAAGGTGGGTTGCCATGTTGTGATTTTTTAATCATTATTAATATTCTATATACAATTTTAAATGATCAAATCCACACCTTATTGTGTCCCTATTATTTTTATGCCAGGAGCTTTTCTGTGAGATCCTGAAGGAGGGAGATGTTCCTACAACCCAAGCAGAGCTTGGAGATATTTTGCTGACGTAATAGTATTTAGTCATTGATGAATGAAGCTCGAGTAAACGTTAGTTTTGTAGAAAATCCTGATTCTAATTCAGATATAACTGACCACCATGTACTGTCATAACGCATCTAAAGTCATAACACGGTGTATGTTTGATTGTGTGACACCCGTCTACACTTCGCTTTGTCTCTGATGGATGTTGGATGTGTGTGAATAGAGTTTCAGTTCTTTAAATAAAGTCAAATATATGCTTTCATGTTGGAGTTTGTCCTTTTATTTTTATTAAAAATCCTGATATAAAACACTGAGAACACAAAACAACCTGAACAAGTTTTGTCCTCATTATTCCACAGAATAATTCATGGATTCTGTTTGATTTACTTTATAAACTCAATCTACAGCAAAATATTTCACCTGAAAGATCTTCATTTCTGCACCAACAGAAAATAAATATGTTCATATTTTACACCAAAACCTTTAAATGTAGTTGTTCATGTAACCCGTATGGACACGTTTCTCATAATCACGTCTCTCGTCAGAGACACGTCTCACTTTTCAAAACCACAAACTTCTTTACATCAAAGAAACGATCTATTATCCAACACTAGCGAAGCATCAGACCTTAAATCTCTGTGTTCTATAGATAGAAACGAGCGCCAGATGATTGGATACACAAGAATAAATAAATAAATATATGGTGTTTAAAATGACGTAAATCATCAGGAGACCAGCTTTAACTCATCAATACGAGGAGGTGAAACGACTGAAGGCTGATTATCGGTTCTTCCCAGATGGGATTTCATGTTTTTTTTTCCAAAGATCATTTACCCCATTGATTTAATTGATTTCTGTGAGATTGCAGCACATTTTATTATCATTATTATTATTTTGTGTCACCACTCTTATGCCCTTGAGCAAGAATTCAGGGTTGCCAAACGTACCACTTTGAGAGATTTCGATTTTTGATGATTTCCTTCTTACTATTTTTGAACCTTTGCTTGTTTTGAAGAACAGTTGAAGCTTATAGAAGAGGTGGTAGATCAGTGATCGGAGGCCCCGGTATTGCCAAGATGCCTCTCTTTGGGCCCTTAAGCAAAGGCCTTAACCCTCTGTGCTCCAGGGGCGATGTAGTGGGTGAACCTGCGCTCTGACCTCAGCACCGTGCTGTAATGTAAAGGTAGAAATCCGCTGAATCTTTAACCGTATGATAACTCTGATAATCTTCTGAACATTCGAGTCTGTCACAACCATGCTGGGGATCAGAGAACGTCTACAATTTTTACCCTGAAGTGGAGTTTTTTTTTTGCCAAAACATATCATTAACCGATTGCCAGAATTCCAGAGCTGACATCTCGCTTAAGATCTTTGCTTCAATCATCTTTGGCCTGAACCGAAGAACGAAATGAAGCCCCCTGAAAAGAGCAACCACACAAAAGTTTACAGAATATTATAGAATTACGGAAATTGCTCGGCGAGGCTCTGGGTTTTCTGCACCGCAAGCACAAATCTGCAGCGTGTCATTAAACATAATGGCTCGCAATTCGGGAAAGTACGTTTTCTGTGCTCTACATCAAGACGCCATTGGTTCCTTTCCAGGAGTCATGTTGTATATATTCTCCATGTGCCGCGCATCGAGGTGCTCGCCGTCTCCACGCCGTCTCAACCCTCAGCGTTCTGAAGCTCACAGGTAAAGTTCATCTCACCTTCTTCATGCTTTTTATTTTTCAATTTAAACCAAATAATAATTACCAAATAATAATGAAGGAAACGTAATTTATTGCTTTTTTTAGTCTGATTCTGCAAAATCAACATGAAGCTGGTGATGTTCTTGGTGTGTTTAGTGGCCCAATCACTAACAGCCCCTGTGAGTCCATCTCAAATTCTTTACATATTTCCTTATTTCTGTTTTATTGAATTAAATTATTTACATTTTCTCATTTATTTAAGTCGTTTTTTTTTTTCGGAAAACCTTCAGGGATTCATCACTATGACAATTTGCGATATTAACACATTTATGGTTTAATTATTTATTTATTTTGTTTTATTTATTGTATGTGGTGTCATTTTTGTATTGTAATTTTTATATTTATTTTATATATATTTTGTCTTACAATCTTACTTATATTGTAGTTACTTTATTATGGTTGCATATTTATATATTTATTTATTTATATATTTATTTATTTATTTATATGTCACTTTTTATCATGTTTACTTTTTTTTCAAGTGAAGTTGCATTTTGATGTTATTTAAATGTTGCATTAATGAAATGTTCAACTAACCACTAATTTATTTATTTATTTTTCTGGGGTTTGTTGTTCTGTGGTCTTTTGTAGGTTCCAGAAAGTGACAGTGATGAGGTAATTTCACCCGAATACAGTTTATATTTTTTTTCATGCTGTTTATATTAAATGATTGAGGTGAGATGAAAGTGATGGAGTGTGTCGAGTCAGTTGCAGGTGATGAAGGTTAAGACGACTGTATGAAATGTCAATATTACAGATAGCAGATCAGAGACACGTGAGCGTTCAGCTGATGGAGTTGTACCGACTGTATGAACGTCTGCTGCAGCAGGTCAGCGTAAACCCATAAACCGTCTGATCGCTAAAGCCACGGTCAATAAAACCCATTTCACCTTCTCATGATCTCTAATCTTCTCTTCTGTACAGGGAATTGCCGCTCCAGCTCCACCTCAGGTCAGTGTGTGTGTGTGTGTTGAATTCTGGATTCTGGTCAGATGAACCACTGATGAACCCATGAATCCTACAAGTGATTTGATTCTGAACATGTTCCCTTCAAAAGCACGTTCCTCCTCACAGCTAATGGGGTTTTGAGAAATGTCACACTGCTAGAAGTCTCCATGCACATAATATAAAGAACACACAGTTCTTTTACACGCTCATACTGATGGAGAACCCTCTGAGATGTGCAAAAGCTCAATCAGGGTTTCTGAAGATCCAAAAGTTGGTCAAACACGTCTCCACCACACTCATAAAGCTGCCAACTAACACAAACTCCACCCAAATATATACAAAATGCAGACACGAGGCTTCAATCACACTGAGGATCCATGATTACTGCTAACAGGTTTCTACTGTAGAGTAGGACATGCCCCAATGATCAGGAGAACAAGTTTTGTCTGAGATGATACCATGTATTTCATTTCAGATGGTGATCTTACATTTGGTTTTGTATCTACAGCTTGATGGATTCTACCAACCTGAAGCTGCTGCACCACTAAACTCTGATGAGGCTGAAGAAGCTGAAGAAGCTGAAGCAGCAGAAGGAGCTGCTGAAACTGAGGTTGCTAATGGTAGTGAAGGAGCTGAGCCAACAGCTGAAGAACCAATTCCTGATCCAACCACTGCTGACCCTGCTGCTCTTCCCGTTGATGCCCCAGCTGATCCTGAAGTTGTTTTGGATTATCCTCTGGCAACAGATGTTTCTAATATCGAGGTTAATGTCGCAGATCTTAATGATCCAGTAACAGCAACCGCATCTCCTCCTCCATATTTTCCATAAACAATCATCTTCAGTCTGGAATATCTTTGAGCTGAAGTCGTGTTGTATGTTGTGGAAGATCTGGTTGGAAATTCAACAACATGGTGGATTTGAATTCAATATATTTGAATAATGAACCAAAAGTTTGAGTCTTTTTACTTCAAAAAATAAAATAAAAAAATGCCCCAAAACGCTGCAGTGACTTTTATTACAGTCTTGACTTTAGATTATGAGGAAATTAATGAACAATCATCACATTTCTATTAAACTGTGGCTTGAGGTTCATCAGAACAGTGCATCTGAAAAGTGTTCACTTTCTCCAAAATGGAATAAATTCATTATTTTCCTTAAAATTCCCAAAATTCTATTTGTAATTCTACAAATACCCCATAATGACAAGGTGAAAAATCGCATGTACACAAGTATTAATTATTTTATTAATATGAAGTATTAAGGAATATACATATATTCATGAATTCTACACTCACTGTACATTCAGTTACACACTAACTCTACAGTAAGTCTATAATAATTCCACATGGACTGTGCACTTGGCTGTGATTGAAGCTGTAGGAACGCTGGATGGATCTGTGAACATTAGCAGCAGCTTGCTTTAATAGGATCAGGGAAATCCACAGACTCAGCAAGTGTCTCTCTGAGGGCTAAATCCTCTCCCCTTTTCTCCTCGTCCACACGGAAAACAACACGGATGAAATCCTGAGTGAAGACACCGGTGAAGGAATGAGGTGGTGGATTTGAAGCTTGTTGCTGAAAAACTGATTCAATCCATGAGATCTGTATCAAATTCAAGCACAATGTAAAAAATAAATAAATAAAACACAGCATAAAGTTGCAGAAAAAAATCTGAAATATGGTCACGCAGCAACTTATTGCCCGAGGGTGTGTGTTCTGAGAGCGCTGAGATCTTCATACACACTGTCAGAGGTGGAGGGAGAGAGAGAGAGAGAGAGAGAGAGAGAGAGAGAGACACAGACTATGCAACTGTCACTTCATCCTCTTATGAATCGCTCAATCCTTTTCAGGGTCAGCAAACAGCCAGCACAAGCACTCGAGACAAACAGTGTACAGAATTACAACCACACTCAAGAGGATGGAGATGAAGCTTCGAGCATCAGCTGGGTCACACTGACACCATGCACTGAGTAAGTATGAACATATTTGATTGTGATTGGTCCAAGATTGATTCTAGATTTTTTAGATGCATAGAGACACGTTAGGTGACACACCAGGGGGTCTAATCTTTTCCACAAAGGGCCGGTGTGGGTGCGGGTTTTCATTCCAACCAACCACCACCTTCTAACTGTTTAAATCTCCACGACTTTCACGTGTAGTTGTAGATTGGTTGGAATAATTAACCCGCATCCACACCAACACTTTGTGGAAAAGACTGGACCCCCGTGGTGCAAATTGTCATCATATAAGAGGAATAAAACACTTGTGTAGGTGCTGTCTCACAACAAAAATGATCATCCGAAACCAGATGAAGGTAATGTAACTGAGAATTTTTATTTATTTATTTATTTTTAAATCAGTCATTTTACTTTTATTGTATTTGTACTCATTTTTGTATGTTTTGTGTTAAGTTTTGTGCTTATCTACATTTGAAATCACATCCATTAATGAGTACAAATCTTCAATACAGAAAAAACGGAAAACGAGACAGACGGCAGGAATCCAGCTGAAAGTAAACTGCAGTCGAATAGAAAGTTTTTTTGTTTGTTTGTGTGTTTGTTTTTATTGCACTTTAATTTGTTAATGTGTTCCGTTAAAAAAACTATTAGTTAAAGATGTTTATCTCCTTGACCTCTTTGAACTACACTACAATTAAAATAAATAACCATGTACACTGTCTGTGAATCGATTTTTAGACCAGTAACTCTACTTAAGTAAAATTTCAGTGTTTCAGTAACTAATTTTGCTTAGTAGAAAATTCACTAGTGAAATATTTGATTTCTGCCTCTGCATGAAACTTTCGTTCAACAATTAATAAAAACAAAATGAACAAATTGAAAATGGTTTTAATCAAGGGTTCTTTGTTGCCCTGTAGTCTTGTCCTGCGATTAGCATAAATGCTAGTTTGTGTTGAACTAGCATTTATGCTAATCGCAGGACAACACTAAGGACATGCTAATCAGGTTCATTTCCTCTCAATTCCCGTTAACAGTCAAAATCAGTATCAAAATATCAACTTGGTTTTCTTCTTCCAGTGATCTATAAACTGCTGAATTTGAGAAATTGTACAAAATTTGTGTCCTTGTGTGTAATCCGACAGATAGACTTTGTTTTTTAAATCAATCGCCATGACGATCGTGGCGACTTTGGGAATCGCGGCTCCTCCCCGAATGCCTCCACTGATAGAGGAAGACCTGGAGGAAGACATTGAGGATGAAGATTTTCCAAATTCTTCTATCTCCATCGCACACTTTAACTTCAACAACAGCAACAACGATGAAGAGTACGCACACACACACACACACACACACACACTACACACACCACACACACACACACACACACACACACACACACACTACACACACCACACACACACACGCACACACGCACACTACACACACACACACACACACACACACACACTTGATATTTGAGTATTATTAATATATGTGACCTGCTGTTATTTATTGTTTGTTTAGACAAGGAAAGAAGAAGAAAGCAAAAAAAGAAAAGAAAGAGTGAGTATCTTCTAGATTGACCATAAGGTCCGGTGTGACCAGTGTGTCGCATGACCGCTCCTTTGTGTTTTCTTCAGAAGAAGAGAAAAGAGAGAAAAGAAAAAAAGAAAGGAGCAGAAGGAGAAGGAGAACGTGAAGGAAAAGGAGAAAGGAAATGAGAAGGAGAAAAAAGAAGGGTAAGCGATCAGTAATGTTTATTTCTTCCAGCTTTTTATTTCTTGTTTTTCATTTATCACTCGTTCTTGCTCACGTTTCTTGCTGGTGCGTGTTTGCTGAAGGTCGAAGGAGGTGTTTGTGATTAACCCGGCCAGTAACCTGTACTACCAGTGGCTCCTGCTCATCACTTTGCCCGTCATGTACAACTGGACCCTGATCATTGCGAGGTAAGGCTCAGGTGAGATGTTTAATCAGATGATCGAGGAAAGGAATTAAACTGTGCACGATTGCTATGCAGACGAGCTGGAGACATGGTGGACGTCTGAACACCTTCTGAATTAGTGATGAGTCTTTAGAAGTCATTTTGAACGAGTCTTTAGTGGGACTCAGAAGAACAAGTCGTTTTAAAGACTGATTTGTTAATTTACTCACAGACCCACATGAACAAAGCATTTTTGAAATCTCTGTAGGTTCTGTACAGAAAACCAAAGTTTCCCTCTCGACTCCTCTGGTCTGAGTCGTTCATTCATTTAATACGTGACTCCCATAGACGCTATGCAGTGCATTACACAGAAATTGAGACGTTCATCTCATGAGTCTTCTGGTCCGAGTCGTTAGTTTTTGTTGTCACGTGACTCCCTTTTCAGTTTTTATATATATACAGTACAGACCAAAAGTTTGTTCACACCTTCTCATTCAAAGAGTTTTCTTTATTTTCATGACTATGAAAATTGTAGATTCACACTGAAGGCATCAAAACTATGAATGAACACATGTGGAATTATAGATGGAATTATATACATAACAAAAAAGTGTGAAACAACTGAAAAATCTCATATTGTAGGTTCTCATATTGTAGGTTCTTCAAAGTAGCCACCTTTTGCTTTGATTACTGCTTTGCACACTCTTGGCATTCTCTTGATGAGCTTCAAAAGGTAGTCACCTGAAATGGTCTTCCAACAGTCTTGAAGGAGTTCCCCGAGAGATGCTTGGCACTTGTTGGCCCTTTTGGCTTCACTCTGCGGTCCAGCTCACCCCTAAACCATCTCGATTGGGTTCAGGTCCGGTGACTGTGAAGGGCAGGTCATCTGGTGCAGCACCCCATCACTCTCCTTCTTGGTCAAATAGCCCTTGATGCCTTCAGTGTGACTCTACAATTTTCATAGTCATGAAAGAAAACTCTTTGAATGAGAAGGTGTGTCCAAACTTTTGGTCTGTACTGTATGTATATATACACACATTAATTATTAGAACTATATGTAAAGTTGGTGTATGTAGACATGTTGGAGATCTGCTTATCGAAAATGTTATAAATTTTTTTTCATCAAAATGACAAAATGAGTCACTAAAATTATCCGATCTTCTAATAACTATTCTGAATCATATTGTTCATGATATTTAAATTGAATTGTGTTTTTCTTCCAAAATATTACTATACAAGAAAATGCTACAGTAATTAAGCAATTACCTAAAACTTCAAAACAAAATGAAATAAGGTGCACAATATTGTAAATTGATTTATTATTAAATTTGAATAAATAATTGTATTAAATATTAGATTTTATTTCTACCAGCCGAAACATTAAAACTGGCACCATTTTAAGGGGCGATACTAATTATCTCGTTACACTGGCATCTGGAAAGGGGTGGGATTTATATTAAGCAGGTCTTGAAATGAATGTGCTGAAAGCCGGAAAAATGGGCAAGTGGAAGCATCTAAATAACTTTTCTAAGGGACATATTGTGACCTCTAGATGACTGGAGCAGAACGTGTCAGGGGCAGGGTGCATCCAAAACAGCAGGGGTTGTGGGGTTTATCCTGGTATGCAAGTCCAAAGGAAGGAATATTAATGAACCAGTGGGCTACAGATACCAGAGAACATCTTACTCACACTATACGCAGCTTTGCCTTGCAACCTTCCTGATAGCTTCCAAAGCATTTTGTGATTCTTGAGATGCAATTATCCATCTTTCTTTTATCCAGAGCATGCTTTGAAGAGCTGCAGCATGAATACCTGATCACGTGGTTCTTCCTCGACTACATCTGTGATCTCCTTTACCTGGCTGACATGGCCTTCAGGACGAGGACTGGTGAGTATTTTCTCTGTATATAAGGTGTATAATAGGCTGCCGTACTTCTGCGTTTGTGTTTGTTATCCAGGCTACCTCGAGCAGGGTTTGCTTGTCAAGGACGAGAAACTCCTCATCAAGAATTACAGGGACAGCCCTCAGTTCCGGCTCGATGTCATCTCGATGATCCCCACCGACGTGCTGTACTTCGTCCTGGGACTGGATTACCCCGAGATCCGCATCAACAAGCTGTTACGCCTCAACCGCATGTTTGAGTTCTTTGAGCGCTCACAGACCATGACCAACTACCCTAACATCTTCCGCATCTGCACTCTGGTCATGTATATCATCATTATCATTCACTGGAACGCATGTCTCTACTTCTCCTTCTCCAAAGCCATCGGTTTTGGTTCAGATGCCTGGGTCTACCCAGCCCTCACTGAGCCTGAGTTTGGGGACTTGTTAAGGAAGTACTCTTTCAGCCTCTACTGGTCCACACTGACCCTCACCACCATCGGGGAAACTCCTTCTCCTGAGCTGGACTCAGAGTTCCTCTTCCATGTAGTAGACTTCCTGGTTGGTGTCCTGATCTTCGCCACCATTGTTGGGAATATCGCCACAATGATCTCCAACATGAATGCAGCCCAAGCGCAGTTTCAGGCACGCATTGACAGCATCAAGCAATACATGCAAGTGCGGCATGTAAGCAAAGACCTGGAAAAGCGAGTCATCAAGTGGTTTGATTATCTGTGGACCAATAAGAAGGCACAAGATGAAAGGGAGGTGCTCAGGTACCTGCCGGACAAACTGCGAGCAGAGATTGGTATGAACGTTCACCTGGACACGTTGAAGAAGGTAAGGATCTTTGCAGACTGTGAAGCTGGACTGCTTATTGAGCTCATTCTTAAATTGCGACCTCAGGTGTTTAGCCCCGGCGATTACATCTGCCGCAAGGGAGACATCGGGCGCGAGATGTACATCATCAAGGAGGGAAAGCTGGCCGTGGTGGCTGATGATGGTGTCACTGAGTTTTGTGTTTTGGGTGACGGAAGTTATTTTGGTGAGATCAGCATCCTGAGCATCAAAGGCAGCAAAGCAGGGAACCGCAGGACAGCGAACATTCGCAGCATCGGATACTCTGACCTCTTCTGCTTGTCCAAGGATGACCTAATGGAAGCTCTGACCGAGTACCCTGATGCTAAGAACATGCTGGAGGAAAAGGGGCGGCAGATCTTGATGAAAGATGGTTTGATTGAAACAGACCCAGCCAACCTGAAGCCAGACCAGAAGGACCTTGAGGACAGAGTGAACCGCATCTACAACACCATGGAGCAGATGCAGGCAAAAGTGAAGAAACTGCTTGCAGATTACGAGAAGACCGATAAAAAGCTTAAAGAGCGCATTGTTTGGATAGAACGCTACACTGGGGAGGAGGTGGATGAAGAGGATGAAGACGAGGGGCAGAAGGAAGCAAAAGAAGGAGAAGCTGCACCAGGAAAAGTGGAAGAGGAGAAGAAAAAAGAGGACAAGTAAAAGGGCTGAAGCAATGTGGTCTTCATTATGATAAACTAGAAGGTTTCACTTTCAAACACAGTTAAAGGAAACGTATCTTTGCTTAATTAATGAAACCGCTAAAGAACTCTTGAAGACCCTTCTTGAAGATGGTCTTTGGATGCTGTAGCATGAAATTTTCCCTTCAGTTGAAGACCCAACCCTGTTACAGAATGACACAAAGTACACAAAGAGAGCTCCATGAAGATCTGCTTTCAATGGGTTTGATGTGGAAGATCTCCTGCTATAGCACTCCAAATCCTGTTAATCATCTTTGGGATGTACGTGAACTTTACAAACACCTTTGTAGCTGAATGAATCTCCACAAACCTCAATAAGCACACTCTACCATCTAGTGAAATTCAAACAGAACCACAGAACCTATGACAACTCGTATGAGAAAAGGGAAAGCTGCTTTATTGTAGATACATTTTTTTTGAGACTCCAACTGTGCTTCAGAGATAAATTCCCAATGCTGGGAAACAGTTTAATTATCTCAGTGAAGGCATTAACTCTAGACGAGAGAGGGAATTGAGATTGGAGTTATGTTTTGCGTAGTTAATAAGTTCATTAAGAGTTTGGACGAATGTTTTCTTTCCACAGGAAAACAACAAACTCATTATCATAGCTTTATTTATGCTAATAGGGGTTTAGCCACGTTTACAGGGACAGGAGATGCTCAGGAGAATCATCGATATTACTATTAATTCAGACCTTTTTCAATCTTTACAAACAAAATATTAGTTTTGGCTTAATTTTGTAATTAAACCTGCAAAAAGTCGATTATGCAGCTGAGTTCTAGCCTTCTCAAAGATCTGTAGATAAAATAATAACGGGACAAAACCTTTTGGCAGAATGTCTCAGATATTATATTGTGCTACTGTAAAGGATCATCTATAAAAAAAATAAACACTGACCCTTTTTTTTTTCTTCTTTAAGTATTGAGTTGTAAAATATGATGTAACATATATGGAAAGAGTCTCCAGTATCAGCGTTTTTGTAGCACTGAGGGTAGAAGGGGACAAAACACAGGATAGGGCAGAGGACAGAAGAGGGCAGTGTGTAGGACAGAAAACATGACAGGGCAGAGCCATTTATAGGACAGAGGACAAGGCAGAGGACAGGGTAGGCCAAAGCATAGGGCAGAAGACAAAGCAGACCAGAGGGTAAGGCAGAGGACAGGGCAGAACAGTTATGAGAACAGAGGACAGGGCAGAGGACATGGCAGACCAGAGAATAGTCTAGAGGACATTAAATTGCAGAATAGAGGACAGTAGAGCGCAGTGGACAGAACAGGACAAAGGACAGGAGAAGGCAAAACATTAAAGAGCAGAAAATAGGACAGAGGACAGGAGAGGGCAGAACAGAGTATGGGGCAGATGACAGGAAAGGGCAGAACAGTGGATTTGTCAAAAGGGCAGGACAGAGGACAGAAGAGTGTAATAGACAGAACAGGGTAGAGAACAGGACATGCCAGAAATAGACAGGACAAAGGACAATACAAGAAAAGGTCAAAACAGAGGACAGGGCAGGAGGGAGGACAGCGCAGGGCAGGAGGGAGGACAGGGCAGGAAGAAGACACTAGAGGTGTAAACATGTAAATATGTATATGTACAGTAATAAATGCAGCAGAAAATAACCATCTGAACATCAAAATCCTGGCCTGGTGATGTATAGTGCTGGAGAGAGAGGCCTCTGGTGGTGTGGAGGCATCATGACACAGACTGATGCAGTGTGTGATGTTATCTGTAACTTCTGTGCAACCTTTATATATAAATACATCAAATCACCAGCCTGCGTCAACGTGAGTCAGTAAATAAACAGAAACACGGCTTGGTTTTGGGAAAGAAGAAGCTTCAGCGTGTGGAATGTCCACGGAGTCTTCGAGCCTCAGGCTGATCTGATTAGACTGATTTATCATCACTCGCTAATTACATCTTCATGTGGAACAATACTGATGAATACTGTCAGCATGGACAAAGCAAACACACACACACACACACACACACACACACAGGGCTAATGGCTACAGCTCTGCTCTAATCCTCGTCATGCCACATCAACAATTCTATCTTTTTCGCAGTTTCTTTCCACATCGCAGCGTCGGAGCAGAAAGCGCAGTGTTTTCTGACGTTCTTCATTTGATTAACATCGAGAACGCGTACGTCGAGAGGAAGAGAATCGTTTTTAGTGCAGATTTCACACATTAAATGAACCATGGGGGGAAAATGACAATAATGAAACGAATAATAATCATATTGATTTTATTTTATAACTTTTTATAGACGCTTTCATTCAGTAATCAATGCTCATTAAGCAGGTAAAAACAATAAATAAATAAATAAATAAATAAATAAATAAATAAAGATTTTGCACTAACACAATAGTGATTCATTCGAAAAAAAAAATTAATAAAATATATTTTAAAAAAAGACTAAAAAAGAATATAATTTATAAATGTATGTCTTATGAGAAATATGTTTAAATAAATATAATAAAATGTCTGAACTCTGGTCTTATGCTACGTGAGATGAAGAAATATAAACTGTGACCTTCTGCATGAGAACCCAGTTTAAGCCCCTTTTTGGTGAATGTGCACAGCTTCAGCAGAACATTTATTTGGGGTTTTTTTTTCTAAACCTGCAGCATGTTTCCTCTTTCAGAAAAGGTCTTTGTTGCTAAAGGGCATTGGTTCTGCCCAGCGCTCGTCTGCAGCTCGGAACACACGGACCTCCTGACATTTGCGAGAACCCGCCTCGGAGCAGTGTGCGGTCAGCATGGCCACTCGGGCTCTGAATGGCGACGCTGCCTCTCACGGCTGAGGAGTGATCTGCGAAGAATCCTGAAAACACCACCGTTTGTGGGATCGGGTTTTGATTTCATTCTGCCTGACAGCAGGTCACAGAATCGATTCTTTAGCTCCAGACAATACACAGTTATTAGGATGAAGGAGATGAGTGAGCCCAGTTCTACATTCTCATTAGGTTCTTATCACAACATCTCGTCTCCTCAGCGCTGAATCACACCGAATCCACTGATGTGATGCTCAGTGACGGGAAGGAGAAAGAGAAATGACAAGGTGACGAGGTTGTTTTATTTGTTTGGGCTCATTGACCTCACAAGGAAAAAAACAAGGCAGTCTGCTTTTACTGATGTTTAACAGTGTAACCAGAGACGAATAGAAAACTATAACATTCTCTAATTACCACAATCATCACCACCATCATCATCACCACTACCATCATCATCATCATCATCATCATCATCATCATCATCATTATCATTATCATCATAATTATTATCATTATCATCAACACAATCATCATCATCACCACTACCACCACCATCATCATCATCATCATCTATAGCATTATTATCATCACCATCACCACCACCATCTTCATCACCACATCAACATTATTATCATTATCATCACCACCATCATCATCATCATCATCATCATCATCATCATCATCATCATCATTATCATTATCATCATAATTATTATCATTATCATCACCACCACCATCATCATCACTACATCAACATTATTATCATTATCATCACCACCATCATCATCATCATCATCATCATCATCATCATCTATAGCATTATTATCATCACCATCACCACCACCATCATCACCACATCAACATCATTATTATTATCACCACCCCATCATCATCATCATCATCATCATCATCATGTATTGATGTTTGTGTTGAGTTTGTATTGAGTTTGTGTTGATGTTTGTATTGAGTTTGTGTTGATGTTTGTATTGAGTTTGTATTGAGTTTGTGTTGAGTTTGTATTGAGTTTGTGTTGATGTTTGTGTTGATGTTTGTGTTGAGTTTGTATTGAGTTTGTGTTGATGTTTGTGTTGAGTTTGTATGGAGTTTGTATTGAGTTTGTGTGGATGTTTTTATTGAGCTTGTGTTAAGTTTGTGTTAATGTTTGTATGGAGTTTGTATTGAGTTTGTGTGAATGTTTTTATTAAGCTTGTATTGAGTTTGTGTTGATGTTTGTATTGAGCTTGTGTTAATGTTTGTGTTGATGTTTGTGTTGATGTTTGTATTGATGTTAGTATTTTCCAGTATTGAGTTCCTCACTGCTTTGTGACACATCCCTTGTGTGTTGTTTAGTAACAGATTGAGTGAAAATCAGAGAGAGCAGGAGGGAGACTGATGAACTGAAACCTGCAGTGTGTCATTATCATCATGAAGCTTTTCTCAGTTACATTGAGAACATCAGACACATTTGATTAGATTTGACTGGAGTCCAGCATGGAGGTGATCGTGAGGGAAATAATCATGAGCAGGTATCAAACTTTCCCCAGTGCTCTTCATCACATTAGAGTTTTGTAATCTACCTATAAATAGATTAGAATCAATGCTCGTCCACTCAATGTCACTTCAGAGCTGTGTCTCAGAGGTGTGTCTCAGCAATGTGTCTCAGCGGTGTGTCTCAGAGCTATGTCTCAAAACTGTGTCTCAGAGCTGTGTCTCAGGGCTGTGTCTCAGCGATGTGTCTCAAAGCTGTGTCTCAGAGCTGTGTTTTAGTGGTATGTCTCAGAGCTATGTCTCAGAGCTGTGTCTCAGCGGTTTGTCTTAGAGCTATGTCTCAGAGGTGTGTCTCAGCAGTGTGTCTCAGAGCCGTGTCTCAGAGCTGTGTCTCAGTGGTGTGTGGTTTAGAGCTGTGTCTCAGCGGTGTGTCTCAGAGACGTGGCTCAGAGCTGTGTCTCAAAGATGTCTGACTTAAGCAATTATTATTTGAGAAACAAAGTCTTTATTGGTTATAACACATCTCAGAAATTGAATTAAGCAAAAGATCAGACAGCAGAACATTCCAGTCTATTTTATTCTTCTTTACTATCATCATTCTCACTCTTCCCCACCCACCGCTTCTCCCATTGGTTTCTCTGGCACACCCACTGCTCCACCCACTGCTTCTCCCACTGCCTTTTCTGGCACACCCACTACTCCACCCACTGCCACTCCCAGTGGCCCTGTCCATAATTCCTGCTCCACATGGTTGATGTGATCATATTCATGCTGGAATTAAGATCTTTACCAGTTACCAGGTTCCACTGTTCTCATCATCACTGCTCTGATCTCACCTTTGTGTTGGTAATTGTTTGGTTTCTGAGCGCAGCCTGAGTTAGCGTCACATGCTTCAGTCATTCAGGGCTGATTGGAAACTCCACAGCTTGAAGTGATAATTATCTGTCCTGCTCCATGCCGGCTTCCTGTTCTACATCCAGTCCCTGCTCTAAATTCAGAACCTGCACAGGCATGGTGCAACTTCTGCTTTGTTGTCGCTGTGTGTTTCTCTGATGCGACCTCTGAAGATCAACAAGTCGAGCCCCTGCCATGCTGATGAGTCTCTCCACAATAGATTGTAGCAGAAGCCAGATGCAGAAAGAATGTGGATTTCATGCACTCTGATCTCACTGACCCACGAGTCTGATGTTCTCCCGTCATGCGGTTTTGGGTCCCGGGGCTGTTTTTCATTTTATAACATTTTTTACTTTTTTAGATGGAACCACAGAATTCAGGCTGTTTTTGTGAGGGATGGGCTTTTCTGCTGTGCTCTTACCACCACCATCATCCTTATCATCACCTTCATCATCACCACCACCACAATGACCACCACCACCACCATCATCACCATCATCATAACCAGCACCACCACTATCATCATCATCATTACCACCACCAACAACATCATCACCTTCATCATCACCACCACCACCACCACCATGACCACCACCACCATCATCACCATCATCATAACCAACACCACCACTATTATCATCATCATCACCACCACCATCATTACCTTCACCACCATCATCATCATCACCATCATAATCATCACCATTATTATCTTCATCACCACCACCAACAACATCATCACCACCACCATCATCATCATCATTATCATCATCATGGAATGAAATCAGTAGCACATATACAAACTGCTAGAGGTCCTCTGGACTAAACTCATTGATTCCCATCATCCCCTGGGTGATGACCTTCTTTGTACACATTCACACGTTCTAATCATCTTCTTCATGCTGAAAGGTGAAGAATATGGCCGTGAGGAAACCGTGAGTGACGAGCGTGAAATCTCAGCGATTCTCCGTCACCCGCGTTCAGCTGAGCGTTTCTGAGGAAAAGAACACAACCAGTGACAACGGGGGGCAGAAGGAAGTAGTGGAATCAGGATCAGACCATGGAGAGAAAGATAGAGATGGAGAGAGATAGAGTCCAGGTGGTGGACGTGAAGTAGTTAGAGTGTATAATCGCTGGATCTTCAGCAGAAGACTGCACCGTCTGTCTCAGTAATGACTTTTTTCTTGTTGCTTTGTGGCATTTTGCCAAGTCACTTTTGGAGAATTAAAAACTGAAACCCTTGGAGAATCAGACGGTTCCTTCTCATGCTAACAGGAGCAAGATGACTGCCAAGTACAAGATTTACACCAGAAATAATATCTCATAAGCAAAGTGCAACGATTTCCATAAATTCCTCACAAAGCATACCGTCCCATTCCACAGTCTCCATTTGCTCTTGGGAAGATGTTCCACCAGATTTTGTGGAGGTTCATTCATTTACAAGGACATTCCTAAAGCAGGTCCTGATGTAGGAGGTCAGAAATGGGTGCACAGTTCATACAAAAGGTGTTCATTAGGAGCTCCTTCACTTGAACCCATGGAAATCTATCTTTTTGGAGCTTGCAATTGTGTACCTCCGAATTTTTGGTACCAGAAGTTCGGTTTGGTTTTTATTTCTTCAGTATGCTGTGATGTAAGTGATGTGGATTTTGCACAATTTCGAGTGTTCAGGATGGATTTTTATTCCCTCCATTCAGCCTGTCTCTGTGAGTAAAGACCTGTCACAGCTGGACCTCTGCGTGACGCCCCTTAGGCCATCAAGTCTTCAAATGCTCCTGGAGAATTTGTCCTAAAAAGACCTTTAAAGAAAGTCAAAGTGGCTTTCAGAGCTCCATCATCTATTTGCAGGAGTCCAGGCAATAAAACACACTGGGACCTGCTTTGTGCAGCTTCATAAAGATATCCTTTAGATTTGGAAGATCTTGTCTGGCCTGCTATGGATCTTTGACCTCAACTCTAATGAATGAATGTGATGGCACTTCAGGCCTCCCATCAGTACCTGACGTTCCATGTGAAGGAATTAATTTCCATAAAATCTAGTGAAACATCTTCTCAGAAGACTGAAGGTCGTTATATGAGGAAATGTAGAATTAGATGTTCAGAAAGCACACGTTTTTTTCACATTAACATTTGTTCACTTCAGATGTAAAAACTTGCTGTTTTTATGCTCTGTGCCTTCTACATCAGATGTCTAGAAGATGGAGAAGAAACTGGTGTTGATAAAACAGGAGGTATTTTTTTTTTTTAGATGTCTGGGTTGTGTTTTTTTTTTTTTTCAGCTGCGCTCCGGGAATCCATTTCCATTACCCAGACAGAACGCATTTACACTCCTGAAGAAACTCCTGCGTGCTTTAGGCTTCACTTATAGCTACATGGCGGTGAGTGAGGAACATCATCATCATCATCATCATCACTCTGCAGCACATCTCACGTCTTTCATCTCTCGTCTCGCTGCTCGGGCCTCGGGAACTCAAATCATTTACCTGAGACGCCGGGATCAGCGCCGGGGAGAAAACCGCGGCCGTGTAATTGCTCCATTACTTGCTTAATTACAGCACTTCAGCTGAAGACTGATCGCCTTCTGTCTCCGTCTCTCCGCTCGACATAATTCCGCTTTTCTTTTTCTCTTCCGAGACTCGTTCGGAACTCGGAAAAAAAGGAGTAAATAATTCTAATGCGATCCCTTTGAAAGCAACATTTTTAACACTGTGACTGCGACAAACATCTGTATTTATTTATTCATAAAGGCCACTGTTACTGCTGCTGCCACCACCACCGCCGTGCTTCACAAACCTTATCACAGACGGACTGACAGACGAACAAACAGACAGACAGACAGACAGACAGACAGATAGATAGATAGATAGATAGATAGATAGATAGATAGATAGATAGATAGATAGATAGATAGATAGATAGAGTAATGGTTTGGTGTTGTTTTGGAGACCAGTAAGTTGACCAACATGGCAACCATTCCACACTTCAACACCATGCAATATCCCTTACTTCTCTCTTTCGCTCCCTATCCCCTTTATTTCCCTTATTTTTCTTTCTTCCTCTCTCTTCCTCTTTCAGTCTCTCTTTCTCTGTTTTTTGTTTATTTCTTTCTCTAGCTTTCTCTTTTGCTGTGTTCTTCATAGTCTCTCTATTTCCTTTTGTCTCTTTCTCTCCCTTCCTTTATATTTCTCTCTCTCCCTCTCTCCCTCTTTCTCTCTCTCTCTCTCTTTCCGTTCCTCCCAGGTTTATTTTTTTGTCGTTTTTCTGATCCCCCTGTTGGCCACTGTGTGGTTGGTTAGTGGGGGGTGTGGTGGAGAACAGATCTCCCTGTGAGCGTTGAGAACACAGAGCTCATACGTATAAAAGCACGTGGAACTTCAATATCACTCCGTTTCTCACGTCTACTCTCATTATACAGCGCATAATCACTGACCGATGGCCTGCAAAAAGTATTGGCACCCCACATCACAGGACTGCAGATGAGATCATTCACACTGACGCTTCCTTTACAGCCTTTTTGTTTCATTTAGTGACATGCAGTAAATAAAGAGGAACAAAAGCGATGGATTTCACTCAGAAACGTGTGAAGCTCACCAGCAAATCCACCGGAACTCTTCATACAAATTAATTAGAAAAAAAATACATTTATACGTTTACTTTCACTACATTTACAAACATATTGGGAAACTTGATTCTTTAGGATTTGGAGCATGAAATGTTCCTTTCACTTGAACTTGAACCTGTTCCAGCTGCATGAAGGTCATTCATGTGCATCGGTTCCATCAAAATTCTTCACAGAACAGAATTCCAGACGTGGAAATATTTTTACAAAAACTGTGATTTATTACTCTGACAAAAGTATTGGGACACCTGACTTTTCCAGCCACGTGTTTTTTCCCAAAAACTGCTGGACAAATTTAGTACAAAATTTTTCCTTTCACGTAAACTAGAAAACCCAAAACTGTTTCCAGCTTCATAAAGATCTGATTTTCATGGGCTGAAAGATGTAGAAGATCTCCTTCTAAAGAGCTCCAAAGATATTGAACACCTTTGGGATGAATTGGAACATCACCCCATGCCTCCTCACCTCACCTACATCAGATTACTTTACCAACACTCTTGTGGCTGAATGAATCTCCACAAATCTCCACAAAGAACATCTTCCCAGAAGAGTGGACTTTATTACAAGAGCAAATTGGGAGTAAATGTGGAATGTGATGCTCAAAAAAAAGAACATCTAAAAGCTCATGTGTCCAATGAAGTGCAGATCTTTTAAGCATCAAGTGAAACAACATGTTCCTTCTTATCCACATTAGATGAAGACTGATCAGAAGTTCCCTGAGCCCTCAGTCGAGACCCTTGACCCTTTCTGCTTCTTGGATGCTTCATCAAGGCTGATCCTGAGCTCTGATGCATGAAGAATTAATCCCAAGCTGACGTATTGAATGCGTGACAAACAAAAGCTAATCCTCCATGAAAACACCTGCACTGGAAGTTCCAGTATAATTAGAAGGTCTTATTCACACCTTTCTCCTATCGAATTATTCACCTCGGGGTCACGACCTCTCCGCTGGTAAGCCATTAAACAGCCAAAGCTGCTTTTGTGCTTTAGAGATAGCAGTAATTAGCTGCATGCTAATATACAGCGTGAAGGCTTTGAGCTCCAGATATCTTCTCAACACACCCAGGAGACCTTTAACGATGATTCCGAACCGAGGTTTGGGTTCTTAGCATTCCTATGAAGAGCTCTTGTGGATCATCAACAGAAACTGTGACATTTTTAAGCATTAAAGGGTTTAAAAAAGAGTTCCTGGTACCATGTCTGATCAAGGAACCCTTTGGTGAACCAAAAGAATTCTGAAAGGGTCAAAATTTCATATTCATGTCTTATTCATTATCCAGGCATTATGATGATGAGCACATCGCCCTGGTAACCTTATCTCCATCACCACCCGACAAGGTGCCAAACTCCACCCACTTTTCATCCATGTTCCTGAGGATCTTTTACGTAGAGGAGAGCCAGAAATCTGTATGGAAAAACCTGGTGCTGGAGGAGACTTTCAGTTCTCTCATTTCATCGTACCGAGAATTCCTCCACTCTCTCTCTCTCTCTCTCTCTCTCTCTCTCTCTCTCTCTCTCTCTGGTGTGCTTTCTCTTGCTTTTTTTCTCGATCTCTCTCCTTCCGTTCGGGCGTTTCTCTTATCTCAGCGACGCAGCATGATGCACTCTGAATCATTCACTTCCATGCTGAGGAAGGAGGAGAATTCCTGAAGTTCTGCTTGCACTCGTTCACATGTCCTAAATGATTTCTGTCTGTATGAACACAACAGTTTAGATAACAGATTGATTGATAGATTGACTAATTGATCAATAAAACACTTGTTTTCTAAACCCTGGCTTGTGATTGGTCAGAGAGTCTTCAGTCTATCTGGAACAGCAGCCTGGTTAATAGTGAGTTTAGATTAAAGACATTCATTTCAAGTCAAGTTTTTTTCTGTAGTGATTTTCACAACAGACGTCGTCTCAAAGCAGCTTTACAGAAATTAACAGTGAAGGTGAATGTGTGTGTTTATCCCTGATGAGCACCATGGAGTCTGTGGTGAAGGAAAAACTCCCTTAGATGTTATGAGGAAGAAACCTTGAGAGGAACCAGACTCAAAAGCAGAACCTCATCCTCATTTGGGTGACATCAAGAGTGTGATTATAGTCTTTAAACACTACAGAACACTGGAGAGTGAGAACTAACATGAGCACTGGAGTGTGTGATTATGACTGATGATCTTTCTACAGACTTTTACAGTCATTATGAACAACTCATAAAATAACTTAACATCTGAGATCATCACAGATCCACCACCAGCTTCTCCATGCCAGAGCCTTTAAACATTCGAAGAGGTCCAGTGTCCAAACTCCACATAAAGTGGGATCCAAATGGCACTGGTACGTCTCTAGATGGTTTGGGATGTTTGCAGCATCTACTTCTTTAAAGGGCAGCAATCTTTATGAGGTGGGAGGTGACTGGAGCTGGAGGAACCTCAGGAAGCCTCGGGATGGGGAGAGAAAGAGAAGCAGTGGAGAGGAACATGCCAGAGCCTTTAAACATTCGAAGAGGTCCAGTGTCCAAACTCCACATGAAGTGGGATCCAAATGGCACTGGTACGTCTCTAGATGGTTTGGGATGTTTGCAGCATCTACTTCTTTAAAGGGCAACAATCTTTATGAGGTGGGAGGTGACTGGAGCTGGAGGAACCTCAGGAAGCCTCGGGATTGGGAGAGAAGGAGAAGCAGTGGAGAGAAATTAGCGTAGCTGCTGTTCATGATATTAGCAGCACAAGTTGATGATGTGATGTGATCAGATGTTCTGGAGCACAAGGTTATGATGTGATGTGTGTTATGTGTAGAACTCGCTAAAAACATAAATCTTTAATCTACACTTAAACTGGGAGAGTGTGTCTGAGCCTCGAACTCTATTGGAGGAGTTTTCAGCGTCTGAATGTTTGATGTTCAGTTTTTCATTTTGGTTTTATTGTCTTCAGAAGCTAGTCAGATATTTAGGTGTTCAATAGGTAAAGAGTTCTAAGGTGGAACCTGAACCTGCAGGATTATCAACAATAGTTTTTTTTTAATGGAGAACAGAACAGAAATGTAACAGAAAAAAAACCATGAAGATGATAGATCTCTGTTCTAATTTATTCTTCTCAAAGTGAAACTCTTGGGATTCCTCCACGACCCCCACCATCATCATCATCATCAGTCCCGCATGGGACTTTTTCCATCTGCACTCCGCGTGCTGTAATGAAGCGATTATCTAATCCTAATGCAGGAATCGATCAGAGCTCATATGAACTCGGCTCCTGCGTGGCGATCAATCAGACGAGTTTTTCCACCTCTTTCTCTTTTGCGGTTGCGCAGTCGCGTCGCAACACACACACACACACACACGCGCGCGCGCGCGCGGACAGAGAGAGACGCACTCACAGCTACGGGCTGCTCAAGAATTAATCCTTCAGCACACCACACCTCCTTCTCGTCCAGTTCTCCAGGTTCTCCAGGTTCCCTTTATTTAACCACATTTTATTTCGCACTGGTGGAACCAGTGCGCGCCCCCGCGTATCCGCGCTCTCCAAACCCCGACACCGGAGCGCGTCCCCGTGAAGTTCACTTTTTTATTCACATGTATATTATCCTGCAGTGTTTTTGGTGTTAGATATGGTTCCCTCTCAGAACGCCTCCAACGCGACCGGGAACTGGACCAATCAGTTCGCGCAGCCGCCGTGGCGCGTGGCCCTGTGGTCGGTGGCGTACAGCACCATCCTGGCGGTGGCCGTGTTCGGGAACCTGGTGGTGATGTGGATCATCGTGGCTCACCGCCGGATGCGCACCGTCACCAACTACTTCCTGCTGAACCTCGCCTTCTCCGACGCCTCCATGGCCGCTTTCAACACGCTCGTCAACTTCATTTACGCCACGCACGGGGACTGGTACTTCGGGGAGGAGTACTGCAAGTTCCACAACTTCTTCCCGGTCACCTCGGTGTTCGCCAGCATCTACTCCATGACCGCCATCTCCGTGGACAGGTAGGAGCTCGGTCTTGGGTGCGCGTGCCGAGGTGCCCCAAAAGTGTATCATTGGGGTCCTGGGGGTGGGGGTGGGTTGGGTGTGGGGGACATTGTGACACCAGTGGAATAAAAAGCTGATCACTGATTATCAGTTGTCAGACTCATCAATCATCATCAATCAGCGATTCCTTCCTTTTAAAGCTTATGTACTGGGTAACAGTACTAAATGTACTAATGAAGAGTACTGACTGCTACCTGGATCTCTGGCAGTGAAGCAGGACGATGCGTGTTGTAGTCTATAAGTATTGGCACCCCTCCTGTCTGGAATGTTCTTGGAAGTGGTTTATGGGAATTTTCAGTACTGAGTGTGTGTGAGAGACAGAAAGGGAGAGAGAGAAAGTGTGTGTGTGTGTGTGTGTGTGTGTGCTGAATGTGTTTTTGAGAACATAGAAAAATGAGTGGGTGTGTGCGCATGCGTGCGTGTGTAATAATATAAATGAAAACGTGTACAGTGAATGGGAATGTAGTGTGTGTGTGTGTGTGTGTGTGTGTGTGTGTGTGTGTGTGTGTACTTATATCAATGACAAAATGTGTAATAACAGTAAATGGAAAAGTCTATGTGTGTGTGGGAGTGTGTGCGTGTCTAAGTGGGTGTGAGTGTGTGTGTGTGTGTGTGTGTGTGTGTGTGTGTGTGTGTGTGAGAATCCTCATATCTGACAAATCATCCACTTCCAATTATTTATTTACCAAATCCCTAGGGGTGAAATCTCTATCGCACACACACACACACACACACACACACACACACGCGCACACACGCGCACACACACGCACACACACATGCACACACATGCACACACACACACACGCGCACACACACGCACACACACATGCACACACACATGCACATTGACATTACTTTCCCATTCATTGTTTTTATACAGTTTTTCATTCATATCATACACTACGTGAGCGCACATACACACACACACACACACACACACACACACAAACACACAAGAGATGATGGAGTAATGGTAGAGGGATGATGGAGTGATGATGGAGTGATGGTAGAGAGATGATGGAGTAATGGTAGAGGGATGATGGAGTGATGATGGAGTGATGGTAGAGAGATGATGGAGTAATGGTAGAGGGATGATGGAGTGATGATGGAGTGATGGTAGAGAGATGATGGAGTAATGGTAGAGGGATGATGGAGTGATGATGGAGTGATGGTAGAGAGATGATGGAGTGATGGTAGAGGGATGATGGAGTGATGATGGAGTGATGGTAGAGAGATGATGGAGTGATGGTAGAGTGATGATGGAGTGATGGTAGAGTGATGATGGAGAGATAAGAGATGGTAGAGTAATGATGGAGTGATGGTAGAGTGATGATGGAATGATGGTAGAGAGATGATGGAGTGATGGTAGAGTGATGATGGAGAGATAAGAGATGGTAGAGTAATGATGGAGTGATGGTAGAGTGATGATGGAATGATGGTAGAGAGATGATGGAGTGATGGAAGAGAGATGATGAAGTGATGGTAGAGAGATGATGGAGTGATGATATAGAGATGATGGGGTGATGTTGGAGTGATGGTAGAGAAATGATGGAGTGATGGTAGACGGATGATGGAGTGATGATGGAGTGATGGTAGAGAGATGATGAAGTGATGGTAGAGAGATGATGGAGTGATGGTAGAGAGATGATGGAGTGATGATATAGAGATGATATAGAGATGATGGAGTGATGATATAGAGATGATGGAGTGATGTTGGAGTGATGGTAGAGAGATGATGGAGTAATGGTAGAGGGATGATGGAGTGATGATGGAGTGATGGTAGAGAGATGATGGAGTGATGGTAGAGGGATGATGGAGTGATGGTAGAGAGATGATGGAGTGATGATATAGAGATGATGGAGTGATGTTGGAGTGATGGTAGAGAGATGATAGAGTGATGGTAGAGGGATGATGGAGTGATGATATAGAGATGATGGAATGATGGTAGAGAGATGGTAGTGTAATGATGGATTGATGGTTTAGAGATGATGAAGTGATGATGACTGCACCCCTGACCTCCCCACCGTCTCTAATTATGTGAACACCTTTGTTGCTGAAAAATGTACACAAATCTTCACAAAATTTAGTGGAACATCTTCCCAAAAGAATGGAGATTAATATAAGAGGAAAAGGGATGAATTGTGGAATGAGATGTTGAGAAGCACATGATTAGGTGTCACTAAACCTCTGCCCCTGAAGTGTAGACTGAACTCTAGTATATTGTAGAGAATCTGATGGTTTGCTGAATGTGAACCTGCAGTAGGAGTCGGTGTGTGTGTGTGTGTGTGTGTGTGTGTGTGTGTGTGTGTGTGTGGATGAGATATCGGCATGGTAACAGGGCGAGGATAACTCTCTCAGGTACACGAGACTAAGTGTCCGATCACATCGACAGAGACGACTTCATAAACGCTCAGATGCAGGAGAACATTTCCACTCAATCAGGGTTCATCACACAGCATCAATCACAACATCTCAGATAACACCTCCAACACCTCCATCATCATCATCATCATCATCTATCAATGTAATAAAGATTGGAAAAACATCACTTGAGAACATTATAGGAACAAACAAAACCTTGTTTAGGCCTTAAAAAAAGAGAAAGAAAGAAAGAAAGAAAGAAAGAAAAAAAGAAAGAAAGAAAAATAAATCAAGTAAGGAGGTAAAAAAAGAAAAACAATAGAAATGATGAAAAGAAGGGGGGGTGAAGTAAAGAGAAATTAATGAAGGAAGAAAGGAAGGATAGAGCGACGTGAGAGAAACAGAAATGAAGCTTAAAAGGAGCACAAAAAAAGAGAAAAAATAGAGAAGAAAAAAAAGAGAGAAAAACAAATTGAAGAATGTGGAACTGAAGAGTGAGATGACAGAGAGATTAAAGGGGGCAATAAAAGGCCCCTTTCACCAATAAAAGATGAAGAGAGGTGAGATGGTGTACTTTGTGACATCACACCCTGAGCGGTCACATGACTTTTAAGAGAAGACCATAAGGAGGTGTGATGTGTGGAATTTAAATAAAAGATGATGAGGAAGATGAGGAAGATGAGGAAGAGGAAACATCAGGTGACTAAGCTTTGTTTCAGAAGAAGGAACTGAAAGCTCTAATGTCATGTAATTGAGTTTGATGAAGCAAATTGAAGCGTATTGCTGAAGCATGTAAATATATATATGTGTGTGTGTGTGTGTGTGTGTGTGTGTGTGTGTGTGTGTGTATACAGGTACATGGCTATAATTCACCCTCTGAAGCCTCACCTCTCAGCCACAGCCACTAAAGTGGTGATAGTGTGTATCTGGGTGCTGGCCGTGGTGCTGGCGTTCCCGCTCTGCTTCTTCTCCACGGTGAGGAAGTTACCCAGAAGGACTGTGTGCTACGTTGCGTGGCCTCAACCCGGAGACGACGCTTTCATGTGAGACATCCTGAATTCTGATTGTTGAGAAGATTTGGATTGGTTTCCCAGAACAGCATTGTGTCAGCTTTGTTCCACTCCACGATTTGTCATAGAATGTTCTCTCTCTCTGTATATTTCTGGGGGGTTTTGTAGAACCACCACATGATCTGAATTAATAATCAGAATAAATACATTTAAGACTTTAAACTTCCGTTCCTCCTGCTTTTTTATTTGCTTCGGCAGGTACCATATCATCGTGATGTTGCTGGTCTACATGCTGCCCCTGGTGGTGATGGGAATCACCTACACCATCATCGGCGTGACGCTGTGGGGAGGAGCGATCCCCGGAGACTCGTCCGATAACTATCACGGCCAGCTACGCGCCAAGAGGAAGGTCGGTGGATATCAGATAACCATTATTAGAAACCAGAACATGACACAGATAGCGGGGGGTTTATGCAGCATGTGGGGGTTCTGGTCTGAGGTTCTGGTCTGAGTGGACTGTAAATCTGTGCAGAAACAGAGCAGAAGGCGAGCACATTAATGCAACATTTGAGCAGTGGCTGATGAGGAAACGCGGTCGGCTCTTGAATTTGCCCATAATCCTGGTGGCATTGTTTCTCCAGGTGTTTTTGAGTGGCGTGCCAATAATTCTGTTGTTTGAGTCCTGCTCATTGTGTGCAGCCACTTCACAAACATAACACAAACATTCGTTAGTGACAAACATGAAATCTGCTTTTCTCTCCAGTGAAAGTGCATATCAGTGCTGCTGGAACTCATATCTCCATCTTTATGAAACAAATCATTCCCAAGTGAGACCTGGATAAATCCCCCTAATCAGAGCAAAGCTCATGAGACTATCAATACCTGACTTCTCCTGGACCAGCAGATTCTCCTTGCTATCTTCTCTACATCTGAGAGTCCTTATCATCTCTCCACTCCTTTCCCGTCTTCTTCTCTGTGTTTAAGTGCCGCTGGAGAACCTTCTGTACTCCTCTCTGATGGGGCAGGGCTCAGCGTCCTTGTCTCCTTTCTGGATGAGTCTGGCGTATAGGTTTTGGAGTAGCACAATCCAGGACGAGTCTGATCTTCACTTCTCTCCTTTTTCTCACTGGATCAGGAAATGATCTCTCGTGAAAAACGTGCGAGGCAGAGATATATCATTATCTACTCAGCCGAAACGAGCTTTTCATTATAACACAAGGAAGTAATTAGAGACGGAGGAACACACACACACACACACACACACACACACACACACACACACATGCACATACACACGCACACACACACACACACACACACACATGCACATACACATGCACACACACACACATGCAAACACACACACACACACACACACACACACACACACATACACTCAACTGGTTATGCACACTCATACTCATACATACACACATGTTTGTATACACATACACACAGACACATGCACACAACACACATCACACATACATACACACTACTTAAACTGCATTAATAAGACAGAACTACAGGTTTAGATCTGCGGGTCCAAGAAAACTTAACCCACTTAATGTCAAATCCACACAATTAAATAGTGCACTTACAAGTTAGAGTTGATTAACTAATTTAAGCTCCGCCCCATTACAGATCATTAACTTTTAAAAGCTCCGCCCCAATTGGAGCTGATTAACTAATTTAAGCTCCACCCCATTACAGATCATTAACTTTTAAAAGCTCCGCCCTAATTGGAGCTGATTACCTATTTTAACACACACACACACACACACACACACACACACACACACACACACACACTCAACTGGTTATGCACACTCATACTCATACATACATACACACACATGTTTGTATACACATACACACAGACACATACACACATACACACAACACACATCACACATACATACACACTACTTAAACTGCATTAATAAGACAGAACTACAGGTAGAGATCTGCGGGTCCAAGAAAACTTAACCCACTTAATGTCAAAATCCACACAATTAAATAGTGCACTTACAAGTTAGAGTTGATTAACTAATTTAAGCTCCGCCCCATTACAGATCGTTAACTTTTAAAAGCTCCGCCCCAATTGGAGCTGATTAACTAATTTAAGCTCCACCCCATTACAGATCATTAACTTTTAAAAGCTCCACCCCAATTTGAGCTGATTAACTATTTTAAGCTCCGCCCCAAATTTGAGCTGGTTAACTAATATAAGCTCTGCCCCAAATAGAGCTAATTACTCATTTAAGATCCACTCCCCCTAATTAGAGACGTTCCCCCCCTGCTGTGTAGTAACGCATCAGCAACAAGGCGTGCAAATTCTGGCACTGATCCTCTAAAGTAATTATTTATTCCATGCAAATTAGTTTGGAATCTGAGTGCGTGGAGCTTAATGTTTCTTGAATACTTCGTTCCATGACAGTTTATCTTGGAGGCCTGAGTAGCAGGAGTGTGCATCTAGGGTTTAATGCATCTTTAGATGTGCTTTTAAAACATCCCCTATTCATGTTCTGGAGCTCTGGAGCTCCTTCAGGGTGCTGTCTACTGAGGATATGGTGCTGAATTTGCTGCTTGGCCCCCTGTGACTGGAAATTTATTTTTGCCGGAATCTGGAATCTCTGGATACTGCTCCTTTTTTTTTTTTACGAATCGCCGGCATGTTGGGGTGAAACATCGATCCTACGTAGTGTGTAAATTCCGATTCTGCTGCCTCTCAATCATTTAGTATTCAAATCCCACCACGGCTGCCTGGAGACTGGAGCAAAAGTGAGATTTATTGGTGCTTGAGCTTAGAATCGCGCCACGAGAACAAAAAAAACAACAAAAGCAGACGATTTCATTACTCAGAAGCGAGTGTTTTTTTGTTTTGTTGTTTTTTCATCAGGGTGGAAGCTCCATCACACTGATCAACCTTTTCAAAACGCTTTCCATTCGGGAACACCGTCAGCATCTCATCCTCTATATTGTCTGCTTTTATTAACCCCCCCCAACACACACACACACACACACACACACAAATAAATAAATCATTCTGAGGTCTCTGTCTATCGTCCCTCGTTGATCAGCACCTGGATAAAGTAATGATGCCTATAACATCTGCTGAAATTGCCTGAGATTTGTTATGTACACTCCCTGACTCACTACAATGTTCCTTTCCTCTTTTACAAGCTACTTAGGGAGTTACTGTGTGTGTGTGTGTGTGTGTGTGTGTGTGTGTGTGTGTGTGTAGGTGTGTGTGTGTGTGTGTGTGTGCGTGTGTACGTCAGACTTGCCAATCTTCACCACCTCCACCACAAAGGCTAATTACGAAGGCATCAAAGCAGGAACATGTTCTTCCTCTCCAAAGGTTCTTAATCACACAAGAGGAGACGAGTTCCGTCTAAAAAACAGAAAAGAAGGAGGGATCAGGGATCATCTTTGTGTCTCTGTCTGATCCGTCTGAGAAGCAGAAATAAAATGTCCATTTTGGATTTTGTGCATATTTTCTCAATTTGGTGATATAATAAGTCTTCTGAGATGATGTTCCTCTAGATTTTGTGGAGATTCATGCATCCACAAGAATGAGTGTTGGTAAGGTCACGTACTGATGTAGGTGAGAAGGTGAGGAGGTTCCTGGGGTGCAGCCAGCATACACATTGCTGCTGGTGTTGAGTGCCTTGTGTCATGCTGGAACAGGTTTGAATCTTGACCAGAGGAGCTTATAGAAACATGTAGAAGAACATAGTGCTGCTCATGAGGGAGCTTTTTCTCCTGGTCCTCCTGAGAATTGATAGAGAGAGATAGAGAGAATGTAGGAAGTCATAAAGATGTGACTGATGTTTAGGATCCGTTCATGAGGATTTTATAAGCTTTTAGGAGGAGAAACATCTCAGGGTCTCCTGTAGCAGAGAAGCCCAGGGAGATGGAGTCAACAACATACTTGAGAGATTCAGAGTGAGGAATACTCATGCACACACCAATATACACACACAGCGTGTGTGTGATGTGATGAATGAGGTGTGTGAATGTGCAGTGTGTAGCACTGATACAGAATACACACCCAGTGATTATGTCTTCCTCAGAGGTTGACACACACACACTCACACACACATACACACAGTAATCGCACACACCGAGTGTAATGCCAGGTGGGCGAAAAAAAAAAAGAACTTATTGTGCATAATTTGCTGTGTGTGTGTGTGTGTGTGTGTGTGTGTGTGTGTGTGTGTGTGTGTGTGTGTGTGTGAGTGAAACTGCAGAGGCAGGAATTTTTTTATAAAAAAAAATGTGATGTTCTCTGAGGTTTTAAATGTGAGCAAATTTTTTCCCTCGAGCAGAAAAACTGATTTTGGTGTCTGTAGTGTTTAGTGTTAAAGTGTAGTGCAGATAGTGAGGGTGAGGAAGGTGAGGAGGATAAGAAGATTACTGAGGGTGAGGAGATTTGTGAGGTTGTGGTGACTGATGAGGGTAAGAAGATTGATGGAGGTGTGAAGATTGTTGAGGGTGATGAGACTGATGAAGGTGTGGAGATTGTTCGGTGAGGAGATTGATGGAGGTGTGGAAATTGTTGAGGGTGAGGAGATTGATGGAGGTGTGGAGATTGTCAAGGGTGAGGAGATTGATGGGGGTGTGGAGATTGTTGAGGGTGAGGAGATTGATGGAGGTGTGGAGATTGTCAAGGGTGAGGAGATTGATGGGGGTGTGGAGAATGTCGAGGGTGAGGAGATTGAAGAATGTGTGGAGATTGTTGGGGTGAGGAGATTGATGAATGTATGGAGATTGTTGAGGGTGAGGAGATTAATGAAGGTGTGGAGATTGTTGGGGTGAGGAGATTGATGAAAATGTGGAGATTGTTGAGGGTGAGGAGATTGATGAAGGTGTGGAGATTGTTGAGGGTGAGAAGAGTGATGAAGGTGTGGAGATTGTTGAGGGTGAGAAGATTGATGAAGGTGAAAAGATTAAAAGTAACTGTCTGAGTGTAATGGAGAACTTCACCATTACAGAAATGTTCATGAATTGGTTTTAATGGCGTGCGATTGGTCAGGAGATGATGATCAGTTTCCTGTGCCAGCAGCTCAGACAGTAATGCAGCTGCGGATTACAGGATAATACTAATGCACTCGTTCTGTTGCGTGATCACTCCACAGGGACTCGTACACCGAACACTCCACAAGTGTTTATTAATTCACTGCATGAACAAGATGTTTATTTTTTTCTCTTTTGTAGAGTTTCTTGTCGTCTCTGGCTTAATAAAGAGCTTCAGACTGCATTCTACAGCTTCCTCAAGTGAGAATTCAGACTCATTTCAGCTAAATTAGCTACGCTGAAACTTTAATTGAACATCGCTTTAATTGCCTTTTGGGTTGTTGTGGGACTAATCTCATCAGGCAGATGAAGTCCTGGGCAAATCAGCAACTTAGCCAAGAGCCATCTCTTTACTAACGCAAGCAGGACTCGCGCGACCTGGCCGAGTATGCTAGCATGCGTGTTAGGAACGAGCAATGATTATGTTGTTGTGTTGAACCACTGAGTCACGTCGGTCAGATGTTATTGAGCTTGACGTGTGTTAGATTTTCTGCCCGGTGTGTTAAGTGGTGGCGTTTCTGCACTCTGCTCCATGTTCTCTCTCCAGTCGAGAGCTCTCCATGCTAAAGAGCGCTAGCACAGTGCGGAGAATGTGATGGGCTTCATTAAGAAGGAATCCGTAAGGGACGGAATGATGGACAATGAGACAGCGACAAAATGGGGGTTATTATTAGGGGTATAAATCTCAGACTTGTTCATAATATGAGACACAATGAATACGATATGATATAACACAATATGCTATGATACAATACTCTATGATCGTACAATGCAATTCAATTTAACACAATACAATACGATTCTAAATGATACAATATGATACATTGTGATTCTATGTGATTGTATGATAAAATACAGTTCAATAGTATTATACAATACTACACAGTATACACTGCGATACAATACTATACTAAACAAAACTCTGGTGTGATACAATATTATACAATAGTGTGATATATAATACAATATGTACAATGGATTACAACGATACCACACTATACAATACAAAAAATATGAGAGTACAATATGATAATATTATGAAATGATTCAATACGATAGTCAGATACGATACAATCGAATACAAAATGATACTCTGGGATAGTTTTATACAATACAATAAAGTAGTCTGATTTGGTATGAAACAATACGATACGATACAATAGTACGATACGATACGGTATGATACGATATACTGTACAATATGTTCCTATGTGATACAATACAGTTGTACATATTTTACAGTATGATACAATACATTGTGTTACGATATAATTACAATAGGACAGTAGAGTTGGAGCTACTGAGCTGAACGAGGCTGAAAGCCAGTTGGAGATCGAGTGGGTTGGACTTGTGATTTAAGAGCCATGATAGGAAACTCTTCACCTCTAGAAATCGGCTTCCTTTTATCTAAGATCCGGGGGCAGAGCAGAGCCGGAGAATGTTAGCGCTGCGAATAAGGAGGATCTCAGCAAGATAGGAGGAGTTTGTAATAAACTGGAGGTGACACCTGCAGACAGAAGACCTGATGGAGAGTGAAGATAACGCGTAAATATTCTAGCAGCCGTATGCCGAATGTTGAATGTTGAATGCGTTTACGTTTTTTGTTATTGAGATTTCGCCGGATATTGCGGGAGAAGAGAAACGATGCAGGGTTTCAGGGATCCATCAGGACTGAGGGGAGATGTAAAGACCTACATGAGAAAAAAGCATAAAGCTAAAAGAGTGTTTTTTTTTTTGTTTCAATAAAAAAATTCTATTAAATAATTGTAATAACTAAATATAATAAATATATATATTTATATTAAATATTTACATTTTTATCTTTATATAAAAAAATTCTGTTTAATAATTGTAATAACTCAATATAATACATATATATATTTATATTACATTTCAACATTTTTATCTTTATTTTTGAAGCTAATGTGGTGTTTAGGTTTGGAAAAAATTTGAACACCAAAATAAGATCTGCAAGAAATTATCTCCCAACATCCTTTCATTTGTTCTCAGTAGATCCTGTGCATCCTGGTCAGGGCCAACGTGGGTCCAGAGTCTATTCCAAGAACCAGGAAGAAGGTTTACAACAAAAGGAACTAAGCCAACATATCCATCTGCTGGTGTACTTTTTTTAAACATCCAGAGAGTATAATATTCAAAGATTTCACAGGAATAAAGTTATTTAACCTTTAGGGAAGAACTTTCCAGTGTCAGGCCAGAAAAGTTTAAGTTTCCACCATTTTTCTTGTGCTTATTAATTTAAAGAGAAAAAAAAGAGAAAGAGGAGATGGTGAGGAAAAACACTATAATGCAGGTAATGGGAAATCGTGTGGTGTAAGAGGAAGAAAACACTTGAGGATGTGCTGTTATGAGAAAATCGATTCATCGCACCGATCTGCCGTTGATTTCGAAAGGTCTAAGAGCTCAGCCTTGAGGAACTCCTTCATTCACAGGAGTGTCAAGATTTAATCTTCAGCAACAGTTTGTGGATATCTGAGCATACGATTTAGCTTTTTTTAAATCACATTCCACATTTGATCTTAATTTGCTGTTATAATAAATTTCAATCTGAGAAGATGTTCCACTAGATTTTGTGGAGATTTGTGAAGACAAGGTTGCATGCAGCCACACGGGTGTTAGTTAAATTAGGTAGTGATGTATGTGAGGTGAGAAGACCTGTGGTGCAGTCAGCGTTCACATTCATCCCAAAGCAGTTCAGTAATTTTGGTGCTCTATAGCAGGAGATCTTCCACTTGAAACATGAAAAGCAGATCTTCATGGACCTAGAACAGGTTTTGGACTCCTAGTTTGAATGAATGAAAAATTCCATGCTCCAGCACCTAAAGACACTTGTGTAGTTAAATTTTTGTGTCTGATGAAGAACGACGTATTCCCAGGAAAGTCACGCATCCCAGAACTTTATCGAGTTTAAGATATGAACCTGGAAGTGTGATGGAAAAGTAATGAACGAGAGAGAAAATGAGAGAAAGAGAGAAATATGTCATGACTCACTGTCTACATTCAGAGCTAACAAAAAGAACAGTTCATTAGGGACCTTTACACGAGCCGTCTCTTGTAGTGTGGAGAAGGCAGGCTGTGAGAGGTTATTAGTGCCGAGAGAGAAATCCATCTTCGAGTGGACACTGCACTTAAAAGCAGCTTGCAATGAACAGAAAAGAGTTAAGAGACGTCAAAAAAAAACCTTCAAGGCCAGGTTTCTGAGGAAGTGGTGTGGGAGAAGTTTTGAGAAGCAGTGGAATGGAATCTGATTGGTGGAACGTGCTGATGGAGCGAGAGATGGGATCTCGATAAGGTGGGATTGAGAGGGATAATCCCGAGGAGGGATCAGGTTTTGAAATAGAGAAAAACGAGGTGACGGAGGTGAAGCATTGGTCTTTTGCAGATTTTATCGCTAAAGGAATGTCTGATGTCTTCAGTAATACTAACGATGACGATTGCTATAAAATCTTTGTATTTGTTTGGGTTAAGACAGAATTCATGAAGGATTCATGGTGAAGAGGGATGTGGAGAAAGCCAAGGAAAAGGCATATGAGGAGCTGTAGGAGAAGTTGGACAGTAAGGAAGGAGAAAAGGATTTGTAACGATTGTCCAGGCAGAGGAACCAAGCTGGGAAGGATGTGCTGCAAGTTAGAGCAGTAAAGGATGGAGAGGGAAATGTGTTGAGTAGTGAGGAGAGTGTGTTGAGAAGGTGGAGGGAGGATTTTGAGCAGCTGATGAACGAGGAAAATGAGAGAGAGAGAAGGTTGGATGGTGTGCAGATGTGAAGCAGGAAGTGGATAGGATTAGTAAGGAGGAAGTGAGAGCAGCGATTGAAAGGATGACGAGTGTAAAGTCAGTTGGACCAGATGACATACTGGTAGAAGCATGGAGATGTTTAGGAGAGATGCAGTGGAGTTTTTAACCAGATTGTTTTGAAGATGCCTGAGGAATGGAGAAGGAGTGTGCTGGTACCGATCTTTAAGCATAAGGGAGATGTGCAGACCTGCAGTAACTACAGGGGAATAAAGTTGACGCACAGACCATAAATTGCTTTGAGAATGTTGATGGAGAAGTATAGAGAAAGCATATGACAGTGTGGAGAGAGGAGTTGTGGTATTGTATGAGGAAGTCTGGTGTGTCAGAGAAGTATATAAGGGTGGTGCAGGACATGTATGAGGACAGTGTGACAGCAGTGAAGTGTGCAGTAGGAACGACAGACTGGTTCAAGGTGGAGGTTGGACTGCATCAAGGATCAGCTCTGAGCCCTTTCCTGTTTGCAGTGATGAAGAACAGGTTGATGGACGAGGTCAGTTAGAAATTAGTTTATTAGAGAAACATGAACAGCACAGCAGCTTCTCTTTGTGGGGCAGTTTGGAAATCAGAGCAGCAGCAGTTTGAGAACAGTTCATGAGCAGTTTATGAACAGAACAGCACGATTTGCTTGCGTAGAGTTTATTCGTAAAGAGTTGGTGACTAAAATGTTGTGGACAGTTTGCTAGATTTTGCATATTCCGAGATGTTCCCTGACAAGGTTTTCTAATCCTTCATAACTCTTACTCTGCACCTGTAAAAATCTTATTTGCTGATTGTTTTTTGTGGCATTGACCAGTTAATTTCAGCGTACTGATCATGGTTTCTATTATTGAAAGATATAGACTTTTCAATCAGCACATGAACGCCCAGTTATCTCAACCAACTCAATCCTATATGCTCCTAACATCCATGTGTTTGAAGAACCTAACTAGCCAGAACCTAATAACCATGATTACAAGATCTTGGATCTTTCTTTTATTCTTAAAATTAGCAAGCGACAATGTATTTTGTGATGTCGTCCACCAGAACCCTACGGTTCCCTTTCAAACTCAGGAAAATCTAGGTTTTATTCTACACTCTTCTCCAGTTCCACTCGTTTATCTCGATGCATTGGCATTCCGAGGATGTCGTGTTTCTTTAAATCACTACACTGCGATGTATTTGCTCTGTTCCTGAGAGGACAACAGAGCGAGCACTGTCGCTCGGGTTACGCTCACCGATTTAAGGGAATTGCAGGAGCAGATTGCACGAATCAGCAGAGCAATAAAGAGGCAGGCGGTGGCGTACAAGCCAAGGATTCTGGGTAATACAGAGTGATGGAGGGGATTGATAAGGAGCTGGATTTAAGCATGTGGGAACTTGGAGCATGGACTAAAAATGCAGCGGGTGCAGGAAACCATGCGGTTAGAAGTTATAATTTTTTTTAAAGTGGATTTCTATCAGTTTCCTTCATCAAAATCAACTAGAAATATAGTTTTCTTGAACGTTATTCTGGATTTGGCCAAAAAAATAAAGGAATTTGTTGTTTTTTTCTCCCAGTTGCCTTCTTGCTGCTCAGTGCACATGCTTTCTTAATAGCTGCTACATCCACTAAAATGCTTGCTAGCATTTCTAGTTATCAGCATGACCACTTCCTGTTTTGTGGAGGCCATTTTTCAGATTGGTGTAAAAGTGAACGTCGCGTTCTCTTTACAAACTCATCACATCAGCGTTTTTCCTGTCAGGAACCCACTTATCTCCTATTTCTGTTTGCTTTATTTATCAGGAATTTTAAGAAGTAAATCTGTTCCTTCCAGGTGGTGAAGATGATGATCATCGTAGTCGTGACCTTTGCCATCTGCTGGCTGCCATATCACATCTACTTCCTGATCACAGGCCTGAACAAGGCGCTGGCCAAGAAAAAGTCCATCCAGCAGGTCTACCTGTCAGTCATGTGGCTGGCCATGAGCTCCACCATGTACAACCCCATCATCTACTGCTGCCTCAACAGCAGGTACATTTTCAAAGTTACATTTATTCAAGATCCATCAATATTTGTAACAATAGAAACGAAGCGTAAAGAGTAATCAAGTTGTTTCAGGATCAGCGTAATTGAAAATGCATTGTTAACTAACTAGCAAACCACAAGCTAGATATTAACAAGAATAATTCCAAAGTGATGACATCGCAACTTGACCAAGCCACGCCCACAAAACAGTTTAATAGCATCTGTAGTTTACATAGATCAGTAGCAGCATTTCAGAACCTTAGGATTATATCTGAAGAGAACATTTTCCAAGCTTGACTCGGACCATGAAATGCAAGAAAACCGAAACCCTGAGAAGCAGCGACGTGGTTCAGAAAGCCTCCTGAATGGAAAGAGAAAAGTAGGGAGTAAATAAACACGAGAGCTAATGAGAGCTAATGAGATTAATCACGAGCGGCTGGTGAGATCGGCGGTCAGAGCCGTGCCAGACAGGAAACTAAACAGGAAGTGGCACAAGGCCAGACATGACGTCGTTCCTTTTCAGATCAACTGATAAACAAATGGATGCAACAGGAGGATGAACACTGGTGTAAACACTCACGTAGTCATGAAGGGTATCAATCAACGGCTAATTGATCAAAATGACTAGAAAATGTGAACTGATGAGGAGTATTGAGGTTCAGATGAGAAGGAAAACCTTCTCATTGCTCTTCTAAGGACATCCACGGAAATTTCAGTTCTGGAGGTTTCATGGTATCTGAGAATCGCTAGTCAGCAAACAAGTATGATTTTGAATTTGAATGGAATGCGCATAAATGTTAGTATCAGGAGTTGTTACCATGGTGATACCAATACACCCCTAGTACAATTTCAGTTAATTACAGTATAGAATTCACCATATCACTAAAGCGGAAAATACTTTTATACCATCCATCTGGTTATGAAGTTAGTGAACGTCGTGTTTTTCATTGCAGGTATTTTTCTCACATGTCTCAATCATGTCCTTCTTGTCCTCAGGTTCCGAGCCGGTTTCAAGCGAGCGCTGCGCTGTTGTCCGTTTGTCCGTCTGTCCAGTTACGACGATCTGGACCTGAGGGCTACACGCTTGCAGGCCACACGCCAGAGCAGCATGTGCATGCTGTCACGTGTGGAAACCACCATGATGGTCATGAACGACACCACAGAGAGCTCCACCAAATGCAAGAGCCTCATCAGCCAACACATTCAACACAAACACAATCACAACGGCTGCTCGCAATCCTGCAAGAAAAGCACCACGTACACGCCCGGCAACCCTCAGGACGACTTCTGCTGATTGCGGCCGCCCTGCCACAGGAGATACTCATGATCGATCCAATTCATCAAATTCTGTTTGTCATATTGTCATTCAGCTTCAAGACTGTGATCTCTGGAAGGTATGAATGATTCACATTAGCATTAGCATGAACTTAGCCAGCAGCAAAACTGACTGTGTTAGATTTTATACACTTGTTGGTCCACGAGATACAGCAATTATCTGTTCATTCTCATCAATGGAGGGCGAAACAACACCCACATTTTATCAGCAGTAAAACCCCACAGCAGTGAGGAGGCTCGCAGGAGAAATCTGATGTAATCGTTAAAAGAAGGAAATAAGAAAGTTTTGTTGAAACTGTAAGCTTGTTACCTCGGGCTGGTTTAGTTCCGGAATCTTCCGGCTCTAACACCCACTCACTCCAAGAATTCGCTCTAAGAACTCGCTACAGGAACTCGCTCCGGGAATTCGCTCCGAGAACTCGCTCCAAAAACTCGCTCCGAGAACTCGCTCCAAAAACTCGCTCCGGGAACTCGCTCCAAGAACTCGCTCCGAAAACACGCTCAAAGAACTCGCTCAAAGAACTTGCTCAAAGAACTCGCTCAGAGATCTCGCTCAAAGATCTCACTCAGAGAACTCACTCAGAGAACTCGCTCAAAAACCTCACTTAGAACCCACATTATTCTTGCTCCGAGAAATCTCTCAGCGAACTCACTCATAGAACTCGCTCTGAGAACTCGCTCTGAAAACGTATTCAGAGATTTTGCTCTGAGAAATTTTTTAGAGAACTAGCAGATCTCACTCAGAAAACTTGCTCAAAGAACTCTCAGAGAACTCACTTAGAACTCGCATTATTCTCACTCCGAGAAATCTCTCCGTGAACTCACTCATAGAACTCGCTCTGAGAACTCGCTCTAAAAACTTACGCCGATAACTTTTTCAGAGAACTAGCAATGAGACCTCTCTCAAAGAACCTACTC
>MU551651.1:489755-502255 GCA_024362625.1 Silurus asotus
AATGTTGTAAAGGCTCACAGATTCTATTCATGCAAAAAGAAAATAAAGATGTTATAATGTATCACAATAAAGGTCGTTATATCTGACAACAAAAACATCTCCCTGTGTTTCTGTACAAACTTAATGGAGTTTCGGAGACTGGATTTCGAAAATCCCTCATTATAAAATAATCTCATTATAAAGAACTCCATCAAATACATCACTCTCTTTCTCATTCCTTCTCTCCCTCCATCTCTCTTCTCTATCTCTCTCCCTCTGCCTAACTCCTCTCCATCTCTTCATCTTTCACTCGCCTTCTTCCATCTCTTCCCCCCCCTTCTCTCTCTCTACATGATTTCACTTCTATATGTAGAATTGATTTGATTGCTTTTGCAGAATGTAAAGTAAAATATAGACTTCTTAGGCATTATAAGCCTTCATAAAACATTTATATAAAAGTCATTTTAAGGCTTTATAAAGCGTTTTGATTTCAGGCATTATAATGCTTTCTATTATAAACCTTTCAGGCATTATAAGACTTCACAAAGTGTTTATATATACTTTTGAGTTATTATAACGCTTTATAATGAGTTATACAGGTAACTACTTTTGAGCTCATATATGTTATTCATATACATTATATATAGAGTTATGCAAATGATTGTGACTGCATATAAGCATTTATACCAATTTCAGTCAGGCATTATAAGGTGTTATAAAGTTGTGGGCAGGTTATAACAAATTATAAGCATTTATATACACTTGTGTCAGGAATTGTAAGGTGTTATAGAGTGTGAGCACAAATACATATACCAGGTATAAGTCTTATAAGCTGTTATGCAGGTAAGTACTCATGAAGGGTTTGTTAAACTTGTAGATCCACTATGTTATTAAGGCTCTTATAGTTCATTATGAATGCTTGAGTCATGAGTTCAGAGCTTTTGCGATGAGAACATGTTTCTGAAGCGGACTGGTTCCATGTTGGTCGAATGAATTTTGTTGATATGCAACTGTACACCCAAATACACTAGATTACCAAAAGTATTTGGACACCTGCTCTTTCCTTCTATATGTGATTCTTTTCCAAACTGTTACCACAAATCTGGAGGCACTTCATTGTAATTGTAATGTTTAGATGGCGCTGTAATAACATTTTGCATTCATTGAACTTGGAAACCCAAAACCTGTTCCAGCATGAGTGAGCTCCTTGAAGATCTGGTTTAAATGCTTTGAAGAGGAAGATCTTGCTGCTGTAGAGCTCTGATCTCATTCCTACTGAACACCTTTGGGATGAACGCTGACCGCATCCCCCAGTCTTCCTCACCTACATCAGTACCTGCATTTTATAAGACCCTTGTGGATGATGAACACAAAAATCTAGAGGAACATCTTCCTAGAAGAGTGGACGGAATTACATGAGCAAATTGGGACTAAATGTTGAATGCAATGCTCAAAAATCACATATCAGACCAGGTGACCCAATACTTTTGGCAAGATAGTGTACAGACGCTCCCCACCTTAAGAACTAGTCGTGGACTGTAACGAGTCTGCATGATGCGCACTGGACTCGGCCAAGGAATATTTTTAAGTGTTTTTTTATATACATTTTTTTATTAAATAATACAAAATATTGTATTTCGATTTGATTAGTAAATGTTATTGTTTATTTGATAGTATTTATAGCTCTTACATCATTTGGAGATCTGCGTAGTCAATAACATACACAGTTACAACTTACAAACAAACTCATGGTACGAACGGCCGCTCAGAACGTGACTGGTGCGTAAGGTGAGGAACGTCTGTGTATAAGGTGCAAATATACATCCAAATGTCTGTCCACATTCTGAAGTTTTGAGTTTAAGGTGTGTGTAAGGTGAAGGACGGATAGCAGCAGGACTGTGTAAAAGTGCACACAGTGTCAGATTCGAGGTGTTAATGTGATTATTCCTATTTATTGATGTTTATCTCTGAAAAATGGTTCACTGTGCCAAGTATTTTTTTATTTTTTCTTATCGCTCTGAAGCCGAGCATCGCGCTAATCACACGTGAGTTTAATGAGATCTGCTGGAGCCACTGAGCTGAGACTAAGTCCTGAACCCTGGGGATTAGTGTGTTTACTGTGTCTGAGCTGCGTAACACACACACGGGAAAGTCAGATGGAGTTTTTGTGATTAAACACATTTTGTTCTTACAGTAGAGCGAGCACTAACACTAACACACACACACACACACACACACACACACACACACACACACACACACACTAACTCTCTCACACACACACACACACACACAAATGAGGTAGTGTTGGATGAGGTGACAACACACACACACACACACACACACACACTAACTCTCTCACACACACACACACACTCTCTCTTTTAAAATGCTTTATAAAGCCTTATATTGCTTAAAAAGTAAATATTAAAGCTTTAGGAAGCACTAAGAACAAAAAGCTACAGAAATGCTTTATGTAATTCATGAAAAATAAGTCTATATAAATGCTTATATATATATATACACAAACTTGTCCACTTTTGTTTGATGTTTTTTGGATGATGCATGTGTTTCTCAAAGATTCCCCTCTGTGTCTGATCTGGAAGAATTTTGGAATGAAAGAAACCCTGATGCAGTAATCCCTGAAAGCTTTTAATTATCAGTCTACAATAACATGTATGAATTGTTTCATTAAAAACTCTGGCATTAATTCTGAACAGATTTATCCTCATAAAGACCGAGTACCGAATTGCTTCCTTTGTCAAGCAGGTCATTATAAAACATCATTTAGAAGCTCGGTACGTGTCTCGGCTCCCGGAGTTCTCCCGACGCGCTCCCTTAATCAGAGGCGAGCTCTGTACTTTCTCCGCCGTTACTTATCACGCCGACTGCAGGCCCACAGTGGTGTTTTTCACCACTCGCTTTCACACTTTCTCAATAACTTGCTGTGATTTGACAGTGTAATGAGTCTGCGTCGAAAGGAAGCGTAATGACACGACACAGAGAAACAAGCAGCCCATTAAAGCCACTACGACGTGTTCCAGGCCTGGAGCTGGGGCACGACCGGGTCGCCGAAAAGCTCGAAATACACAGAATGGGTCGAGAGAGGGTTCAGTGCGTTACTCTGCAGGTTTAAAGGGAAATCAACAACAACAATCAACATCATTAATCACATCACTGAGTTATCAGGAAGATCTGATTTGTCCCTCAGGCTTCCTGAAAAATACATGAGGACTAATGAAACCTCCTGGACATTGTGACCCAGAGTGGAAATCACAGCGAAACAAACAAACAAATAAACAAAGAAAACATATACATAAATTAATAAATAAATACAAAAATAAATAAATATAAACGATCCAATTTATTAAAATTAAATAGACAAATCAATTATATATTTAAAAAATATATTTAAATCTACAAATAAATAAATAAACAAGAAAATAGAATCATTTAAATCACCATGTAAATGTGCAATAAATAAATAAAATTAAATAAAATATAATGTCATCTGGAAATATATGAAATATATAGAAATAGAATGAAATGTAATGAATAAATAAATTGAAATATAATTAACTAAATAAATAAAAAAGAAATATTTTTAAATGCAATGCATATGTGCAAATATTCTTAAGTAAAAAATTATAATATCATTTAATGAATTTTCAAATTGATTAACAGATAAATTATTATTATTGTTTTTTAGCAAAGAAATTTGTGAGCAGCAATAAATCAGAAGCAACATTTTGTGGGTAAAACAGAATCAAATGCATTTAAAACAGAAAAAGAAATTAAAGTAACATAATGAGGAGAAAAAGCTGGTTAGTTTTCACACGTGATGCACCCACCACCAGGCTTCACAGTAGGAACCCTGCTCTCTGAGTGCTGCGTTTCTGCCAAACATCCTGCTTTTCTCCCAAAGGTCAAAAAGTTCAATCAGATCACAGAAGCTTCTGAAGAAGAATCTCCAGCTGAACATCATGTGATTTTTTTGGATCCTCTGCACAACGCCTTTCATCTGGAGTGATGAAGTGATGAAGGAATGGAAACTGGTTGCAGCAGAACTAATGAAGTCATTAAGCTAAAAGAATTTCCACTCTGACCTCCAATCACCGGAAACAAACCCAAAGCCCTCGAGCTCATCACTCATGACCGAGTCCAAGCGAGTGAGTCAGTCCTGCATCCCCCCGGCTCGGTAAAGACCCCCTGGTGGGAAGCTTCTGATTCCTGAGCTGAGCTGAAGGCACCTGAGCCCTGAACATCCTCGTTCCTCTGAAATGCTTTTGCTCATTATCATGAGTGCCTCAGGATCTTCATGCTGGGGTTTCCTTTAACTGAAATCTCACCTTGAAGTCACACAGCGTGTGGTGAAGCTCACATTCAGTGCAGACCAGAACGTCACATGATCATTCAAGATTTTAATAAAATACAAATGTACAAATTATTGTAATTAATTTAACCTAAAAAAAAGGAAATTCAATATTATATATTGATCTTTTTGATTATAGTTTGATTTTATTGATAATTATTCATTATTTTTGCAAACAGCTCTAGAAAAGTAGATTTTTTCCTTTAAAACATCAGCAATAAAATTCTCTTTTTATTTCAAGTCAAATTGGATGTTAGATTGGATGTTAGATTGGATTTTAGTTTGGATGTTAGAATTAAATCGTAGGATTGGATCTTACATTGGATGTTAGTTTGGATGTAAGAATTGGATGCAAGATTAGATGTTAGATTTGGATATTAGATTAAAATGTATTGTTAAACAAAATTAATAATTTTTTTTTCAGGAACAATAAAAATATATTTTTCTCCTTTTTCTAATTTCATTGTTAATTAAAAAAAAATAAAAGAAATGAACACAGTGTACAAAAGTCTTAAAGAAAAGTCCTTAATAATTGTTAATGAGAACAAATAAACAATTTCCAAAATATGTACAAAGCTATTAAATATTGTAAAAATGATAATAATAATAATAATGTTAATGTTTTTTTATTTTTACTGTGGCTGTGAAAAGTTTCAACAAAGTCAGTGAAAGTCAAAAACTCTGATGAAATGAACAGAGGATGAGTGGAAGAAAGTTCTGGAGTCCAAATTGCATATTTTCTCCTCCAACAGAAGATCTTACTACAAGACGATGATCAGTACGCTCCACGACCTGTAAGTGTGATTTAGAGTCGTCTGTGTGATTGAGTGATTTCTTTAATGCTGCCCAGTCACTGCAACTGCATCCTGCTGAACTTCTCTGAGATGAACGGAATCGAAAGGAGATCTCCAGTGAAGAAGAACTTTGGGGAGTTTTTCCAAAAAAGCACAGGAAAGTATTTCAGCTGAACGTTTGGAGAAACGAGTGTAAATCTGCGTGTTTGATAATATATATATATATATATTTGTTTGCTTGAAGGAAATCTGAGTTTGTTCCATAGAAACAAGAGGAACATACAGAAAACCCATAAAACGAAACTTTTTCACAGGATCTCTTTGTTCCATTATTGATAAGAGATTAAAATGTTTGAGAACAACAGAAATGGATGACCGAGTCCATCGGATTGGACTGTGATTGATTTGACTCGCATGACTTGTTTCTACAGCAACGTGGTGGTGCTCTGAGTTGGAGAGAAGGAATGGACGGTCATGTAAATATGTATTAGAAGATTGCAGGATTATTACTATGTGATATGAAGATTGAATTGTTCATTGAGAAATAAATGAACGGTTAATATTTAACTGGATTTGTGCTGAAACTTGAGGAGAAACCCTGCAGTTCTCGAGTTATTATGGAGCTGTGAGATGTATCGTCACACCCATGGTTTTGGTAATTGGTCTGATTTGTTTCTTTGATCTCGTTCATTTGCATTAAACGATCATTATCCTGTTTTTTAAGCAGCAGCTCTCAAAGATTTATCAGGATCATCATCATCACAACAGATTCACCGAATGAAGCGATCATATGGAGTTCATCTGATGAAGATCGACTGCAGGTTTACTGCCATGTTTTTATCGTGGGTCCCAAACCAGAAGAAATAATCATAGAGCGCACAAACTTTTGCACCGCACCGATAATGAGAGCACCAAAGGGAAAGCTGGTGTTTTCTCTTTTCGTTTCATTTTGTTCTCTTTTTTTTTCCGTGTTTCCTTCAATCGGTTCCCCGGCAGTAGGAAACGCAGGAACCCGTGTATCTCTGTCACTCGTCATTACCTTCTCCCTCATTATCTCACTCGCCTTGTAATACAAACATCACTGCTTCTCCGTCGTGTTCATTAATGAAGGAAGCTGTTTTCCGAAACGCTTTTTTTTTCCTTTAATGGTCTTGTTTTCTGAGAACGTAATGGACTCGTTCAGACGTCTTCTTCTTCTTCTTCTACATATTAACCCACTCTAGAGACAACGTTTATGATCTCGAGGAGCACAAGATTGATATTAGCTTCATTTCGAACATCTCATTTCACATTTACTGTTATAATGAGCTCCAATCTTCTGGGAAGATGTTCCACTAGATTTTGTGGAGAATCCCTGGAGATTCATTTAGCCACAAGTGTCGGGGTACTGGTGAGAAGATGAGGAGGACTGGGTGGAGGGAGTCTTTCAAAGGGAGTTGGAGGAGATCTTCCACATTTTTCCAAACCATGGAAAGCAGATTTTGATAAAGCTGGCAGTTTGTGTCATGCTAAAGACATTTTATACAATCGTGTTTGTTCAAGTTTGTGGAAGCCGTTTGAGGAAGAACGTCATGTGGCTATAAAGTGAGTCAGGTGTGATTCCATATTGCTGAACCTCATTCAGAACCAGAAGATCTGATGTGAAGCGTTCTGACAGTTGTGTAAGTTATCAGTATATTTAAACATGATCATGGTATCCTGAACTTCTTTGCATTATGTGATATCATCTCCCAGTTCTTCTTTGTTGCTGAAATCCACAAGAATGTGGAGAATTGAGGTGAACCCTGAAATGTTATTCAGACCCATTCATCTCACCCATGTTCCTCTACAGGTCTCAGGAAGAACCGAGGTTGTGGGATGAAAAAGTGTGTGAGTTTGTTTGATTTCTCTCAGAGGAGGAGCTCTAAACACTTGGCCATACATCTCCTGGACACACACACACACACACACACACACACACTACAGACTAATGAATGATTAAAGCTTTTCCTGAGGATAAACACAAATAAGTAATTAAAATGAAATATTACAGCAGCATCTTTATTTCAATAAATGAAAAAAAATAACAAATAAAAAACAATATACAGGTTTATTATTTTAAAAAGCAGGAATGAACTCATGGGGTGGAAAAAAAAAGCAATGACGGATTTCCAGGAACGGAGGAACTCTCCATCATCACCCTGAACATCTTCATCCTCCACAGGTTTTCTGTTCTATTGACGCTCGCTCTCTCGCTCTGGTTTCCTCTGTGTGCTGCAGGAACATTGCAGGTTCCTCGATCGTCGAGAGACAAGAAAAGTCCATTTCCTGTGTTCTTCACCCTTGTGTTCTTCTCAAATCGTGGTGTGGAGGTCGCAGTGGGACTCCCGCTGGCTTCCTGATGGCTTCCGGAGGCTGAGAACTTTCAGTTCTCTGATGTGTGAGGTTATGATTAGAGTCGGCTCGGCGTCTCCGAAACACGGGTCGGTGACACTTTCGTTATTTTCCTCCCGGTTTTATTTTTTTTACTTCTACATGAGATTGTGCTTATGGATATCTTCAAGTGCATTAGTGATTTGTAGAAATGCGTCCTCACGACCGAGTCTCCAGTGTCGGTGCTCTGAATCACCAGATCATACACAGAGTCCCAGTCTGCTTTTAAATAATAAGCTCCACTAGATATTCTACAAGATTTCATGGGATGAATATGATTTGCTGAAGCAGGAATGAATTATAGAGAGTTGAAGGTATGCTAATGTCATTGAAATGTCAGAAAAAATGGGTGCCATTACAATTAATCACCACTCCGGTACACACAGACGGGAAATAAACGGCGTGTGGGGGACGGCAATAAGCATCGTTAGTCTTTGTGTAGGTTTTTATTTTTTTTTGTAAATGTCATGAATTTCATCAGGACTTATAATTACTGCAAATACAGTTCACACACACACACACACACACACACACACACACACACACACACACACACCTCAGTCTGCCTGCAAATTTTGATCCTCTGAACACACAGTTTTATGATTTTTGAGTTTCTATGCAGCAAAACTTGAAATATTTTCTTTCTACAAACAAATCTTGAGATGTTCTTCACGTACGCTTCGTGCGCCTAATCATCTTGTCGTGCGGTGAAGTTGTTCCTGCAAATTTAGATCCTCTGAACACACAGTTTTATGATTTTTGAGTTTCTATGCAGCAAAACTTGAAATATTTTCTTTCTACAAACAAATCTTGAGATGTTCTTCACTAGTTGGAGATTCCTTCTTCATCCCAGTGCAGTTCAATAGGATTTAGGTTTCATAAAATTCTATGCAACTGTTTGCTCTCCAAATAACGCTTACAGAACTCGGACGTACGCTTCGTCCGCCTCATCATCTTGTCGTGCGGTGAAGTTGTTTACAGACGAAATTGCATGGTGTTGAAGTATGGAATGGTTGACATGTTGGTTTCATTTCACCTCATTATAATAAGTCTCCAACCCTTCCTGCTCCAAAACAACCCCAAACCTTCTTCATGAAGATATTTGGCATGGAAGACCTTCTGCTCATGGAAGACCTCCCTATAAAGCCCAGGCCACCTCAGTACCTGATGTTACTAATGTTCTTGTATCAGAAGGACCGCAAATCCTCACAAGTGTTCTGTATCTCCTTCTTAATGACCTGGGACTCAATCTGGAATGTTCAATTTAAAAAGCAAATGTCCTGTAGGTGTCACTGCCGAGTGACTGAACTCTCGACTGTGGTGATGTTTAGAAGTGATGTTCACACACTTTAAAACACACACACTTAAACACACTCCTACAGCGTTTAAAACACACGTTCCTTAACTCTCCTGGCTCAGAAGGTTTCAGATCCCAAACTCTCACACCTCCGAGAAGACCACCAGCTCAGGTTTTCTCCCATCTGATGTTTTCAGACACGATACTTTCAATTTCTTTTGCCCCTACTGGTGTGTTCAAGTGTGAGTCCGAGTGAAATTGGTTCCTTCGCTTTGTTGGGTTTAAGTGGGGATTACAGCAGTGAGCACGATTAAATGAATCAATAAGCAATAAAGCATCATCTGGAGGGTGTGTAAGGACCAGAAGATCTCTGTAAGACTCTATGAGGCACTCTGAGACCTGTCTGATGATTCGTCGATTATCAAAATGTATTTAGCGATGTTTGTCTGAGAGATCTTCATCAGAGCATGTTTACTTCAGCGATCCATGATTATAGCAGGTCCAATGAAGAACAACACATGATGTGGGTTGGGGGTCAAACCAGGGTTGGTCAGGGGAAGGTGTGTGAACCTCAGTTCAGAGACGAACGCAAAAATGTTTATTTGAACAATCATGAGAACCCGGACCACACAAACCCTAGGCCACGTCCATACCAATATTTTTTCGTTTGAAAACAAGGATTTTTCTCTCTGTTCCGTCCACATTACAATGGCGTTTCCAGGCAACGAAAATGTTGTTTTTTTTTAAACACGGATGCATTTGCATTTTTTTCTCCTCACAGTGCAGATTTTTCCTCTTTGCCATGATGTGAAATAAATAAACTCCAGGTGGAAATTACAGACTACAAAGCAATTGTGGGTTAAGGGCCTTGCTTAAGGGTCCAACAGTGGCAGGAACCCCTTGACCTTCTAATCAGAAGTCCAACATCTGATCCAATGAGCTCCCACTTTCTGAAATGTGTCGATTCAGGTGAGTTTGAATAGGTATTGCAGGGTAACAGTACACAGGTGGAAACAATTGACACAGGGGCACAATAGTGACATCTGCTGGAAAAAAGAGGGAAGACTCAAGAAAAGAAGTAACAAAAAAGCTAAAAATGTAGCAGGACCCTGCAAATTTTTATTCATTTAAATAATTTAGCAGAAGTCCCTTTCCAAAGCGTGATACATCTGAGCAATCAACGGTTAAGGGCCTTGCTCAGGGGCCCAATGGTGGCAGCTTAGTGGTGATGAGAATGAAACCCATGACCTTCTGGTCAGAAGTCAAACATTTTATCCTCTGCAAATGTGTGTTGATTCAGGTGAGTTATAGACAAACACGTCCAGGTATTTAGTTCTTAGAATATGACAGGTAACTATTTGAGCCTATTAACATGTCATGGTCATGTGACCTTGTGGAGCCCCGAACAACATTATAATAAAGATTTATAAAGCTTTCCTGTGTAAATGGACCAGAATTACTAACATAACATACTGAAACTTCTGGATTAATGATTATCCAAGTTCTCCAATCCACCAGCAGTCTCACAGCTCCTCCAGCTCATGTTCTCCAAGCTCTACTGTCAGAGTCTTGGAGACAGATTCACCTCTTGATTAAATATTTATCGGCAGAACAATCAGACAACCCAGTGCCGTTCCCACTCCCAGGACGGACGTGACCTTTTGTCTCTCGCCGAAGCTAAATGATGAATGAGGACATGTGGTGCTGGAGAAGAACACTGTGAAAGGATGTGAAATGAGGAAATGATGTGTAATGTACAACGGATTTGATCCGATTATACAGAAAGGTTTAATTGAGAATTATGATGTTGAGAATGTGTCATGTTGTGTTACTGAAATACTGTGATATATATATAAAGTTGATCTGAAGATACTACCAAGGGTTCATTCCACATCATATTTAATTCACTAATGGACAAATTAATTGGTAAACAACTGAGCAGCTAAGGGCCTTGCTCAGGGGCCCAGTTTAGTGTGGCTGTGATTTGAACTCACCACCTTTAGATCAGCCTTAAAGATTAAGCCCCGCCCCCTCCAGTAGAGTATCGTATTAATGGGAGGTTCTGCTCCGGAGGTCCTCAACGCCGATGAGGAATTATCGCTCCGGTTCCGGGTTACCGAACTGCTAAACGTATCAATCGCGGCCGAAGCAAAACGAGCGTAAAAAAAAGCCCTTCTGGAAGCTCTTTGCTGGATCGCTGGCGATAAAGAGCTCATTAAACAGCAGCGTTATCTCCAGCCTGACACCCTCCTCAGCCCTCGGGGACTTTGTAAAGCCGCATGACGATTGATTTCCACGGATCAGATGATGGCAGAAAGTCAGACAGCTGTGCTATCGATCTCTGACTGATGTCACTCTAAAGGGTTCGTTTGAACTGCATTCTGCTGCTCCTCAAAACCTAAAGCTGTTTCCCAAATCAATCACTACATTTACATTCGCCCTTATCCGGAGTGACTGGGATTTCAACTCACAACCTTTAGATCAGCCTTAAACACTAAGCCCCGCCCCCTCCAGAAGAGTATCGCATTATTGGGAGACAGTGGGTTTCTGTCTGCTCTGGAGGTCCAAATCCCAATGCCTTAATACCACTAAGCTGCCACGCACAGGTGCGCTATTTCAGAAGATGTCAGTGGGAATAAACAAAATGGGACGCTGATGAAATTCTCATCACAGAAACGAGTGAACGAACGTAGGGAATGAAGTTACTCAAGGCATCGCTGCAATATGACGACATGATGATACAGAGCACGATACAGGAGATAGGAAGAGATTTCAGGCGATCCTCCAGAAGCTGAATTCAGACGCGTCCTGCTGAATAGAGGTACAACAGCGAGGTAATTTTTCCCCCAAATCAAATCCCCCCTGTAGGAACCCAGAGCGTGTGACAAATGAATCCGGTAATGGGCCTTAAAGCGAAGAAATGAACTTCTCCAAACATGACTCGTGAACAGAAAGAGGACTGAAACCCATCCCTCGTTTTCTTTCCACGTTCGTTTAATCAATAAGCCATTAAAGGTTTTACTCCAGGCGTAATAGAAACTCCGGACCAAACTCCGAGCAGAACTCTGCCCTCACACCGAGCGCAAAAAATCACATTTTAGAATGAAATCTCATGTTCAATTATTTATCTTCTTAATTCTGTACGGTTAAAGCTCTAGATCTACCACTGGTGGGCCCTTGAGCGAGGCCCTTGAGCGAGGCCCTTAACCCACTCCATTATAGAGCTGTTGTGTCATGGCTGACCCTGTGCTCTGACCCCAGCTTCCTCACAGTCTGGGATGTCTGGAGAATACGGTTATATAGCAGGAGTTTAGCAATAGCAGGTCATTTACCACTTTAACCAGCGCTGTCTGTGCTGAGATGAAGCCAAAATCCTCCTCTATAAATGTTATCCCTGAGTAGATGTGAGCAGAACTGAGGGAGAAGGATCTTGGAGATAAAGAGGAAGGTCAGGTTTCTTAATTAAGAGGTTGATAACAGATAGTTTAAAAGATTCAGGTAGAATTATTTAGAATGATCTGTATGAAGAAGTCGATGATTTTGATGAGGAAATAAATGTCCTTCTCTTGAATTGATTATCTGTTATAATGATATTGTTTTCTACAGGGTTCTTTATCAAATAAATGGATTTAACTCTATAACACTA
>MU551651.1:506789-539121 GCA_024362625.1 Silurus asotus
AATTATCTTTTATTTCTTGATTTCTTGTTTATTTTTTCTCCCCTCAGGTTTGTTCATCATGGTACGATCCTGGATTGTGGAGAGTCGGACTGGGACTTCACCATGAACCTGAACGTACGCAGCATGTACCTGATGATCAGATCCTTCCTGCCCAAGGTCAGTCATTCTACACACGAACAAGCCGACGTACATCTCCGTCTGCTCTCCTGATACTCCAATAGTTCAGTTCCTCAGCTCTGATCCTCTGATGGACCTGGAGCTCATTACATATTACACATGACTTCCCCTGGTGTTCCAGGAGACGATGGTCATGACGGAGGTTGTTCAGGATCTGAGCAGTGTCAGTATTTTAAAGACCGGCTCCTTAATGTTCTTGTACGTTCTGTGTGTTTGTGTATGCAGATGTTGGCTCACAAGTCGGGGAACATCATTAACATGTCGTCTGTGGCCTCGAGCATGAAAGGCATGAAGATACTTTTATTCTTATGTTCATTACTCATGGTTTATTTTATATAAATATAGGAGGTGGTATCAGAAACGTTTGGAGAGTCGCTCTGTTCAGGAGAAAGTTCTTTATTTATCTACGTCTCCACACTGTCACCTTCAAAACAGTCCCCTTGCAGAACAATACGACCTCCCAGTGTTGTTCTACGTGTGAGGAGGAGCTCGGTGACAGGGGGCGCACGTGGTCAGAACAGCACCAGCTGCACAGCTCCAGGACAGTGTTTCCGGTGCTCCCTGTGACTGCGCATGCAGCCTTGTGCTGCCATCTGTTGGCGTGTTACAAAACGAGTCTCCAAACTTTTTGATACCACCTGGTGTGTGCGTGCATATATGTATATATTCATGTGTGTGTGTGTGTGTGTGTGTGTGTGTGTGTGTGTGTGTGTGTGTGTGTGTGTGCGCAGGTGTAGTGAACAGGTGTGTGTACAGCACGTCGAAAGCGGCAGTGATCGGTCTCACCAAGTCTGTAGCTGCAGATTTCCTCCAGCAGGGGATTCGCTGTAACTGCATCTGTCCTGGTAACTCACACACACACACACACACACACACACACACACACACACATGTGTGCACTATGTATGCTATATGGCCAAAAGTTTGTGGACACCTGACCATAAGATTGCTGTGAGCTTCTTTTTTAACGTCCGCATTTATTCTCCATTTCCTCCTATAATGAGCTCCACTCTCCTGAGATGATGTTCCTCTAGATGTTGTATGAGAATCATGAGTAAAGTGAGGAAGTGATGAGGCCTGGGGTGCAGTTCGGTTGACACTCATTTAAAGTTTAATAAGCTTCAGTGCTCTATAGCAGGAGAACTTCCACATCTTCCATGTGAAGCAGATCTTCATGGAGCTGGAAGAGATTTTTAGTTTAAGAGGAAATGTAATGTTCCATGTTTTCTCTCTGTACAGGAACCGTAGACACTCCGTCACTCCGAGAGCGAATCCAGGCCAGACCTGATCCTGAGCAGGTACTGAACCAGGAGCTTCTCCTCATCATCTCCGTAAACATGTATTCATGTATAGAAGTCCATGACACAATAGTGTATGACATGAAGAAACTTCTCACCACAGCTGTGGAACCAGTGTTTTAATGAAAGAATCCAGAATCAAATGTGATAGAAATATACAGTATTATGAAAGAATGGATGGTTCTGCATGTTCTCACACACACACAAACACACACACACACACACACACATAAGCTCTTCCTGTGTGTTTGTATCCGAGGCGTTTAAGGACTTCATGGCGAGGCAGAGGATTGGTCGGATGTGCACCGCGGAGGAAGTTGCTCACCTGTGCGTTTATCTCGCCTCCGACGAGGTCAGAAAGAGTTTCATCATCATCTGCTTTTCTACCCTGCATTTTACTTTAGATTTCATCTCCAGCCAATCAGAACTTTAGATTTCATCTCCAGCCATTCAGAACTTTAGAATTCATCTCCAGCCAATCAGAACTTTAGAGTTCATCTCCAGCCAGTCAGAACTTTAGATTTCATCTCCAGCCAATCAGAACTTTAGATTTCATCTCCAGCCAATCAGAACTTTAGATTTCATCTCCAGCCATTCAGAACTTTAGATTTCATCTCCAGCCAATCAGAACTTTAGAGTTCATCTCCAGCCAGTCAGAACTTTAGATTTCATCTCCAGCCATTCAGAACTTTAGATTTCATCTCCAGCCAATCAGAACTTTAGATTTCATCTCCAGCCAATCAGAACTTTAGATTTTATCTCCAGCCATTCAGAACTTTAGATTTCATCTCTAGCCAATCAGAACTCCAGATTTCATCTCCAGCCATTCAGAACTTTAGATTTCATCTCTAGCCAATCAGAACCATCCCTGGGAGCAGGACTGATTGTGATTGGGTATTTGTTTCATTGTTTTTTTTTTTTTTATAAGAGAGCCTATTTTTTCAGGTATGTCTAAACAGCAGCAGGTTTAAATAAATAAATATATATATATCTGTCACATTACCACCTGCTGCTCAAAAATATTGGCACCTTTCTAGGGGGTTATTATTTAAGAATCGATTACATGCATTAAAATGTTTGTGTTGTTGCAGTCGGGGTTCGTGACCGGAACCGAACACGTCATCGACGGAGGATGGAGTCTGTGATTATTTCACCCATGTGAAGGACACGTACTGTGAATCGCATCATGGAAGGAAAAAATAAATAAATATACTTTCGAAAATATTTAATGCCATTTCATGATTTGAAACTCGGCATGTTGGATTTTGATTTACTGATTAATGAAATAAAAGTCAGAAGAAAGTAATAATTAATTAATCGATTCATTATTTAATTAATATTTTTATTGAGATTTTTTTGTTGATTTCTTTTTTTTATTAAATATTTGGCAATAATTATGCATTCTCACACTAAACGTTATCAGAATGTAAGATTCTAATAAAAAAGAATAATAAACTTCTATCTAATTCCGTCATGTTTTGTTTGTCATTAATTATAAATTTTTCAGTTTTATTTATTTCCATTTTTGCCGTTTAATAATAAAATGGTGGCCGATTGCAAAAAACACGGAGTTCCACCATTAATTGAAATTAATCCCGCCGTTATTAAACTCCTTGTTATTTGTAGTCGGCCACCACGCTGCGGGTTTGTGATGGGTTTGATCCCTATCCTGATTATAGCACACTAAGTAGGGCGCAACCTGCTGTATCCGTGCACACTAGGTAGGGCACTCAGAAAGGGGTGGAGGGAGTGATTGGGATCGAGCCTGAGATTTCAGCCGCGTGCTATAAAGCGGCTTTTCTTCGGCGTCTCTCATGACAGGAGACAGAAAGACGTTATGACGTGAGTAACCATAGCAACCTAATTATTTCAAAATTAACGCTAGATGACTAAACCGGAAATGATGTGATCGGTGCGGTTTTATTCACGATATTGTTCCTTTTTTTTTTTTATAACCCGTGTATTATAAAAATCACCGTTTTATCGTTTATAAAGCGATAAATATTTACAATTAACCTTATTGCAGTGGGCGGAGTCTCAAAATAACCTCGTGTTTATTATAAAAGTGCACTAAATATGGGGGACATGATAATGGACCCTGGACAGCGGTGTTTTATGGGTAATTACGCTGATTGTATATGATTTTAAAGGTATATTTGATAGTAAATATTTCTGTAGGGTAATGTTTTAGTGTTACATGCCATATAGTGAGATCAGTAGTGTGTGTGTGTGTGTGTGTGTGTGTGTGTGTGTGTGTGTGTGTGTGTGTGTGGTCTGATACAAATCGGATTGACGGTTCACTTTAAGCTCCTTTGACCAGGATTTCCGTCTTCTGAGCCTGACACTGGAGACTCCTTCCCTTACATAAACATCTCCTTTCTTGATTGGCTGCTCGTTTCTATAGAAACAGGCTCCTTTGCACTCCCATTTAGTGATGGGTGGATCATTTTGAACGATTCTTTAATATGATTGAGAAGATCGAGTCAAATAAAAGAGTGATTCGTTCATTTTGAACCAGTCTTTAATGTGACTCAGTAGAACAAGTCGTCTCGAAAGTGCGATTCATTCGTTTTCCTCTGGATGTGTACGAGGAAAAAAACCCGCAAAATGATTGGAACTCTAGTCAAAGTTGGTGCATGTAGACGTGTTGGAGATCAGAATTTAAGTCGCTGAAATGATCCGATCTTCCTATGCCTACTTCAGTGTCAGATCACACACCTTTATATAAACACCTGAATGTATTCCTTTCACTCCCCTGCTGTGTGACGATAGGCTGCCTGTAGCTCCGCCCAGATAGTGGGTGGGACCTGGGGGGGTGAGATGAAGTGATCTCAGCGTGTTATGGATCACGCCGTGTCTCGACCCGGGGTGTCCCAGGAGGAAGACGAGGGTCTAGCAGTGGGAAACCATGCTGAGGTACAGGTGTGTGTGTGTACAGTTTATAATATTCAATACAGATTTACACACTCTTAGTAGTGTTTAGGTGTGTGTGTGTGTGTGTGTGTGTGTGTGTGTGAGAGACAAACCCTGCAGAACAAACAGAAACGCCACTGATATGCTCTTTATTCTGATATCCTGATACGGGTGAGTCAACACAGGACAAATTCTAATCACACACACACACACACACACACACACACACACACACACAAACACACACACAGTGTTCTTTTCTTCATGGTTTCAAGATTAGGTTTCTGTCAATGTTTTCTCAGTGTTGTGGTAATCAGACGTTGTTGAGAATGGACATGAAGGACACAGAGACGGAGGAGGAGACGGAGATGAAGAGAGCCGTACACTCGATGGACGCCGCCACCAACACGGAGCCGAAGCGCCGATGCTGCGGGTGGGTGAGGAGACGATGCCCGTGTCCCCCCAGGGGCCTGCTGGCAACGTTCATCACCAGAGGTGAGGGGTGAAGGGACGCAACTTCAGATACACAAATCCACAACGAGACGCAACCTCAGGAACCTGAACATCTCATCAGACCTGTATAAATCATAAATAAAAGTAAATGTAATTTTACTTATAAAAACAAAGAAAGAACTTTTAGAGAATGTTTCTATTTCATTATCCTTCTTAACATTTATGTGAATATTCATCAACATGCAAATATAGATCACGCCCACTTTATTATTTGCATATCAGACCATTTCGTGGTTGTTCATTTCGTGATATCACACATTGCATAGCCAAATCAGTTATATAGTAAAGTGTGTGTGTGTGTGTGTGTGTGTGTGTGTGTGTGTTCAGTATCCATGGCTGCGGTGTTATTCGGAGTGGTTTGGTCCATCACGCAGGACGAGTGTCTCCCTGGAGGAAACCTGTTCGGCATCATCTCCATCTTTATCTGTGCACTGAGTGGAGGAAAGCTGGTGGGGCTCGTCCGTCTGCCCCGCCTCCCACCCCTCCCTCCTCTCCTGGGTATCTCTCGTTTTCTCTCTCTCTCTCTCTCTCTATCTATCTATCTATTTATCTGTTTATTTAATAGTTTGTCTTTCCATCTTTCCTTGTGTCGGCTTTAAAGATAATATTTTTACCTGCCAGAAAGAATAAAGTGTCTCTTTATTCACAGTACAGTTTCTCCAACCAACTGTGTGTGTGTGTGTGTGTGTGTGTGTGTGTGTGTGTGTGTGTGTGTGTGTGTGTGTGTTCAGGTATGTTGTTAGCGGGGGTCCTCCTCAGAAACATCCCCGTGGTGACGGAGGCCGTGTACATCGACTTCAGATGGTCCGCTTCCCTCAGAAACATCGCCCTGGCCGTCATTCTGACTCGAGCCGGCCTGGGATTGGACGCCTCGGTACGTCAATCATTACCAAGCCCCGCCCACAACTGTACATTTAGAGCTATATTACAGATTATCAGATTCATCACAGCTTTAGGGATAAACTGTTAAATAGTGTGTGTTGATTTCAGGCGCTGAAGAAGCTGAAGGCGGTGTGTGTTCGCGTGGCCGTGGGTCCGTGTCTGATCGAGACCTCCACCGTGGCTCTGCTGTCTCACTTCCTCATGGGGCTTCCCTGGATCTGGGGCTTCATACTGGGGTCTGGCTACAGTTATTATTCGTATCTCATACACACACACACACACACACACACACACACACACACACACACACACAGTAGTTATAATCAGTTGTCGTGTGTTTAGGTGATGATGGGATTTGAACAGTAAACTGTACCTGAGCGATGAGACCGTGTGTGTGTTTGTCGGTGTTTGTCGGTGTTTGGTGGTGTTTGGTGGTGTTCAGGTTCGTCCTTGGCGCTGTGTCCCCAGCTGTGGTGGTCCCCTCCATGCTGCTGCTGCAGAAGGATGGTTACGGGGCGGAGCAGGGCGTCCCCACGCTGTTAATGGCTGCCGGCAGCTTCGACGACGTTCTCGCCATCACCGGCTTCACCACCTGCCTCGGGATCGCCTTCGCCACCGGTAACTGCCCCTCACGCTGTACGTCCTCCGTCCCCCAAACTGCAGGTAAAACCTGGTGTCTGTGCCGCCCCCTGCAGGCTCCACCTGGTTCAACATCCTCCGAGGGTTTCTAGAGGTTTTAGGAGGCGTGGTAGTGGGCGTGGCTCTCGGCTTCTTTCTCCGTTACTTTCCCAGTGAAGACCAGGTATGGGTTCTGCTCCACTCCACACACACACACACCTCGTTACAGTGCTGTGTGATGAGAAACGTGTGTGTTGTGTAGAAAGCTCTGGTGCTGAAGCGCTCCTTCCTGCTGCTCGGGTTCGCCGTGTTCGCGGTGTTCGGGTCCAACGTGGCCGGATTCCCCGGTTCTGGAGGACTCTGTACACTCGTCCTCTCCTTCCTCGCCGGAACCGGCTGGGACAAGAACAAGGTACGATTCACTCCTGTGCATAAATCATCAGTGTGTGTGTGTGTGTGTGTGTGTGTGTGTGTGTGTGTGTATCATTCAGTCTCTGTCTTCTTCTTTCTCTTTTCATTCTTCTATTATTCACTCTTTTTTCTTTACTTTTTTTTTCGTTTTATTGATTGGCTACTTGTCGTCTTTTATTTCTTTTCATCTGCTTTTATTAAATTTTGTTTGTTTTCTTTTTTCCTTTTCTATTTCTTCCCTATCATTTCCTTTTCTTTCTATTCCTTTACTTTCTTTTCTTTTCTTTTTTCTTTTCTCTCCGTTCCTCCGTGTGTTCAGGCTCCTGTAGAGAAGGTTGTAGAGAAGGTGTGGGACGTGTTTCAGCCTCTGTTGTTTGGTCTGATTGGAGCTGAAATCCGCATCAGTGCTCTAGAACCCATTACTGTGGGTCAGTCACACACACACACACACACACACACACACACACACACACACACAATCTTAGAAATTTTACAAAATGATCCAGATTTATTGACACTGCATCTATAAATAAATGTGTGTGTGTGTGTGTGTGTGTGTGCGTGTGTGTGTGTGTGTGTGCGCGCGCGTGTCCTCAGCCCTGGGTTTCGCCGCTCTCAGCATCGCCCTGACTGTGAGGATGTTCTTCACCTTCCTCATGGCGCTCTGCGCTGGCTTTAACTTCAAAGAGAAGATCTTCATCGCTCTGGCCTGGATGCCCAAAGCCACAGTTCAGGTCCCTCAGATCCTCAGGGAACCCGTTTATCATGTTTAAGTGTAATGAGCCGCATGCTGATTGGCTGATTGTTTCGCTCTTCAGGCCGCGATTGGCTCAACGGCTCTGGACATGGCGCGTGTGAAGCAGGACCAGGAGCTTCAGGGGTTTGGTATGGACGTGCTGAGCGTGGCCGTGCTCTCCATCCTCATCACTGCTCCACTCGGAGCTCTGCTCATCGGCCTGTGTGGACCACGCCTCCTCAGGAGACCCAAGAACCCAGAGTGGGGTGGGACACACACACACACACACACACACACACACGCACACAGAAAGATGAATTAATGAATGTTAATGTGTGTGTGTGTGTGTGTGTGTGTGTGTGTGTGTTTATTACAGCTGTAAGTCAGGGTACTCTTTCACCATCAGACGCTCGGGTCACTTACGAGAGTTCAATCTGAAGATTTTGGTATTTTCCAGAACAGGAGACAGAGATTCAGTGAATCGTGATTCCTCTATGATTCCACTGAGACTCATCTGACTCTCTTCTGTGATTCCCTTCTGATTCTTCCAACTCACCTCTGAGTCTCCACGGCCTCTTCTGAGACTCCTCTGACTCCCCTGAGACTCCTCTGATTTCTCTGATTCCCCTGAGACTCTTCTTATTCCCCCTAAGACTCTCTTGACTCTCCAGAGACTCCTCTGTCACTACTCTATCTCTCCCCTGAGACTCCTCTGTCTCCCCTCTGTCTCTTCTTTAACCCTCTTGTTTGTGACTCTTCAGACTCCCCTGACTCTCTTCTGACTCCCCTAACAGACTCGTCTGAGACTCCTCTCTGACTCCCCTCAGACTTTTTCTTGACTGATATTTAGTTGTGTTTGTTTATGATTGTTGTGTAGCGTGTTGCATGGTTGTGTATTTGTGTTACTTTGAGGTCTTTGTGTGTGTAATTTGTGACTCTGTAGTGACTGCAGATGAACTGATGAGTGAAGATGAAAAACAAACAGTGTATAATGAGGAACTCTGGACGGAAAGGGATGTGTGTTTGTTCCTTTATTGCAGTCCTGCTGAAATTAAACAAAACATTTCTGTGTGTTTTATAAAATATAATTAAACGTTTTCTCCAGATTTTCTTCTCTCACTTACTTCATCCTCCATCAGCCTGATGATCCAATCATTTCCTCCAGTTTCACTGCTGGAGCTGCTGCTACTTCATCACTTCTGAGATATTTATTTATATTATTTATAGTTCCTGTGGATTATACACACACATTACAGTGTGTTTTTACTGAGAGGTTTGAAGGTTACTCTATAAATGCTGTGGTCAGTTTGCTGAAGCTCCTCTGACTCTATTCATCAAATCAACACGTTCACAAAGAATAAAAGTTTATTAGAAATTGAAGTTTGACAGATTCTGATGATTCGTTTAATCATGTTGCATTTAATGACTTTTGTAATGAACTGATGTTGAGATGTTTTGGGAGTTAAAACTATTCAGGTGAAAATCAGTATAAAATATTTTGATCAACAAAAACATAAACAACTGATGGTGTAGGAAACAGTAAACACTTTTACACAATCTAATAAATTAATGTACAAAGAAATTTGAATTTAATCAAAGCAACAAGAAATTGCTTTTATGATGAGCACAAGTGACTCCATGATGTGGAGGAGATCAAGACATTTTGAGAATTTCATTTCTGATCTCAGAAACGCTCCAAAACAACTGAGAAGAAAAACTAACAGGAAACTGAATTTGCTGAATTTGACCACCAGGTGGAAGCAGAGAACATTTTAGACTAATGGACAATAAGTCATGATTTCATGATTTCTGCTCTAAAGGTTGTTGGTCTTAAAGAAGAGTTTTTGTTCTGATGATCTGAAATCCACAATTAACTTTCAGTAAACTGTATTTATGTAAATGTATATATATATATTAGTGTCTGTTTTTAGTAATTGCTCTCTAAACTCTGGAATCAGAACCTCTCCACATCTCCACTGGTTCTTCACTTCTCACTGCAATGTTCTGGAGTTGTTTTCTTGTTAGACACAAACAGTGTAAGCTGTAACTTTTATATCAGCGTAGGTTCCTCCAAAACACACAAAGTGTTTCAGTAATGTTCAGATCTGGTGATTATGGAGGACATGGGAGATGATCAGTTTTGGTGGAAACATTGGGTTGAGGTGAGACTCCTGGAGACTCCTTTCATTAATGTTAATTCATCATCTCATTAATAAATAATCACTGATTATATACACATTTAATGAGTTAATGTTCAGCTGTACTCGTCCACGTGAATGAACTACAGAGATGATGATGTTTTAGAAGAAGTGCAGAAGGACACTGCTGCCAGAGTTTCACATTTAACAGCACTGGCGTCAAATTCAGTTTGATGTTTATTCTACACGCAGATCTGATTGACTTTTCTCACGATCCTTCCAGGTTTCTTCTCTTTTCTTTTTCTTTTCTTCTTCTTTCCTGTTTGTATCCACCAGGTGTCACTGTTGTGTTCCTGTGTCCTTAATTAGATCCTATAGTTTGCACATGTGCCTCATTAACCTGTGTGTATTTAAGAGCATCAGTAAAGTTTTTCTTTCTGTTCTGTTCTTTTGAGTCTCTGATGTTTTTTTTGCTTTGTGATTTTCTGTTCTTTTAAATATTTTTTTATATTCCTGAGAAACTTTTCTTTTTTGCTTTGATTTTTCAGAATTCCTGAAGAGTTCCGTTTGTTCTCTTTTTTTATTTGTGAAATGATTTTTGCTCTGCCAGTGAGTTTGATTTTCATGGCACTCGTGTTTTTCTATTATATTTTAGATGTTTAAATCAAAAGAAAATAGATTTTCCAAAATCTCAGAGTTTGTCTCTGCATTTATGTTCTCACACAGCCCCCTGTAGTAGACTGCTGGAGATCCAACATCTCATACAGTCACTCCTGGTTTGAGACCGGAGTCTGAGTGGCCTTTTTACATTTATGATGTTATGAGATTGAACATGGACAGAAAGGAGAATCCTCAGCAGTGATTCTCCCATCTCACACTGGTGTACAATTCAGGTCTGATTGGTATTGTTACGCTCATGAAGTACTGAGACTGAACATGGACAGAAAAGAGGCATAAAACACTTTTACTCACCATAAACACTGACTCTGAAAGTTCTAGATGAGAGATCTTCAGTGATGACGTGTAATAAATAAACTCCAGAGTGGTTCCTGCTGATGTTCCTGATGGTTAAAGCTCCACTGTTTCTGTCCAGCTGCAGTCTCTCTTTAAATCTCTCAGTGATTTCTGTAACAGTTTCTCCTTTAAACATCTGACTGTTCAATATCTTTTCCTCTGCTTTCTCAGGTCCATAAAACCACTGAATCTGAGCATCACTCAGAATCCCAGTATGGAGATTTATAGTGGTTCCTTCCACTTCCTGCAGTGTGACCATCTCATCTCCAGCTGCACTCAGTAAACCTGCATCACAGCTTCACCTTCATCATTTTACTCACCAACATTTATTCACTTTATTCATAATTAACTTTGGTTTTGAAAGACAGAAACACAGTTATACAGTTATATTTATCCAGAGATGATACAGAGTACAGAGTGGAGCAGAACTGTATGATGATCACTGGCAGTAGAGTATCAGTGAACCATCAGTGTCATAGAGGTGTAGTGTAAAGTTCAGTAGGGTGATGGTAGATGGAAAAAGCTGGTCCTGAACCTTCTGGCTTCTCTTATATATTCTTCTGGATAAAAGAAGGTTGAACAGTTTGTGACTGGTATGTAAGAAGTTCCTGGTGATGTTCTAAGCTTTAAGAAGGTTCTCAGTGGCAGGTATGTGGTTCCAGTGATGCGTTGGGCGGTTTTAACACTATTTGCAGATCTTTCTGTTTACACACAGTGCAGCTGCCGTACCACCACGATGGAGTTGATCGGGATTCTCTCAATGTTGCAGCAGTAAAAACGTTGCATCACAGACAGAAATGTCATACAGTAATAATGAATGTCATTAATAAAACACACTTCAACACATCCCCTATAAATGTAGCCACCACCTGCATACATCATCTCTAGCAGCAGCATCAATATTAACCTCATCGAATCACGCCGGCGTTTTCCTGCATCTTTGTACAATGTTTGTGTGTGTTACACTTTTCCTGGGATTTAAAATGAAGGCAAGACGTTAAGACGTTTCATAAAAAAGCTTAACAAATGTTTAGAAATGTTTTGGCAAACTTTCCTCACAAATGTCCTTGTAAGTGTATCTGCACCCAAATCGATTTTGAATTCAGTTCACATTCATGACTGCTTGTTTGTTCTGCATTGCTTGAACACTCGAACTTTAATGTTTACTAGTCTGAGCAGTAAATATCCAAATATTAGACACTGAGGCCTGAAGAGACGCCTGAACCCCTACAGGATTTCTCTCAGCACAGCTCAGATCAGATCTTCATCAGGGTGTGAACAGGTTTTAATGAGAGCAGCAGAAACACTCGTTCAGACACGACGCAGTGACATATTGATGTGATGAATTACTTTGATCTCCTCACTTCTGAATACACCACTGATACGTCCTCTGTTTCACCTTGTACTTTTCTGGAGTTTTCTTCCTGTAAAACACAGCAGTAGATTTCAGGATGTGAATCAGGGGAGATTTGATCACTTCTGTGTAACAAATGTGATTTTACACCAAATCCTCAATCACATTTCACATCAGGATCATTTTCAGGAGTTTTATGTAGATCTTTACCTCTTGAACTCTCTCTGTGCTGTGAGCTGTAGCTGTTATATAAGCGTAGGTCGGACCTTCAGCTTTTTCAGAAACTAAACACACAAATCACAGGAAATTGTATAAAACAGGACAAATATAAAGATGAAAACACACACGTGAACAGAAAGACGTGTTACTCGCCTTGTTGCTTTTTCTTTTTCAGACAAATCACCACAGATATTATTAATAACACAAACACTCCAGCAGATATCAGAGCAGGAAGCAGAGAAGGAGAAACTTCAGATTGTCCTGTAAAGATTGTAATTTAATAATAAATGTACTCAATTTCCAGACAAGACTTGATGTGACAAATAAACCCTGTAATTTAAAGACATAAACCATAATACACAATACATCAATTGAATTCAATTCATTTCATTTTTATTTGAATTGCGCTTTTAACAATGAAAATTGTCTCAAAGCAACTTTACACAAATAATATGGTGATAAAGAATGAACAAGATTGTTCTAAGTGTAAGTTTGTGTCTAATGAGTGAGTCAGTGGTAACTGTGGCAAGGAAAAACTCCCTGAGCTAACATAAGCAAGAAACTGTCTCTAGGTTATGTATGTAACCCTAGTTTTCTGATGGAACAAGACGCTGAATCGAAACGCTTTGGGAATGTGACCATGTTGTCCATGCTTTAAAATAATGTGTGTAGTCAGTCAAAATTAGATACTGGACGTCACCCCACAACTAGGAAATATAAAACACACATGGAGTGAACACGGCACCAGATTCGGTAAAAGAGCAGGAATCTCTGCAGGAATGCCAGCAGTGTGGCTTAGAGATGCAGGGTCTCATTCCTCAGGGAACTAGGTTTACATACATAACCTGGAGATGTTCCCTTTCAGAAACTCGAGATGCAGATGTCTTGAAGGGGTACTCCATAGGGCCAAGCCTTTAAAGATGCCACACTCCGGGTCGAGTGAGCTCTAACCCCAAAGGGGCAGGGAGACCAGATGATTTATAAGAGAATGCAATGGCATCAATGATCCATCTGCTAAGGGTCTGCTTATTAGCAGGAAGGCTTCTCCTCAGAGGGCTGTAGCAGACAGACAAGCAGTTGGTCAGACTTCCTCCAGGGACCCATCCTGTGGACGTAGTTGTCCAGTGTGCATACCGGGCACAGCTAGGTCAATTTCTCCTGGTCTGGGGCCTAAAACGGAGAAGGGTAGAATGCCTGTAACCTTACAGGTCGTGGGACGACCGAGGGCAACTTGGGGATGTAATCCTTTCTGGGGTAGAAAAAGGCAATGGCCATACCTGGAATAAACTCCAGGAAGGAGGGGGCCACAGAAAGGGCCTGCAGGTCTCCAACTCTCTTGAGAGAGCAAATGACCAACTAGAATGCAGACCTCCTTGATGGCTGATGCAAGAAACCACCGAGGTGTTGTTTGTATGGAGCGTTCGTTGCAGGGGAAAGAAACCACAACAAGTGCTGGACTGAGCAGGTGAGGTTGGAGATGGGGACAAGCCCGTCTCAAAACCCACTGCAAGGTTTATCTGTGAACCCCATGAGCTAGCTTGATGCTCTGTCTCTGCAAGAGCGGAGCCAGAACCACGAGCAGTAAGAGTGCCCAGCGGGGGCGAAGCAAAGGCACAATGCCCGCAGTCGGTTTCCTCGAGAACCGACTTAGCGTGCTCCGCCCCAGTCTGATCAGTCTGATCTTTAAACCAGTAAATAGAACGTTAATTTCCCCTTTAACCCTCAGCACCTCTGTCTCACTCCTACATGAATATTCATGATTGTGTTCTTATGATGAGTTTTGACTCTCTAACATACCTGAGTTGTGAACACAGAGCTGTGAGATGCTGACAGAAGTAGTTTTATTGCTGACAGGGTTTGCAGACACACAGATATACGTGTTCTTCTCATGGTGTTGTATTTGAAGTGGCAGATTGAGGGGAACACTGAGATCTGTGTTATTGGTGATGGAGATTCTCTCATTCTCTCTGTACCAGGATAAATTCACATCTTCTCCATTCTTCACAGAGCACAAGAGGGAACACGATTCTGTGGAGAGCAGACTTCTATTTCCTCTCAAATTTATTACTGGAGTTGATACTGGAGCTAAAAAACACAAACACACATTCAATGCACATTGAATACTTCATAAGTCATGTAAAGTAAAAACTGAACTGATTATTGAAAGAATGTTTGTATAATCTACAGGGGCTGGACAATGAAACTGAAAACACCTTTTTTAGACCACAATCATCTCTAAGTATCTTGTAAAGCTTTCCTCTGCAGTAAAAACAGCACCAATTCACCTTGGGAATGACAGATACAATGATTGATACTGATTTTTTTCCACAAAATGCCTAAAGTGGTTCAGTAATATTCTAATCTTGCGTAAGCCATTGTTAACCTTCACTTTCATGTTCATCAATCATCTCCGTTCCCTGTCTTGCTATGTATATTAGTGCGTCATCATTCACTTTCAGTGTACAATGAACCACTGAGTTCACATGGTCATCCAGAATGTTGCAGTAGTCCTCAGCAGTGATTCTCCCATCTCACACTGGTGTACAATTCAGGTCTGATTGGTATTTTTACGCTCATGAAGTACTGAGACTGAACATGGACAGAAAAGAGGCATAAAACACTTTTACTCACCATAAACACTGACTCTAAAAGTTCTAGATGAGATACGTCCAGTGATGACTTGTAATAAATAAACTCCAGAATGGTTTCTGCTGATGTTCCTGATGGTTAAAGCTCCACTGGTTCTGTTCAGCTGCAGTCTCTCTTTAAATCTCTCACTGATTTCTGTAACAGTTTCTCCTTTAAACATCTGACTGATCAATATATTTTCCTCTGTTTTCTCAGGTCCGTAAAACCAATCTATCCGAGCATCAGTCTGAATTCCAGTAATCCCAGTATGGAGAGTTATAGTGGTTCCTTCCACTTCCTGCAGTGTGACCATCTCATCTCCAGCTGCACTCAGTAAACCTGCATCACAGCTTCAGTTTCAGCTTCATCATTTCACTCACATAAAATTTATTCACTTTATGATTAACATGTTTTAAAAGAAAGACAGAAACTTACTGCAGTAAAAGATGAGAAAACTTCTGGGACTCCTGAATCCTGCTACAATGTTCACCACCATTTTTTCAGTTTTGGCATTGATTTAGTCGAGATTTCTGGAGCTGCTTTTTACAACTAGACTTCCATTTCTGTTGGAATTTTGCTGATAAAATGTGATTACAAGATTTGTATCAATTCCAACCAACAGGAGATAAATTTCAGTAGTAAATAATAAACATTATAATTACTTTATAATACTACAAATACTAATAACACTTTTAAACTTCTTCTAAACAGCATTCTGGTATTTTGTTGGACAAATCCTACCAAATCACAGCAGTCTAAACATCTACTCTTATAGTCTACAGCAAAATTTACTCAGGCTTCCACCAGTTCATCTAATATTTTCTAAAAGTTTAAAGTAAATATGAACAAACTCAACAGCAAAAACCTTCAAACACGTTCACCATTTACTTTAAAGAGCACAAACTAAAACCTGCAATCACAGTTTCCTTCTTTGCTCAATGTTTGAGGATGTGTCTGAGATTCTGAGTGTGTAATTTAACACTCGCCTTAAACTGGTGAAACCAGTTCATTATTATGCCAAGTGTCTGTCCTGTAAATACAGTAAAGAACACAGTCATGTGACCTCAGAACCCAGGGGCTACACAAGACAGCATAAATAAACAAAAGTAACAAAACTACACTAAAATAAATAGAACATTAATTTATTTAAAAAAAATCCTCCTGTTGTGCAGTAAATTCCATCTGTTTGTTATGAAATTCCATGACTTTATTCACACATGACATTTAAACACATAAAAAAAAGTGAAATATTCTTTTATTTTTTAAATGTGTGTGTTTTAAGGATTTTGTATGAAACCATGGTGTTCCTGGTCAAAAATGACCCGCCATTGGAAATAAATGAGTAAGACTTTAGTTATTGTAGTGTGATTTATTATGGCCACAATGTTCCTTTTGTAGCCATAATAAATGTGTTTATATATAAATATATTCATACATACTGTATACACACAGTCATGGCCAAAAATATGGGCACCCTTGCAATTTCCTCAGAAGATTTTTCTAATTGCAAATGTTCTGGTATTCGTGTGCTTATTCTTTTTGTTTGCACTGCAACAACACAAGAAAAAAGAGAAGAAAAGTCAAACTTGATAAAATTTCACACAGAATTCCAAAAATAGACTGGACAAAATTATTGTCATGGACAATTTAAAGGCTGCAAGTTCATCTCCAGAGATGAACTCAATCTTATTGTTCATGTGTCCATTGTGTACAATATCATCAAGAGGTTTACAGCCCATGGCACTGTACTGTAGCTAACTTCACTGAACATGGACAGAAGAGCAAAATGAATGAAAAATTACAACGAAGGATTATTCTAATGTTGGATAAAGAACCCTGATTTACTTCCAAACAAATTCAAGCTGATCTGCAGACACGGGGGTTCAACAGTGTCAACTTGCACTCTCCTTCATCATCTGAACATACCACTTTGAGTCAGGGCTGGTGGATTATACAACATAATAACACTCTAGCAGCCTGCCAGTGGGAGACATAAGCACAGAGACATAGTCAGAAAGATACAAAACATAAAGACATAAATACATAAGGGAATGAGGACATAGAGACCAAAAGGCATAAAGACAGCAAAACATCACAGCATCCGATTATAAAGACAATAAGCCAAAAAGAACAGACACAAAAGGGTGAACTTTACACAAATAAAATAATGAAAAACTAGAAAATTTTAGAGCAGATTAGGGAGATAAATGACCACATACCGGATTCTGCTATCCAGCTAACTCTCTACTGCGCTGAACGTGACTGTGTTGAGAGAGGTGAAACTCGAGCTGGTGTGAGTTTGTGTTTATATCTTTGATGCTTGGTACCAAAATGCTGCTGTTGTCTGTAAACATTGTTCTCTGCTGGTAGAGTTTATTATCATGTGGCTGACCCTTCTAAGTACCGAGAGAATTCCCCGTGATTTTACTCATCACTGTTTACACCCCCCCCACTGCTAACAACTGCAACTGAATCGAGGTACTCAGTGAACTTCACCAGACTATCAGCGAGCAACAGACAGCACACCTGGATGGATTTCATCATCACTGCTGGGGACTTTAATCACACAGATTTAAAGTCTTTTCTACCAAAACTTTATCAGCACATAGACTTTCCCACAAGGGGCAATACCACATTGGACTTGGCATACACATACAGCAAACTAGCATACAAAGCCTCCACGCCACCCCCTCCCCCACCTCGGATTCTCTGATCACATCACCATCATGCTCAGACCTGCGTAAAGACCGATGGTGAGAATCACCAGACATCCAAGAAGGAGGTTCGTGTGTGGCCCGGTGGGGCGCAGTCCGCCCATAAAGACTGTTTTGACACAACATCTTTAAAGAAGCAACTTACAACGACCACAAAGACATAGAGGAATATACTGAGGCTGTTACTGCTTTCAACTCAATGTGCACTGATGATGTCACACACAGGAACACCATCACTTTTTGGGGTAACCAGAAACTATGGCTGACAGGAGAAGGTCACAAGATTCTGTGGGCCGGTGATGCTGCAGGCCTAGCAACAGCAAGGGCCCCCTTGTTTGGGACATTTCAGCAACACCAGAGACACACAGCTTTGGTACGGCATCCGAACTATCCAAACTATAAACCCCCACCACAGATCTTTACCAGTGACACATCTCTGCTAAACAACCTCAATGAATTATTTGACTGATTTGACACCCAAAATACCACAGAAGATCCCACCTTTCCCACAGGAGCAGGCTGCAAGGCAAACGGAGCAGACAACATACCTGGTCGGGTTCTGAAGGACTCTGCTAAAGAACGTCTTCAGGTTATGTATTAACCATGATTCCCTGAGGCAAGGTCCCTGAGTAAAAAACTCCTGATAATTCTGCCTGCAAATTGGTAACCTTCATAGTTGGAACTTTGAGACAAGATTCCCACAAGTAAACAAGGTGGATTGAACCACTGTTTTTAGATTTACCTCTTCACCCCCATGTTTAATTTTACTCTTGAAGGTCCTTTTAGCAATTTTCCATAAAGTCGTCTTGGAGGCCACAAAGCTTGTGTTTGTATAATAATTCAGATAAAACACAATGAAGGATTGTGGGACGTCTCGATCTGTGCATTATTATCAATAAAATAAAAAATTGTGTTTTTAAGTGTTTGATTAAACCACTTCACCATTTAATCTGATATAATTATTGTGGTCAGGTTACAGAAATGTTCAGATAAATACAAACTAAATCTTTTATTAGCAGAGAAAAGAAAAAAATCACGTGGCAGCATGTGTCCTAGTTGTGGTTTGGTTCTCAGTTTCAGCACACAGTGAAGGGAAGTGGTGATGTGCATGTAGACAAAAAAAAGCATCTTTACTTTTTTTTTAAACCTGTGACTTGTTAAAAATGTAAAATAAATGTTCCACACAAAGGCATGTGATTAACGCATGTCTGTTTTTGTACTCTATCCTCCACCCTGATCTCCTGTATCTGTGCTAGCATGAGGTGCTTCTCCAGACTATCAACATGTTGCTGTGGGAGAAAATGAAGCTGGTCCTCTGTAAACTGTAGGAAGAACTCTGTGGAGAATTCTGTGTGATCTGATGTTAATGTCAGTAAATGTTTAAATCCAGATTGGTGCAGGAATGTGTGTAGTGAGCGTGTTCACACTCAAAGCACCAGACTGAACTTCCGCTTTTTGCGGTTTGGACGATTATTAATGCAACACTACGTACAGCAGAAACAAAACTGAAGAGTGTGGAACTAAACTCACCTCAACGTTCTACACTGACGATCATATTGATGAATATTTGATGAAAATATCAGGATGTTTCAGGCGTCCATCATCCTGCTGTGCTGTAAGTTTACATTCAGTTTCACCACAGAAGAAACTGTAAATAAGTGTTTTTAGGAAATAAGAAAGAAGTCGATATTTATATAAAAAACTATCAGATATTATTTACTTAAATGGTCTCATAGCAAGAGAAAAAAGTATAAAAACAAAATAAATAATAATAATAATGTTAAAATAATAAATTATAATGTAACTATTCTTGATTTGTGATAAATTATTTTATATGACTGAAATATAAAGTGAGACACAAACGTCTGATTTTAATAATAAAAAATAAATATTAAAAAATAAAATTTGATTGTATTAATATTAAATATTAAAACTGCTCTAATCGATTGTTTTATAAACACGTGCTTCTAGAAAAGATTGCAGGAAAACGTGTCTGAACAAAAGAATAAACACAGACAACATTACAAACTGCTTCTATTTAAAATGGAAATTAAAAAACGTTGAATATTCAATTAAAATCATCATTTCTATAAATTCATAGACTTTTGAGTTGCATTTTATTACTTTATTGTAGAATCTCTAGTAATAAATGCAGTTCTGCAGTACGATTATAATATATGTGTTAGAGAATCAATCAGATTCCCAAAAAACTGTATATAATGTGAGTGAAATGATGAAGCTGAAGCTGTGATGCAGGTTTACTGAGTGCAGCTGGAGATGAGATGGTCACACTGCAGGAAGTGGAAGGAACCACTATAACTCTCTATACTGGGATTACTGGAATTCAGAGTGAGGCTCAGATCCTGTGGTCGTATGGACCTGAGAAAGCAGAAGAAAAGATATTGAACAGTCAGATGTTTAAAGGAGAAACTGTTACAGAAATCAGTGAGAGATTTAAAGAGAGTCTGCAGCTGGACAGAAGCAGTGGAGCTTTAACCATCAGGAACATCAGCAGGAACCATTCTGGAGTTTATTTATTACACGTAATCACTGGACGTCTCTCATCTAGAACTTTCAGAGTCAGTGTTTATGGTGAGTACATTTGAAACGTTCTCATTACAGTGTGTAATGATATTTATCCTCAGTTTGTTCTTCACGGTGCTCCTGAGTCCTTTTTGTACAAGTCCATCATCTTTCACACACTGAAGGATGAACTGCAACATAATCTGGCAGCCAGATCTATTTGATTGTCTAATTAATCTTCTAACCAACCAGAATCCAATGGTACGTTGGTGTAAAAGGGACTGCAGGACACGTTCATGTGTGAATGATCTTCCTGATGCAGTTTGTCTTCTGATGTCATGGTATGAGACAAAAACATGGACGTGAAGGAGACATGAAAGTTCTAGATGAGAGATCTTCAGTGATGACGTGTAATAAATAAACTCCAGAATGGTTCCTGCTGATGTTCCTGATGGTTAAAGCTCCACTGGTTCTGTCCAGCTGCAGTCTCGCTTTAAATCTCTCACTGATTTCTGTAACAGTTTCTCCTTTAAACATCTGACTGATCAATATCTTTTTCTCTGCTTTCTCAGCTCCATACAACCACATGATCTGATGTGTTTATAAACACAGACATTATTACATACTACAACTCTAATTCCAATAAAAACAGGACACTGTGTAAAATAAAAACAGAATACAATAATTAAAAAATCTCACAAATCCATTTTTTATTCACAATAAAAAAAAAAATCTAATGTTTAAACTGATAAATTATAAAATTGTAAGGAAAAAAAATGTCATTTTGAATTTGACAGCTGCAACACGTCTCAAAAATGTTTGGAGAAGGCGATGTTTCCCACTGAGTAGCATCATGTCTTCTGTCTGTATCCATCTGAGAACTGAGGAGATGATTTGCTAAAGTTTTGTGAAATGAATATTTTCCCATATGTGTCTGATACAGGATTCTAGCTGCTCAACAGTTCTGGGTTTCCTTTGTTGTATTTTTTGTTTCATGATGCATCACATATGTAAAATAGAAATAGATGCAGTATGCAGTTAACATTTACTTACTCAAATATTCAAGGCTTCCCAGAAAAAAATATGTTTTCTGGATGGAATCATTTGTTGCTCTAAAACTTGTCTGTACTGTTCAGCATTGATGAAGCCTTTCCAAATGTGCGAGCTGCTGATTCCACAGGCGCTAATCCTCTACACACCATCAAAGATTCAGCTTTTTTTACAACTAAGTGCTGACAACAAGCGAGATGATCCCTCTCCTCTTTAGTCCGGAGGATGTGGTGTCCATGGTTTCCGAAAATAAATAAACATTTTATTTGTCTGACCACAGAACAGTTTTTCACTTTGCCTCAGTATATTTTAAATGAGTTTTGGCCCAGAGAGAGTAGCAGCATTTCTGGATCATGTTCACGCATGACTACTTCTTTACATCATAAAGCTTTAACCTGCATTTGTAGATGAAATGGCAAACTGTGTTCACAAACACTGATTGATCCATAATTTGTAGACAGTTTTTCACAGAGTGGTGAAGCTCTGCCCATATTTACTTCTGAGAGTCTCTGCCTCCATACACTATTTATACCTAATCATCTTACTGACCTGCTGTCAATTAACCTCATTAGATGCAAAATGTGCTGCAGGTTTACTGAGTGCAGCTGGATATGAGATGGTCACACTGCAGGAAGTGGAAGGAACCACTATAACTCTCCATACTGGGATTACTGGAATTCAGACTGATGCTCAGATCCTGTGGTTTTATGGACCTGAGAAAGCAGAAGAGATTATGTTGAACAGTCAGATGTTTAAAGGACAAAGAGAAATCAGTGAGAGATTTAAAGAGAGACTGCAGCTGGACAGAATCAGTGGAGCTTTAACCATCAGGAACATCAGCAGGAACCATTCTGGAGTTTATTTATTACAAGTTCTTACTGGACGTCTCTCATCTAGAACTTTCAGAGTCAGTGTTTATGGTGAGTACATTTAAAATGTTCTTAGTAGAACGTGTAATGATATTAATCCTTAGTTTGTTCTTCATGGTGCTCCTGTGTCCTTTCTGAATTCCAATCCATCATCCATCACCCACTGAAGAAACAAATGAAAGATAAAGTGGAGGAACTGCAGAGCAGGAAATTATAAAGAATTGTTTAAGAATATAATCGTGTGATGGTCAGATCTATTTGGTAAATAATTTGTCTTCTGACCAACCTGAATCCAGAATCTGATGGTGTGTTGGTGTAAAAATAATCGCAGGACAGATTCATGTGTAAATTATGTTCCTGATTCAGTTCTTCTATGCTCTGATCTGATTTTATGGTATGAGACTGAACATGAACAGGAAGGAGATATTAAATATTTTGACTGACCATAAACACTGACTCTGAAAGTTCTAGATGAGAGATCTTCAGCAATAATTTGTAATAATTAAACTCCAGGATGGTTCCTGCTGATGTTCCAGATGTTTGAAGCTCCACTGTTTCTGTTCAGCTGCAGACTCTTTTTAAATCTCTCACTGATTTCTGTAACAGTTTCTCCTTTAAACATCTGACTGATCAATATCTTTTTCTCTGCTTTCTCAGCTCCATAAAATACATTTTAAAAAAGTTGGAACATTTTGTGAAAATAAAAGACAATGATTTTGAAAATCTCATAAATCCACATTCTTTTCAAAATTAAATAAAAATACATATTAAATGTTTAATCTGAGAATTTAAACCATTTTAAGTAAAATATTTGGTCATTTTGATTTTCACGGCTGCAACATGTTTAAAAATGTTTGGAGAAGGTGATGTTTCCGCTGTGTAGCTTCATGTCTTCTGTCGGTATCCAACTGGAACTGAGGAGATGAGTTGCAGAAGTTTTGGGAGATGAATATTTTCCCATGTGTCTGATACAGAATTCAATCTGCTCAACAGTTCTGGGTTTCCTTTGTTGTATTTTACAGTCAAAAACTATTCTTTGTTTTTTTTTTTATAAAGCTTTTGATGATATCATGTTCTGTATTTAATAAGATTTTCAAATGTTTTGCAATTTATTGTTAAGGAACATTATTCTGAAACTGTCACAATTTGTAGACACACAGATTGGTGAAGCTCTGGCCATATTTTCAAAATGTTTCTCCAGCTATTAAACTGTAATTTTGTTGCCTTGTCCCAGCCGAGACGTGCTGCAGCCATCAAACTCAAAATTACCTTTTATTTTTTCTCAAAATGGTAAATTTCCTCAGTTTAAACATGTGATATGTTTTCTATATTTTATTGTGAATAGAATATGGATTTATGAGATTAGCAAATACCTGCATTTTAGTTTTATTTATATTTCACACAGTGTCACAACTATTTTGGAATCAGGGTTGTAGAGTATCTATTATTAGATGCAGTTCTTCATTACAATACTGATATATATGTGTGTTAGAGCATCGATCAGATTCCCAGATGTGTTACAAACAATATATGATGTAAGTGAAATGATGAATCTGAAGCTGTGATGCAGGTTTACTGAGTGCAGCTGGAGATGAGATGGTCACACTGGAGGAAGTAGAAGGAACCACTATAACTCTTCATACTGGGATTACCGGAATTCAGAGTGATGCTCAGATTCAGTGGTTTTATGGACCTGAGAAAGGAAAGAAAAAGATATTGATCAGTGAGATGTTTAAAGGAGAAACTGTTACAGAAATCAGTGAGAGATTTAAAGAGAGACTGCAGCTGGACAGAAGCAGTGGAGCTTTAACCATCAGGAACATCAGCAGGATCCATTCTGGAGTTTATTTATTACACTTCATCACTGAAGATCTCTCATCTAGGACTTTCAGAGTCAGTGTTTATGGTGAGTACATTTGAAATGTTCTCATTACAGTGTGTAATAAAATGAAACCTCAGTTTGTTCCTCTCAGTGCTCCTGTGTCCTTTTTGTACAAGTTCATCATCTTTCACACACTGAAGGATCAGTTTCAGTATTTCCCCTGGGGGCATTTTTTTTTACTCAGAATTTTCCACAAAGAAATGAATAGAAAACATTAAGCACTATTTTAGGCAGATGAACTGTAGATGCATGAATCCAGAATCTGATGGTACTTTGGTGTAAAAATTATGATTGCAGAAGAGATTCATTGGTAAATGATGTTCCTGATGCAGTTCATCTACACTGATCTAATTTAATGAGAGAATGAACATGGACTTGAAGGAGACATGAAACACTTTGACTCACCATAAACACTGATCTCTGAAAGTCCTTGATGAGAGACGTCCAGTGATGACATGAGAAATAAACTTCATTATGTCTCCTGCTGATGTTCCTTATGGTTAAAGACCCAATGGTTCTGTTTAGATGAATCATTCCACAATGGCTGGCAGAGGAGAAGAAACTGATTTGGTCACAAGGACAGTTACAAATGGACTTTTCAAGAAAAGCTGGACATCGTGAAGAAAAATCCAAAACCGGTCAAAACAGTTGTCATGTTTTGTTATGAAGGGTTTATACTTTTGCAGTTTTCTTTCCTTTAAAAGTTGCACAAAAACGCACAATTTGCCTGAATTTCAAATCCTCAGGAAAACCGTAATTACAGAAGCATTCAGAGAAACGCAGAAAACCCCGGGGTGATGTGATGAGGTTATAGTGGATGCTTCTGCTGGAGATGATGTGGAGGTGCAGTTGTGGCTCCAGTGAATGGAGACGTGTTGATTTGTGTTCATTGGGTTTCTTGCTTTAGTGATGACTTTTATTCTGACTGTATGAGATCCTGTGTGTGATGCAGCTCTGATCTACTGCACTTCTCTATAATACTGATGGATTCTGTAGACGTGGCATCATAATGATGATATTCAGAGGTGGATGGATTCAGGCAGGACACCACTGAAGGTCATAGGGGTGAAATGTACGACCCGTCACGGCTCTAAACAAACACAAAATGTTCAATATGAATAGAGAATAGTGAGAGTTGTCCTAGTTTGGTGAAGAGGTTTGTGGTTTGGTTCTCAGTGTTCAGCTCTCAGTCTCTCACACACAGTAAAGGGGAAGTGGTGATGGCCGACCCTCAACAACTCAATTTACTTTTACACAAAGTCTGTGAAGTTTTAAAATGATTAAAGAAGTGATTATTGTGTCCAAATTAAACTAAATGATGTTGAAACCAAAAAGAAATAAAAAGTTAGATTTCCTCAACCCTCACTATTGTGTTACATCTAATACTAAAGCATGTCATGGCTACAGGGGGTGTACAAACTTATGCTCATTCCAGGCTTCAGGTTTCAGCCACTGGAACACGATGATGAGTAAAATAATTGTTGTGATGCAGGTTTACTGAGTGCAGCTGGAGATGAGATGGTCACACTGCAGGAAGTGGAAGGAACCACTGTAACTCTCCATACTGGGATTACTGGAATTCAGAGTGATGCTCATATCGTTTGGTTTAATGGACCTGAGAAAGCAGATAAAAAGATATTGATCAGTCAGATGTTTAAAGGAAAAACTGTTACAGAAATCAGTGAGAGATTTAAAGATAGACTGCAGCTGGACAGAAGCAGTGGAGCTTTAACCATCAGGAACATCAGCAGGAACCATTCTGGAGTTTATTTATTACAAGTCATCACTGAAGATCTCTCATCTAGAACTTTCAGAGTCAGTGTTTATGGTGAGTGTTTCATGTCTCCTTCTTGTCCATGTTCAGACCTCAAACTTCATGACTATTTAATTTGTTTCTGTTACTTAGCTCCAGTATCAACTCCAGTAATTATTCTAAGTGGAAAAAGAAGTGGGTTCTCCACAGAGTCGTGTTCCCTCTTGTGCTCTGTGGAGAATAGAGAAGATGTGAATTTATCCTGGTACAGAGAGAATGAGAGAATCTCCATCACCAATAACACAGATCTCAGTGTTCCCCTCAATCTCCCACTTCAAATACAACACCATGAGAAGAACACGTATATCTGTGTGTCTGCAAACCCTGTCAGCAATAAAACTACTTCTCTCAACATCTCACAGCTCTGTGTTCACAACTCAGGTACATCAGAGCATTTAAATATTCATGCTGGAGTGATCTGATTGGTCAATAAATATTGTAGATAATTAAATATACATTATAACATTATAATATTTACAGGAGAATCAGAGCGTTCTCCTTCACTGCTTCCTGTCCTGATATCTGCTGGAGTTTTACTGCTTGTCATAATAACAGGAGGATTTTTGTGGATTTGGAAACACAACAAGGTAAAAGACGATTCTTCTCTCCGTTCTTGTGTTTAATGAAGATTACAGGTTTTTTCGTTTATTAAAATAAACCAACAACTCAATTTACTTTTACACAAAGTCTGTGAAGTTTTAAAACGATTAAAGAAGTGATTATTGTGTCCAAATTAAACTAAATTATTGTTAAAATAAAAAGTTAGATTTCCTCAACCCTCACTATAGTGTTACATCTAATACTAAAGCATGTCATGGCTACAGGGGGTGTACAAACTTATGCTCAGTCCAGGCTTTAGGTTTCAGCTACTGAAACAGGATGATGAGTGAAATAATTGTTGTGATGCAGGTTTACTGAGTGCAGCTGGAGATGAGATGGTCACACTGCAGGAAGTGGAAGGAACCATTATAACTCTCCATACTGGGATTACTGGAATTCAGAGTGATGCTCATATAGTTTGGTTTAATGGACCTGAGAAAGCAGATAAAAAGATATTGATCAGTGAGATGTTTAATGGAGAAACTGTTACAGAAATCAGTGAGAGATTTAAAGAGAGACTGCAGCTGGACAGAAGCAGTGGAGCTTTAACCATCAGGAACATCAGCAGGAACCATTCTGGAGTTTATTTATTACACGTAATCACTGAAGATCTCTCATCTAGAACTTTCAGAGTCAGTGTTTATGGTGAGTGTTTCATGTCTCCTTCTTGTCCATGTTCAGTCTCAGTACTTCATGACTATTGAATGTGTGTTTGTGTTTTTTAGCTCCAGTATCAACTCCAGTAATAAATCTGAGAGGAAATAGAAGTGTGCTCTCCACAGAGTCGTGTTCCCTCTCATGCTCTGTGGAGAATGGAGAAGATGTGAATTTATCCTGGTACAGAGAGAATGAGAGAATCTCCATCACTAATAACACAGATCTCAGTGTTCCTCTCAATCTCCCACTTCAAATACAACACCATGAGAAGAACACGTATATCTGTGTGTCTGCAAACCCTGTCAGCAATAAAACTACTTCTCTCAACATCTCACAGCTCTGTGTTCACAACTCAGGTACATCAGAGCATTTAAATATTCATGCTGGAGTGATCTGATTGGTCAATAAATATTGTAGATAATTTAATATACATTATAACATTATAATATTTACAGGAGAATCAGAGCGTTCTCCTTCACTGCTTCCTGTCCTGATATCTGCTGGAGTTTTACTGCTTGTCATAATAACAGGAGGATTTTTGTGGATTTGGAAACACAACAAGGTAAAAGACGATTCTTCTCTCCGTTCTTGTGTTTAATGAAGATTTCAGGTTTGTCGTTTATTAAAATAAACCTGTGATGATGTTTCTGTCTTTAGTGTGTAAATAAACTGGAGGAACTGATTTACACTGAGGTGAAAATTACAGCTCACAGTGCAGAGAGAAGTCAAAAGGTAAAGATCTACAGAATAAAAAGAGATGGAAAAGATCATGATGTGAAATGCATTCGTGTTTGTAGTGATAAATAAAAGCACATTTGTTTTACAGGAGTAATAAAATCTCACCCTCTTTCAGATCCTGACATTTTACTGTTGTGTCTTACAGGAAGAACATTCCAGAAGAACGGACCATCCAGAGCAGGATACCTTCATTCTCTATTCAGTGATGAGACTCTAGAAAACAATTACATCCTTTTCTTCACATTTCTTATATAATGATTTTTAGGTAATTTGTAAACAAATAGTTGTTATGTAATGCATTTATATGTTTGATATCTTTTGATAAATAAATAAATTCCAGAGTTTGTAGACTGATTTCTGTATAAATTTGTATTGTTAGTGTTTGTTACATCAAACACCACTACACGCATAAATATATAACACATATAAAAATATATATTTGCCACCAGTAGATGTCGCCAGAGAGTTCCCGAGTCCCTCGTTATGTTCAATTGTTTCCACCTGTGTTTTATCAGTCGTGAATGTATTTATATTCTCCTTTTGCTATGTTGGGTGGTCCGTGTGCCGACCAGGCTTTTTTTTTGAGTGGTCTGGTTCATCTTCAGTCTGGGTTTTTCTTCAACACTCTCTTCTGGCTTGTTCACTGGGGATCCAAATCTGTATCATGCGATTAAACTGAATTTCTTTTTCACTGCACAGAATTAAAACATTGTCCATTGCTGTTCTGAAATAAAAACTTAGAGTCACTATTTGAGCTGTAGGACATATAAGGAAATGCAGCCTGATGCACACTGAATCCTGAAATCTACAGAATTGAGGACTGAGCTGAATAGAATGAACGTGACAGTGACAGCTGTCCTACCTGGTGTAGAGGTTTGTGGTTTAGTTCTCAGTGTTCCGTTCTCAGTCTCACACACAGTGAAGGGGAAGTGGTGATGACTGACGAGGCTGCAAAATCATCAACTTTATATATTTACACAAATCCTGTGCACGTCTTAAAATCATCACTCAATAACTCAAACTAATAACTGATGTGAAATAAACAGCAACAATAAATCTGCAGAAGCAGATCAAACTTCATGATTTTCACCAGAAAATATTGTACCTTGTTCCATCCTTAATAAATTCATATTAACTTCAACTCAGTCCAGTTCAGTCTTCAGATCTTCTGCAATTCCTACAACAGACTGGAAACACAATTTCACATACAAATGCACACATCTTTATATTCACACCTACATTCACAACAAAAGACTAAACAAAAAGACTAAACCATCACATCTGTTTGTTCAGAATTGAGATGAAAATGACTTTAAAGCTTCTGTTCAGGAGCTTCATATTAAAAGTCCATCTAGACTGGTGTGAGGGAAGCGTGTAGTGAGACTGAACACACTGAGACAGGACTTCCACTCAGCGCTCTGATGAACGTGGGACAGTAAAGACGCTAAGCTAACAGTAAGGGAAGGTTGTGTGTGTACGGAAGCGACGTATCTGCAGTAAACACGACGTTCTTCACTGAGAAGAACATCGAGGAGAACTGAAAGAACATGGAGGTGATGATATTATCAGAAATCAGGACTATCAGGACTTTTCTTCTCCTGCTGTGCTGTAAGTTTGTGTCTTTCCTTCACTACAGGAGAAAACTGAGCTGAAGTATAAATATTTTTAGGAAATGAATGATCGTGTGAGAACATTTTAAACTGAATAATAATAATAATTATTATTATTATTATTATTATTACTATTATTATTATTATTATTATAATTATAATGTGTCAGAGCATCGATCAGATTCCCAGATGTGTTAAAAACAATATATAATGTGAGTGAAATGATGAAGCTGAAGCTGTGATGCAGGTTTACTGAGAGCAGCTGGAGATGAGATGGTCACACTGCAGGAAGTGGAAGGAACCACTATAACTCTCCATACTGGGATTACTGGAATTCAGACTGATGCTCATATAGTTTGGTTTTATGGACCTGAGAAAGCAGAGAAAAAGATATTGAACAGTCAGATGTTTAAAGGAGAAAATGTTACAGAAATCAGTAAGAGATTTAAAGAGAGACTGCAGCTGGACAGAAGCAGTGGAGCTTTAACCATCAGGAACATCAGCAGGAACCATTCTGGAGGTTATTTATTACACGTCATCACTGAAGATCTCTCATCTAGAACTTTCAGAGTCCGTGTTTATGGTGAGTACATTTGAAACGTTCTCATTAGTTCTCCTGTGTCATTTCGAACACTAAGTCCATCATCTTTCACCCACTGAAGGATCAAGTTGAACGTAATGTGGAGGAACTGCAGAGCAGAACATGATAAAGAATTGTTCAGGAATAAAATCATGTGATTTGTAGATGTTCTATGGTCAGATCTATTTAATAGAAACAAATTACTTTCAGAACAAACATTATCATGAAGCCAGTGGTGCGTTGGTGTGGACAGGAAGGAGATATAAAACACACTGAATGCTGAAAGTTCTAGATGAGAGACTAAATAAATTTCAGAATGGTTTCTGCTGATGTTCCTGATGGTTAAAGCTCCACTGGTTCTGTTCAGCTGCAGTTTCTCTTTAAATCTCTCACTGATTTCTGTAACAGTTTCTCCTTTAAACATCTGACTGTTCAATATCTTTTTCTCTGCTTTCTCAAGTCCATAAAAGCACAAGATCTAAAACAGTTATTATGTACTACATACCAGCTGTATTTGAGGTATCATCAAAAGGTTTGAAGACTCGCTCTGTTCATGAGAAAATACTTTATTTATTTATATTTCCACACTGTCATCTTCAAAATACTCCCCTTAAACAGCAGTACAGCGACAATACAGTGTTCTTCTGGAACCTGTCCTGGAAGTCTTTTTTTTCAAAAGCGTGTCAAGCACCTTCTGCTATTCACGCTGGATCTCCACCATGACCTTTGAGTTGGATCTCCATTTTCAAGAAAAGGGTGAAGTTCGCAGGAGCCAAATCTCGCGAGTACGGTGTGTGTGGAAGTGAGATTTGACATTTTCGGGGGTTGAGCTCGTTGAAGGTCGTCCTGATTTCTCGTCTTCTTCCAGTGATGTTCACAAAACCTCAAACGACTCATTGCAGTGTCGCAGAAGGTCAAACATACACGTGGGTCAGAAAAGCAACAGTTACACCATTAGCCTCCAAACTTTTTAATACCACCTCGTCGTGTAGTGACACGGGGGCCATCAGGTGTACAGTAACGTCAGCATTTTCACGTCCTTTGATTGGATGGTCAGAGAGCGTCACTAGTCAGAGCTCACAAACTGCATCTGTAACAAACTACACAAGTGGCGTCCTAATGATTAGATTAAGAGGTCAAGTCAAGGTTATTTCTGTTGCGTTTTTCACAACAGACATTGTCTGAAATCAGCTTTACAGAATTTAACAGTTAGGGTAAAGAGGTGGATGGATTCAGGCAGGACACCACTGAAGGTCATAGGGGTGAAATGTACGACCCGTCACGGCTCTAAACAAACACAAAATGTACAATATGAATAGAGAATAGTGAGAGTTGTCCTAGTTTGGTGAAGAGGTTTGTGGTTCTCAGTGTTCAGCTCTCAGTCTCTCACACACAGTAAAGGGGAAGTGGTGATGGCCGACCCTCAACAACTCAATTTGTTTTTACACAAAGTCTGTGAAGTTTTAAAACGATTAAAGAAGTGATTATTGTGTCCAAATTAAACTAAATTATTGTTAAAATAAAAAGTTAGATTTCCTCAACCCTCACTATTGTGCTACATCTAATACTAAAGCATGTCACGGCTACAGGGGGTGTACAAACTTATGCTCAGTCCAGGCTTTAGGTTTCAGCTACTGAAACAGGATGATTTCAGGATGAGTGAAATAATTGTTGTGATGCAGGTTTACTGAGTGCAGCTGGAGATGAGATGGTCACACTGCAGGAAGTGGAAGGAACCACTATAACTCTTCATACTGGGATTACTGGAATTCAGAGTGATGCTCGGATTGATTGGTTTTATGGACCTGAGAAAGGAAAGAAAAAGATATTGATCAGTCAGATGTTTAAAGGAGAAACTGTTACGGAAATCAGTGAGAGATTTAAAGAGAGTCTGCAGCTGGACAGAACAAGTGGAGCTTTAACCATCAGGAACATCAGCAGGAACCATTCTGGAGTTTATTTATTACAAGTCATCACTGAAGATCTCTCATCTAGAACTTTCAGAGTCAGTGTTTATGGTGAGTGTTTCATGTCTCCTTCTTGTCCATGTTCAGACCTCAAACTTCATGACTATTTAATTTGTTTCTGTTACTTAGCTCCAGTATCAACTCCAGTAATTATTCTAAGTGGAAAAAGAAGTGGGTTCTCCACAGAGTCGTGTTCCCTCTTGTGCTCTGTGGAGAATAGAGAAGATGTGAATTTATCCTGGTACAGAGAGAATGAGAGAATCTCCATCACCAATAACACAGATCTCAGTGTTCCCCTCAATCTCCCACTTCAAATACAACACCATGAGAAGAACACGTATATCTGTGTGTCTGCAAACCCTGTCAGCAATAAAACTACTTCTCTCAGCATCTCACAGCTCTGTGTTCACAACTCAGGTACATCAGAG
>MU551651.1:540795-566506 GCA_024362625.1 Silurus asotus
ACCATCAGGAACATCAGCAGGAACCATTCTGGAGTTTATTTATTACACGTCATCACTGGACGTCTCTCATCTAGAACTTTCAGAGTCAGTGTTTATGGTGAGTACATTTGAAACGTTCTCATTAGTTCTCCTGTGTCATTTCGAACACTAAGTCCATCATCTTTCACCCACTGAAGGATCAAGTTGAACGTAATGTGGAGGAACTGCAGAGCAGAACATGATAAAGAATTGTTCAGGAATAAAATCATGTGATTTGTAGATGTTCTATGGTCAGATCTATTTGATAGAAACAAATTACTTTCAGAACAAACATTATCCTGAAGCCAGTGGTGCGTTGGTGTGGACAGGAAGGAGATATGAAACACACTGAATGCTGAAAGTTCTAGATGAGAGACTAAATAAACTCCAGAATGGTTTCTGCTGATGTTCCTGATGGTTAAAGCTCCACTGCTTTTGTCCAGCTGCAGTTTCTCTTTAAATCTCTCACTGATTTTTGTAACAGTTTCTCCTTTAAACATCTGACTGATCAATATCTTTTTCTCTCTTTTCTCAAGTCCATAAAAGCACAAGATCTAAAACAGTTATTATGTACTACATACCAGCTGTATATGAGGTATCATCAAAAGGTTTGGAGAATCGCTCTGTTCATGAGAAAATACTTTATTTATTTATATTTCCACACTGTCATCTTCAAAATACTCCCCTTAAACAGCAGTACAGCGACAATACAGTGTTCTTCTGGAACCTGTCCTGGGAGTCTTTTTTTTCACAGCATGTCGAGCACCTTCTGCTATTCACGCTGGATCTCCACAATGACCTTTGAGTTGGATCTCCATTTTCAAGAAAAGGGTGAAGTTCGCAGGAGCCAAATCTCGCGAGTACAGTGTGTGTGGAAGTGAGATTTGCCATTTTCGGGGGTTGAGCTCGTTGAAGGTCGTCCTGATTTCTCGTCTTCTTCCAGTGATGTTCACAAATCCTCAAACGACTCATTGTAGTGTCGCAGAAGGTCAAACATACACGTGGGTCAGAAAAGCAGCAGTTACACCATTAGCCTTCAAACTTTTTGATACCACCTCGTCGTGTAGTGACACGGGGGCCATCAGGTGTACAGTAACGTCAGCATTTTCACGTCCTTTGATTGGATGGTCAGAGAGCGTCACTAGTCAGAGCTCACAAACTGCATCTGTAACAAACTTCACAAGTGGCGTCCTAAAGATTAGATTAAGAGGTCAAGTCAAGGTTATTTCTGTTGCGTTTTTCACAAAAGATATTGTCTCAAATCAGCTTTACAGAATTTAACAGTTAGGGTAAAGAGGTGGATGGATTCAGGCAGGACACCACTGAAGGGCATAGGGGTGAAATGTACGACCCGTCACGGCTCTAAACAAACACAAAATGTTCAATATAATTAGAGAATAGTGAGAGTTGTCCTAGTTTGGTGAAGAGGTTTGTGGTTTGGTTCTCAGTGTTCAGCTCTCAGTCTCTCACACACAGTAAAGGGGAAGTGGTGATGGCCGACCCTCAACAACTCAATTTACTTTTACACAAAGTCTGTGAAGTTTTAAAACGATTAAAGAAGTGATTATTGTGTCCAAATTAAACTAAATTATTGTTAAAATAAAAAGTTAGATTTCCTCAACCCTCACTATTGTGTTACATCTAATACTAAAGCATGTCACGGCTACAGGGGGTGTACAAACTTATGCTCAGTCCAGGCTTTAGGTTTCAGCCACTGGAACACGATGATGAGTAAAATAATTGTTGTTGATGCAGGTTTACTGAGTGCAGCTGGAGATGAGATGGTCACTCTGCAGAAAGTTGAAGGAACCACTATAACTCTCCATACTGGGATTACTGGAATTCAGACTGATGCTCATATAGTTTGGTTTCATGGACCTGAGAAAGCAGAGAAAAAGATATTGATCAGTCAGATGTTTAAAGGAGAAACTGTTACAGAAATCAGTGAGAGATTTAAAGAGAGACTGCAGCTGGACAGAAGCAGTGGAGCTTTAACCATTAGGAACATCAGCAGGAACCATTCTGGAGTTTATTTATTACATGTCATCACTGAAGATCTCTCATCTAGAACTTTCAGAGTCAGTGTTTATGGTGAGTACATTTGAAACGTTCTAATTACAGTGTGTAATGATATTTATCCTCAATTTGTTCTTCTCAGTGCTCCTGTGTCTTTTTTCACACACTGAAGGATTAAGTGAAACTTCATCTGGCAGTCAGATCTATTTGATTGTGTAATTATACTTCTGACCAACCAGAATCCAATGGTGCTTTGTATATGATCTTCCTGATGCACAAACTCTGATCTGATTTTATGGTATGAGTTTAAACATGGACATGAGAGACCTTCAGTGATGACTTGAAATAAATAATCTCCAGAATGGTTCCTGCTGATGTTCCTGATGGTTAAAGCTCCACTGCTTCTGTCCAGCTGCAGTCTCTTTAAATCTCTCACTGATTTCTGTAACAGTTTCTCCTTTAAACATCTGACTGATCAATATCTTTTCTTCTGCTTTCTCATCTCCATAAAAGCACAGGATCTGATGTGTTTATAAACACAGACATTATTACATACTACAATTCTAATTCCAATAAAAACAGGACACTGTGTAAAATAAAAACAGAATACAATATGCTGTAAATCTCATAAATACATTTTCTATTTAAAATTAAAAAAATCATAAATTATAAAATTATAAGGAAAAAAATGTCATTTTGAATTTGACGGCTGCAACACGTTTTAGAAAAGTTTGGAGAAGGCGATGTTTCACACTGAGTAGCATCATGTCTTCTGCCCTTATCCATCTGAGAACTGAGGAGATGATTTGCTGAAGTTTTGGTGAAGAAATATTTTCCCATATGTGTCTGATACAGAATTCTAGCTGCTCAACAGTTCTGGGTTTCCTTTGTTGTATTTGTTTGTTTGTTTCTTGATATTGTTATAGATGCAGTAAGCAGTAAACACTGACTTGTTTAAATATAAAAGGTCTTCCATTATAAATATGTTTTCTGGATGGAAGCATTTTTTACTCTAAAACCTGTCACTAGAGTTCAGCATTGAGCCTTTCCAAATGTATAATCTGCTCATTCCACAGTGGTGAAAACGAGCCTGATGATCCCTCTCCTTTTTAGTCTGGAGGACGTGGCGTCTATGAAATTTCAGTTAATCTGATCACAGAACAGTTTTTCACTTTGCCTCAGTATATTTTAAATGAGTTTTGGCCCAGAGAGAGTAGCAGCATTTCTGGATCATGTTCACGCATGACTACTTCTTTACATTTCAGAGCTTTAACCTGCATTTGTAGATAAAATGGCAAACTGTGTTCACAAACACTGATTGATCCATAATTTGTAGACAGTTTTTCACAGAGTGGTGAAGCTCTGCCCATATTTACTTCTGAGAGTCTCTGCCTCCATACAATATTTATACCTAATCATCTTACTGACCTGCTGTCAATTAACCTCAATAGATGCAAAATGTGCTGCAGGTTTACTGAGTGCAGCTGGAGATGGGATGGTCACACTGCAGGAAGTGGAAGGAACCACTATAACTCTCCATACTGGGATTACTGGAATTCAGAGTGATGCACAGATCCTGTGGTCCTATGGACCTGAGGAAGCAGAGAAAAAGATATTGAACAGTCAGATGTTTAAAGGAGAAACTGTTACAGAAATCAGTGAGAGATTTAAAGAGAGACTGCAGCTGGACAGAAACAGTGGAGCTTTAACCATCAGGAACATCAGCAGGAACCATTCTGGAGTTTATTTATTACAAGTCATAACTGAAGATCTCTCATCTAGAACTTTCAGAGTCAGTGTTTATGGTGAGTGTTTTATGTCTCCTTCTTGTACTTGTTTTGTCTCAATACTTCATGACTATTGAATGTGTGTTTGTGTTTTTTAGCTCCAGTATCAACTCCAGTAATAAATAGAAATAGAAAAAGAAGTCTGCTCTCCACAGAGTCGTGTTTCCTCTTGTGCTCTGTGGAGAATGGAGAAGATGTGAATTTATCCTGGTACAGAGAGAATGAGAGAATCTCCATCACTAATAACACAGATCTCAGTGTTCCCCTCAATCTGCCACTTCAAATACAACACCATGAGAAGAACACGTATATCTGTGTGTCTGCAAACCCTGTCAGCAATAAAACTACTTCTCTCAACATCTCACAGCTCTGTGTTCACAACTCAGGTACATCAGAGCATTTAAATATTCATGCTGGAGTGATCTGATTGGTCGATAAATATTGTAGATAATTAAATATACATTATAACATTATAATATTTACAGGAGAATCAGAGCGTTCTCCTTCACTGCTTCCTGTCCTGATATCTGCTGGAGTTTTACTGCTTGTCATAATAACAGGAGGATTTTTGTGGATTTGGAAACACAACAAGGTAAAAGACGATTCTTCTCTCCGTTCTTGTGTTTAATGAAGATTTCAGGTTTGTCGTTTATTAAAATAAACCTGTGATGATGTTTCTGTCTTTAGTGTGTAAATAAACTGGAGGAACTGATTTACACTGAGGTGAAAATTACAGCTCACAGTGCAGAGAGAAGTCAGAAGGTAAAGATTGAAATAAATGAAAGTTTTGAAAATGATCCTGACATTTTACTGCTGTGTTTTACAGAAAGAACATTCCAGAAGAACGGACCATCCAGAGCTGGATACCTTTGTTCTTTATTCACTGATGAAGATCGCATAAATAATTTGGTCATAAATGCTTTGAAATCTTAGAATTTTTAGAACGTGTATGTTTTGTTTAATAGCCAGTAATTTCTATCTTTTATAAGATTTCTGTAATAAATAGTTTTAAACTTGTGCTCACTATTGTCTTTCAAAAACTTGTGTTTAGCTAAATATAACTTGTGGAAAAATAGCAAACTAATGAGGAAAATACTGAATGACATGTAGACATTTGAATCCACTTTCAACTATTTACTTTTCTTTATCTGTTTATTACTATACAATAAACTTATTGTAAGATTGAGTGTCTTCAGTCACATCCACGCCAATTTCAAGCTTTATAGCAATGCACACTTCGACCACAAGGGGGAAGCAGAACTCAATTTAAACTATCAACTTTTCCTGGCGGATTGAATCATTTGCAAAACGCAAAAAAAAGTGTTACGATTAATATATTTGTGTGCGTGAATATTTATTAATTATCCCTAATAATCTATTCTCTTTATTTCATTGCTTTTCTCTCAGTTGTGCTGTTTCCAGTAGTGCATGTTTATCAGATTTCAGCCATCACATGTCGTCAGGTCCAATCTAATCTGGGAAAGTGTGACAAAAGACTTCAATTATCGCAAGCGAGAGATATCTAACTTCATATTAATATTTAGGTGTGGAAGCAGTATCTCCTACACCCTCAGTAGAACAACATATCTTGATTAGAAGAACACTGGAGCCTTGTTCTCGCTCTGAGCCCTTTATACAGTATTACACTCCACACAGTGCACAATAAGTGATAAAGACATTTACATGCCTCATGGAGTACGAGATGATTACTCATGCACACTGCCAAGAACACATTTACATCACACACACACACACACACATCAGATATATAAAAACCTAAAACAAACAAAACAGATCAGTGTGTTGGTGTTTTATGTTCCGTAGAAACATAAACTCTCTTTTTGTCATTTTAAACTTATCACAGGATGTAAATCAGAACCAAATGAGGTGCTGTGTTTTACCTCCCACACCACTACAGTGCTATTGTTCTCCTCTTTTACATACTGAGCAATAACCTGGATCGCTCTCTCAAACCAGCCGAGGACTGTAGAGCGTAGATCAGGAGTGAGACAGAGACGAAAAGGAGAGAGAAAGAATTAGAGGAGAAAAAAAAGAGGAAGTAAAAGAAGGGAACACACAGAAATAGAGAAAATACTATTCAGCAGAAAGTGTTGCACTTGTATAACCGTAACCACGAAGCAGGAAGACGTCGGGTCGCTTTATCACACCCAGAAAACCGTCTTGCTGAATTTCCACACCGCATCAGTTTCAGATCAGAACGTCAATGTCAATAAGAATTTCAGAATCGACCATGAGGTGATAAAAAGTTTAAAAGCTCCGTTTACAAGAAAGCTGATTTTTTATCTTTGTTTACAAACTACAACTTTCAAAATGCACATCAGTCGCAGCGTTTCTGCCACGTGTCCTGCAAGTCTTCTTTACGATACGTGTCGAGCATCTGATGCGATCTGAGCTGGAACTCGGCAGCGGAGCCGTGTCTCAATCTTCAGGAAGAGTGTCTTATGTAGTTCTGGTGCTCCCTGTGACTGTGCGTGCAGCCTTGTGCTGCCATCTGTTGGTGTGTTACAAAACTAGTTTGTAAATGTTTTGCTGCCACGTGGAAGCGGCGTAGATCATAAAACACACCAGATGGATTGATCAGTGCTGAACTTTTCTTTCATGTTGACTGAATGACCAGAAATCAAACACAAATATTAGTTTACATTTTTTTTATTACAGTTTTAAAAGTGGCTTCTGCACCACGACTTCACGTCACGCCGGCTGACTGCTTCATGACGAGCGACGCGGTTTATACGCTAATGCTAACGCTAATGCCGTTATATTGCACTTTTACAGCATTTTAACAAGAAAACTAAATCAAAAGATGAAATCAAGAGGCACACATTTATTTTTTTTTTAGTTTTTCTTTTTAGTTTTCACATTCAACATACAAAATACAGCCATATGTATACACACACACACACACACACACACACACACACACTATACAGCAGCCTCACTGTAGTGAAAGGCAAACATTTCTAGCACATAAAAAATAATAATAAAAGCTCCCTTATTAATAAAAAGTCAAATGAAACCAGGATTAAAGAGTTTTCTTCTTCAGGATCAGCGGCCCGACGTTGTCTCCGGTCAGCTCGTTGTGCTTTATGTGCGATTTGTCACAAACAGGAAACTGAAAAAGAGAAATTTGTTGTGAAAATAAATGTAATAAGTAATAACGTGAGAATAGACGTGAAACTTGACCCTGTAAGAAGAGGAAACTGAAGCGAACAGGATGCTGTGCTGCGATATGCAAATCAGCACTTTTTTTTAAATAAACTTCCTCATTAACCATCAAACGTATTCCACATTAAACCACATGAAATAGTGTTCAATATTTAAATGCACTTAAACAGATATTTCCTATGATGGGGTGCCGAAACTTTTGCATTCGACATTTCAATCCAAAACAGTGATGATATCTGAAATAAACTGCAGTGCCAAAAGTATTGGGACACCGACTTTCCCAGCCATATGTGGTTCTTGAAGAAGAAGAAACAGTTTGTGTAGGACGTCTTTGCATGCAGGAGCATGAACTTTTCCCTTCATGAAGATCTGCTTTCCATGAGATGGAAGTGTGTGGAAGATCTTCTGCAATAGAGCTCCACCTTCTCCAGTACCTGACTTTACTAACACCCAGGGGGTAAATACACTTCCACAAGATCTAGTGGAACATCTTCCTAGAAGTCTGAAGCTTATTATCGGAGGAATTTGAAGCTAAATGTGGATTGTTCAGACTAAAAACAAACAACAGAAAAAGCACAAATCCGGCATCTAATAATTTGCATATGCAAAGTGATTGGTGCAAAAATTATTTTGTGACAATAGTCTGTGTTTGTAACGTAGCTCCGCCCCCTGAATCCAATTTACTGTAGATTCAAAATTAAAACAAACTAGTGACTCAAAAACATGCAAAAATTATTAATAAGATACTGTTCATTAATGTTGGCACCCCTGAAAAATACGAGCCAAAAAAATTGTCTTTATTGTTTAACCTTTGGATCATTTGTTCAACATTTTCACAAAATGTTCTCTTGTTTTTTTATTTTTTTTATTTTAATGGCACCTCGATGAATTCATCTAACTGAAATATATTCTCATTGATATTTCCCGTTTTATAAGCACACGTGGTCTTCTAGGAACAGGGATGTAAGCACGACTTCCTATTTCACAGGGGAATAAATATGAAGCAACACACCAGATTCGATCCGTCATGTCGGTTCTCTCACCGTTTTGGATCTCCAACAGCGACAGTAGCAGACGTTGGTGCTCCGCAGGTCTTCGATGTCGATCTCGTTCACCACTTTGGGGTTCTCCTTCTGGATCTTCAAGTTGATAAGACAGTCCCTCTGCTTCTTCTTTTTGGGCAGAAAAGGCCTGATGGTCAGGTAACCAAGCAGAGCCAGGATCCCGAGCAGGGGGAGGAGGCGGAGCCACTCTGAAACTGAAACACACACACACACACACACACACACACACACAATGATCAAGTGAATAAAAACCTCCTTATTCAAATATATATTATAAATACACAAAGCACAAGCGCTGCCCATGTACCCTGAAGTACCACCATCATCACACATACCAAAATGTGCATTAGCATACTGGAACGTGATTGGATCTTATATTTAATGATGTCATAAACCGTACAGTATTAACTAGACTTTTGCATGTTGAATTTTTTTTTTTGCTTACACATCATAAACACAGCTCATCGCTGCACAATCGTATTATGCAAACCGATGCACGCACACACACACACACACACACACACACACAGAGAGAGAGAGAGAGAGAGAGAGAGAGAGACAGAGAGAAAGAGAGAGAGACAGAGACAGAGAGAGAGAGAGAGAGAGAGAGAGAGAGACCACCCTTCTGGGCCTTAAACACTTCTCCGTGCTGCTTTTCTTAGTTAGTTTATGCACTTTCTCTCAGGTCAGAGGATTAAATCATTATTTCCGAGTCATAAACACATTATTATTTTAAAAAAAGAGGAGTTTAATAGATGTTATTACATCTTTAATATAAATGCAGTGATGTGGAGGAAAAGATGCGCATGCGTGTGACACGAGCCTCATTTGCATGTCATTATGATAAGAATGGAAAATAAAAAATACAGGATTTCATTGTTTCTTAATTAAATTAATCAAAATGAGGAGAAGTTTTACAGAAGTGAAAACACACACACACACACACACATATTAACTCTGACCTGTGAGTCTCGCGAATCCTCCTACAGACTCCGGAAGCGGTAACTTCTTCAGATACGCCGGAAGCTGCACTTTAATGATCTTGGAAATCGTGTCTAACACCATCGTGTACGATTTATTTCGATGTATTTAGTTTTATTTGATTTTCTTCCCCGCTCACTCTTCAGTCCAGTTTTCAAAAGTTCACACCGAAGCCCAGACGCTTCCGGACTCGCTCTACGTCATGACGTCACTTCCGACGCAACGCGTCGCGCGTTACCAATCAGCTTACACAGAGCTGGGACGTTCTGATTGGCCGTTCTTATCCGGTTGCCAGGTATTCACAAAACCTATTCGGTTTTTTTTTTACATATATTCTTGAAACCTATTAACAATAAAAACTGGAGGTTATATCTTTAATGACATATGTTTTTGTTTTATTGGGCCATTAAACAAATAAATACGCATTTATCTTTTTTGTAATTATGACGTGTTCATATTTTCCAACAAATTTAAATATGAATAAAAACGTCTTGTTTTAAATGTTATCACATTGAAGCGGATTGAACTTGACAGCGTATTTAAAAGATACATGGCAACCCGGGATTAGTTTTCAACTTTTAAACAGTTTTTTTCTTTCTATTGTTCTGCAGAACATTATAAACAGACACAAACACACAAATAAATAAATAAATAAATAAATAAACAAACAGTAATAAAATAGACACTTACATCTGATTATAGAAAAGAAAACTACAACATGAACTCGAGACATGGAGAAAAGTTAAGGAAAGTGGATTTAAACAATTTTCATTGTGTTTTAGGATGTATTATATTATATTATATTATATTTTAATAATAATAATAATAATAAGAAGAAGAAGAAGAAGAGTAGGAGGAGGAGGAAAAGGATGCTTATAAATGAATATAAAAGATTTTGTTGAAACATTCCACCAAAGAAACGCAGTTTGAGAAAGGTTTCCCATTCAGTTGTAATTCCACTCTTTACCACTAGAGGCAGACAGTTTGCCAATTATAACCACCTATGACGTCACACTGCAACTTCTCCAATACGAGAATGCAGCAGGTCTCTGGGCATCTGTGCACCAACAGAACATCAGTGAGCAAGTGACAGCAACAATCACACACGATTAGTTTCAAACCCAGTAAAGTTTGTGTTTTGAATCGTGTTCCATGTTTTTACTGACACACTGGTGCGAGTACAGTCTCGTGATCAGCGCACCAGATAGTGAAACTTCGAGCTAGACAGGAAAACGTTCTAACTGGCAACCCACAATAGACGTAGTGGGGCGAGTGCGTGTGCGCATGCGCTTGTGTTGGTGTGTGTAGTGTGTGCGCATGCGCATGTGAGCGTGTGTCATTGCGGAGTGACCCAGGATGTCTCAGTGCAGACTGCTCCCGCGGCTCCTGTGTAAGTCCCAGACCCGGTGTTCTGCTTCTCCCCGCGCCTCAGCGCGCTACACCTTCACCACTCACCCGCGCTGCCGCGGTCCTTCTCTCTTTCTCTCTGCAACATTAGAGCGTTTAACACGAACTGCTGTTAGCTTCGACCTGCTAGGCGGCTAAACGCTAGCTGGTGAACTTTGACCTCTGCTGTACCGTGTGCTTGTGTTTGTTTCTTTATAAAAGCGCTTTATTCTACCTGATTATTTATTATTATATTAGTTATTATTATTTATATTAGTATTGTTAATACTGTTTTATTTATAGTGTTTAATGCAGAGTGTCATTAGAGGTTTGTAGGCGGTGTTTTATTTACAGTCTAGTGCACTGGATAGGGATCAGGCCTGTGGGGGCTGTAACAGGGGTGTAGGGCACGAGTGTAGGGAGCATGGAGTGATTTAGGATCGAGCCACAGCCTATAATAAACTGAATTAGTATTTATCAATAATTATAAATTTGATGTGTTAGGAGGCGTAAAATCAGTTTATATATATATAATGTCTATGTGTCCATGTGACTGTAAGACTCTCGAGGGAGAGAGAGTGTGTGTGTGTGTGTAAAAGAGAGAGAGAGAGAGAGAGAAAGAGAGAGTGTGTGTGTGTGTGTGTGTGTGTGTGAGAGAGAGAGAGAGAGAGGTAGAGAGACTCTGGACTGTGTGTGTGTGTGAGAGAGAGAGAGAGGTAGAGAGACTCTGGACTGTGTGTGTGTAAAAGAGAGAAAGAGAGAGAAGTAAAAGAGAGAGAGAGTGTGTGTGTGTGTGTGTGTGTGAGAGAGAGAGAGAGAGAGAGAGAGAGAGAGAGAGAGAGATAGATAGAGAGACTCTGGACTGTGTGTGTGTGTAAAAGAGAGAAAGAGAGAGAAACCGTGTGTGTGTGTGAGAGAGAGAGAGAGAGAGAGATAGAGAGACTCTGGACTGTGTGTGTGTGTGTGTGTGTGTGTGAGAGAGAGTGAGAGACTCTGGACTGTGTGTGTGTAAAAAAGAGAGAGAGAGAGAAAGAGTGTGTGTGTGTGTGTGTGTGTGAGAGAGAGAGAGATAGAGATAGAGAGAAAGAGAGAGAGACTCTGAACTCTACCCCAAACTGATTATATTTCTTCAGCAGCACCACCACAATCTTTGTCTCTCTCCACCTGTCTCTGTCAGTCTGTCCCTCTGTCTGTCCATTTGTCTTTCTCTCTCTCTCTCTCTCTCTCTCTCTCTCTCTCTCTTTCTCTCTCTCTCTATTTGTCTCTCTCTCTAAAATATAGTATTTATTAGACGTATAGAGATATAATATTTGGTGAGCGATTATTTATTGATTTATAGCAGAAAATGATTAAATTATCAATTAAACAATAAATTAAGCTAATTTATTAAAATATATTACTGTAATTTAAATGATAAAAATACACAATAAATCTAAATATTTCTGTTAATTATTTTTTATAAAAAATAATTTGATTTTGAACTTCCTGATATTTTTTCTGCAGTTTTATATCCAGCTCTGTGAACATTATTAAGTTAACTGGGGTGTGTGTGTGTGTGTGTGTGGTGTGTGTGTGTGTGTGTGTGTGTGTGTGTGTTACAGTGCAGCAGCAGCGGTTGGGAGTCAGACACTGTTACACGGCCTCACGGAAGAGTCTCTACATCAACAAGGACACTAAAGTTATCTGTCAGGGGTTCACAGGGAAACAGGTTCGACACACACACACACACACACACACACACACACACACACACACACGTGGCGTCATAACATACAGTGTGTAACAAACACTACATCAACACACACATCACACGCGATTCTGTTTCAGAATCTACTTTTTGTAAACAATCTCTCAGAATGAATATGACGTTATACAGGGATCTGCCACCAGGGGGCACCACAGTACTACTCTATATGGAGTTTGTATTGAGTCTGATGGTGTTTAAAGGAGTTTAATATGGAGTTTGGTGTGTGTGTGTGTGTGTGTGTGTGTGTGTGTGTGTGTGTGTTTACGTTTATAGGGGACGTTTCACAGTCAGCAGGCTTTGGATTATGGCTCCAAGTTGGTTGGAGGTGTGTCTCCTGGAAAAGGTGGAAAAACACACCTGGGGTTGCCTGTGTTTAATTCGGTGAAGGAGGTAAGAGAGTGTGTGTGTGTGTGTGTGTGTGTGTGTGTGTGTGTGAGAGAGAGAGAGACACACAGACACGTTATGTTCTGTTCACGTTGTTTCCAGGCGAAGGAGGAAACCGGAGCTGATGCTACGATGATCTATGTTCCTCCTCCGTTCGCGGCAGCGGCCATCATCGAGGCGATCGAGGCGGAGATCCCTCTGGTGGTGTGCATCACTGAGGGCATTCCTCAGCAGGACATGGTCCGGGTCAAACACAGGCTCCTCCGCCAGAGCATCACCCGCCTCATCGGGCCCAACTGCCCTGGGGTCATCAACGTAAGAGCTACAGCACCACCTAATCTATAAACCATCTACCTCATCTAATGACCCCATCCTCATCTACCAACCCCCACAGTCCGATCTACCAACCCCCTACCTAATCTAATGACCCCAGTCCCACCTAACGACTCCATCCATATCTACCAACCCCCACAGTCCGATCTACCAACCTTCTGTCTGTCTGCCCTTCTGATTTGTTGTTTGTTTTTGTCTGTCTGTTTGTCTTTCTGATTATCCCTCTGTCTGTCTTCCGTTTTTTCGCTCTGTCTGTCTGCCCTTCTGTTTTTCTGCCCTTCTGTCTGTCTGCCCTTCTGTCTGTCTGCCCATGTCTCTGCCTTTCTATTTATCTTTTTAGTACATATGTATGTATGCATGTCTGTCTGTCTGTTTCCTTTCTTGTACTTCCTTGTTGTGGTTGATGATGTAATGATGATGTGATGATGATGTAATGATGATGTAATGATGATGTAATGATGTCATTTCCAGCCTGGAGAGTGTAAAATCGGGATCATGCCCGGACACATTCACAAGAAAGGAAGAATTGGTGAGTGTGTGTCTCCACACAGGGTTGTGAACGCTCCGCCATGTTCACTCTCAGAGCTCTACACTGCATCTGTTCATCTCTCTCCTCTTTCTCCGTGTGTGTGTTCAGGTATCGTGTCGAGGTCCGGCACTCTGACATATGAAGCGGTACACCAGACCACTCAGGTGGGCCTGGGCCAGTCTCTGTGTGTCGGTACGCTGCGTCTCACACTCCTTCACTCCACTGTGTCTCTTCTTCTCTTTACATCTCTTTAAACTCCTCTCCGTTCGGTTCCAGGAATCGGAGGAGATCCGTTCAATGGCACAAACTTTATCGACTGTCTGGAGGTGTTCCTGCAGGATGAGAAGACCGACGGCATCATCCTGATCGGGGAGATAGGAGGCAACGCCGAGGAGAACGCCGCCGAGTTCCTGAAAAAACATAACAGCGTAAGTCCCCCCCCCCCACCCTCCTGTTTCTTTTCTTCCTTCTTTTCTTTCTTTTTCTTTTTTCTGACTCGCTAAGAGCTGAGGTACACTAACACTGCTGACTAGCAGAAAGGTTCTCTGTAGAACCCTAAAAGAACCTTTTCACTGGTCTGAGTGTTATGAGGAGGAACCTCACAGCAATAGTAAGAAATCTGAGCTAAAGTTGTCCTTAAGGTCACGCCCACACGAAGCCCCGCCCCTTTATCGCTGTGGGTGTTCATTAATAAGGACTTTGAGCTGTTTTCAGTTTCTCTGAAGTTCCTCAAACTTTTCTTTTCTAAAACACTTTAAAAGCTCTCAGTCCTCAGAATCTCCTGACTGTTATGTAAATGAGGAGCTGAACATAAAGAACCTGTCCCCAGGTGATGGAGTTCTCTCCTGTCAGAACTCCCACCATTATACCGCTTTCTTTCAAGGAGAAAAGTGCATTAGTCCTCCTCTGTCATTAATTATCGAGTCTGTAGAACACGCGAGCGAGAGGACCACGTCTTTTCAGGGACAGAATAACTCCAGACTCGCACGGAACCCGTTCACACCTACGCCTCTGTTAGCTAGCGAGCGCATTAACGCTGGACGTCTCGCAGATGCCCAGGAACAATCTGGAGGAAGTGAAGAACTAACGATGGTCATTCACGCTGAGCTCCATGTATCGGCCTTCAGAAAAACAACCATCTGCATTTCCTCATGGAAACATGTGAAGTGCTGGAACTCAGAGCAGAGGATTCAAAACCACAGATGCTCCTGCAAATTTGGGTGGAAAAAAGGCGTTTGTAAGGAAGAGAGAAAAGGAGAAGAAGTTAAAAAGTGAACTTGGGATTTTATACAAATGAAACAGGTGTGAATTAAAAACAGGGGGGAGGGGGATTTGTGTGTGTGTGTGTGTGTGTGTGTGTGTGTGTGTGTGTTCTCCTGGAGAGTTATTATGGTCGTGTTTTCGTCTTTAATCCTGCACCTTCACGCTCCCAGGCGTCTCCATAAACCTTTTGTAATTCATTTCCCAGCAAGACTCGGGTGATCAGAGCTACTCGAACAACATGCAGAGTTTAACAGAAGAACAGAAGGGGGAGGAAGTGCGGTAGGGGGGTGGTGGTGTAGATGTTCCCTCAGCGCTCGGAGCACACGACCCCGTAATTGGCTGTGATGTTAATCTGCAGTAGATTACAGCAAGGCAGTGAGTGTGGTCCTCTGAAGGAGGTGGTGGAGTTTAAGCTAAAAGGTAGAGTTGGAGGTGATGGAGGTGCACCTGATGGAACACCTCGTATCTGTGGTATAATTTAAGCTTGTGTGATTAGAGGCAGGAGATTTTAAGATAAACCACTCCCTCTGCGCTCTCAGGAAACATCGCTGGGGTGAGAGGAGAGACAGAGAGGAGAACTCCAGGCTCTGACTCAGTTCCCTCACCTCAGCTTTATAAACCAGTGATTTCCTGCTGGATGTGTGACTGATAACCACATACCAGTGTAAAGGTTCCTCTCCGGTTCCTGTTCACGCTCAGCTCTCGCTTCTGCTCAGGTTCTTACAGAGAACATTTATATTCTGTTACATCAACTCAATATCAGAGCGACTCGGAAAGAAAGGAGGAAAAGACAAAAAACGGCTCGGAAAAAAAGGAGGAAAAAAAAAAAAAAAAAAAAAAGGAATAAACAAACAGAAAAGAAGAAAAGGGGGGAAAATGGTAAAGAATAAATATGGAAGGAAATGTGTCATCAAAGAAAGAAGGAGGGAGAAAAAACAGAGAATGTGAGAAGAAGCAGTTTGGTCTGTAGGACAGTCGGGGTTGAGGGTCATGTGATTAGATCAGGGGTGTGTGCAGCGCTGGAATTCTCTGAGGCTTTATCATAACATTCTCCTTTCCTTAATTCTGTTAATAAGTGTGTGTGTGTGTGTGTGTGTGTGTGTGTGTGTGTGTGTGTGTGCGCGCAGGGTGCCAACGCTAAACCGGTGGTGTCGTTCATCGCGGGCCTCACGGCGCCCCCTGGCAGGAGGATGGGTCATGCAGGTGCCATTATCGCAGGAGGAAAGGGCGGGGCTAAGGAGAAGATCGCCGCCCTGCAGTCAGCCGGTGTGGTGGTCAGCATGTCCCCCGCCCAGCTGGGCAGCACCATCTTCAAGGTGAGACTTTTTAAAGGTCTTTCTTTCTTTCTAAATATTTCATTATTTATAACTTTTTCTCTTTTTTTCCGTTCAGAATTCTTTCTGTCCTTCTGTGTCTAAATGTCTGCCTGCCTTTCTGCCTGTCTGTCTCTAGACTTATGTCTGTCTATATGTATGTTTATATGTCTGTCCATTCGTCCATCTGTTTAGAGTGATACAGACACTGGGGTTTTACTCAGTTAATGGAATGAAAGAATTAATTCACTCATCTTCTCTTCGATCGTTCAGTCACCAGGATATTACCCATGGATTGGTGTTGAATTGCTCGAGTTTATCAGCAAACAAAACGAACAAAAACCCCTCTCTTTATTCCAGCTATTATTTTTTTATAACATGTGAGTTAGGAAAGAGAAATCCATTCATCATTCCTCTCCTTCATTACCAGTGCTGTTTCTTCCAAACACATTCATAAACATCTCGCTCCATCTTCCTGCCCAACCCCCCCCCCGGTGGTGCGAGCGACCTGTCTGTCTGTCTGTCTGTCTGTCTAATCTAATCTCCTTGTTGTGTTCGTTTCTCTCTCCTCATCCCACTGATCGTGTAAATCGCCACAAAAACACGACTGCCTGCTAATAACAGGGATGAATTACCCGTACTCTCGCTTCCATTCATCTTAATTATGTGTTTGTCTCTCACACACACATGCAAGCACGCACACGCACACGCACACACACACACACACACACAGGCTTGCTATGAATTTGTTTTATTTCTCTTGATCACCTCTCTGTGATTTTCTGTGCTTGTACAAATAACACACTTTATCTCCGAGTCAACACACACACACACACACACACACACACACACACACACACACACACACACTCATACTCATTCTATAAACTGTACCTCTATGTATCCACACTCCAGCTGCAGTAGATGCAGATGCAGATCTCCACTAGATGGCAGTAGAACCTCATACTCTGAGTCTTTTTTTTTTTTTCTCGCGATTTTCTCGGATTTTCTTTATTCCCCCTATTTTCTATGCACCATACTCTCCTGTCCTGATAAACACACACACACACACACACACTTATACTCATTCTATAAACTGTACCTCTATGTATCCACACTCCAGCTGCAGTAGATGCAGATGCAGATCTCCACTAGATGGCAGTAGAACCTCATACTCGGAGTCTTTATTTTTTTTCCTCGCGATTTTCTCGGATTTTCTTTATTCCCCCGATTTTCTATGCACCATACTCTCCTGTCCTGATAAATGGCATTTGCATAAGGGAATTCTCCACCGAAATGCACAATTCCACCCGAGCCAGTGGGGGAAAAATGTGTTTTCGGAAGCGCCTCGGCTCGCCCGCAGCTGTTACTCTTACTAAATTGACTATGTAAATAACTGCACTGCAGCGTAATGGTCTCTAGTCATCTCTCTCTCTCTCTTTTTCTTTATCGCTCTCTCTCTCTTTCTCTCTCTCTCTCTCTTTCTTTTTCTTGCTCTCTCTTTTCTTTATCGCTCTCTCTCTCTTTCTCTCGCTCTCTCTTTTTCTTTATCGCTCTCTCTCTATTTCTCTCTCTCTCTTTTTCTTTATCGCTCTCTCTCTCTTTCTCTCTCTCTCTCTCTCTTTCTCTCGCTCTCTCTCTCTTTTCTTTATCGCTCTCTCTTTAACTGCACTGCAGCGTAATGGTCTCTAGTCATCTCTCTCTCTCTCTTTCTCTCTCTCTCTCTTTCTTTCTCTCTCTCTCTTTCTTTTTCTCGCTCTCTCTTTTCTTTATCGCTCTCTCTCTCTTTCTCTCGCTCTCTCTTTTTCTTTATCGCTCTCTCTCTCTATTTCTCTCTCTCTCTTTTTCTTTATCGCTCTCTCTCTCTCTTTCTTTTTCTCTCTCTCTCTTTTTCTTTATCGCTCTCTCTCTCTTTCTCTCGCTCTCTCTCTCTTTCTCTCGCTCTCTCTCTTTTCTTTATCGCTCTCTCTTTCTCTCTCTTTATTCTTTATTGCTCTCTCTCTCTTTCTCTCTCTTTTTTCTTTTTCTTTTCATCTCTGTGGTGTGTCTTGACTCGTGCTCGAGATTCTAACCCATATTAAAGCAGGAGTCTCGCTGTTATCCAGCATCTCGCTAAAGGATCGATCTTCAGATTTTACAGCATCAGAACGTTTTTTTATTTTTATTTATTTTCCCCCAATCTAAATCCAAATTGTTCCTCCTCTGGTGGGGTCGGGGTTTGGGCGAGACGTGAACAACTGATCAGGTAATTGAACCCAGACTCCACGTCTCATCTGGTACTTTTTATCCGTTTACGGTTACCCTGTGGAACGTCAGAAGAAGCCAGTGTATCGTTCCGCCTCGCTTCCGCAGGGTGTCCACAAACTTCCCAATTGTCTGCAGGTATAAACTCGCCTATGGTACGTGTCGTGTTCGAACGAGATGTGATGACATTTTGTTTTTTTTCCTCCACAGGAGTTTGAGAAGAGGAAGATGCTGTAATGTGGAACGAGACGTAGACGAGACGACACTCCTCGTGTTTTTTTTTTCTTTTTCCAGCCATGAATTTTTTTTTCTTTTACATTGTGGAGAATTTTTTTTTACCAGACCCGGATTGTGCTGTGATCAGTGAGATCTCTCACAATAAGGGGCGTATCTGAAAGAGAAAGGGGCGGGGCCTGTGTATTATGTATCACCTGCACCACCTTCTTCTTAATGCATACTGCAGAATCTGAAATATAATAGAATTCTCCTTCCTCCTGCTCCCTCGTGGTTTGAGTTTTATTCTATTGCTGGTCTCGATTATAAATACACAGTGTGTGTGTGTGTGTGTGTGTGTGTGTGTGTGTGTGTGTGTGAGAGTGTGTGAGAGAGAGACAAATTAATAAATCAGTGAACTGTTTAATACAGAATTTAAATGAAGGGAAACAATATATACAAAATAAGAAAGGATGGGAAAAGGAAAGAAAAAAGAAGGAATAAAAGAAATAAGTAGGGAAAAAAAGTATGAAATTGAAAAATTTGAGAAAAGAAAAAAAAGGCAAAAATTAAGAAATAAAAAAAACATGAAAATTACAAAGAAAAATGAGGGAAATAAAAAGAAGAAATTAAAAGGAGAAACAAAGGTAGGAAAAAGGGAAAGAAAGAAATTCAAGAAATCATCATCTCTCTGCTTCTCCCATTAGGGGGCGCCACAGCAGATCTTCCGTGTCCATACCCTCTGTCCTCTACATCTGCCTCTTTCACACCAACTACCTGCATGTCTTCCCTCACCACATCTATAAACCTCCTCCTTGGTCTTCCTCTTTTTCTCCTTCCTGGTGTCTCCATCCTCAGTGTTCACCTACTGATATACCCCATGTTCCTCCTCTGCACATGTCCAAACCATCTCAATCTCACCTCCCTCACCTTGTCTCCAAAACGTCCTACATGCGCTGTCCCTCTAATAAACTCATTTCTAATCCTGTCCATCGTCATCACTTACAACAAACATCTCAACATCTTCAGCTCTGCTACCTCCAGCTCCACCTCCTGTCTTTTACTCAATGCCACTGTCTCTAATCCATACAACATCTCAGGTCTCACCACAGTCCTATAAACTTTCCCTTTCACTCTCACAGATACTCTTCTATCACAAATCATTCCTGCTATCACTCTTCTCTTCGTACCTCCACCTCTCCATGCTCTTCTCCACCTGCTCCCTACTCTCACCACAAATCACAATATCATCCACAAACATCATAATCCACAGAGATTCCTGTCTGACCTCGTCCTTCAACCTGTCCATCACCACTGCAAACAGGAAAGGGCTCAGAGCCGATCCTCGATGTAGTCCAACCTTTACCTTGAACCAGTCTGTCGTTCCTACTGCACACTTCACTGCTGTCACACTGTCCTCATACATGTCCTGCACCACCCTCACATACTTCTCTGACACACCAGACTTCCTCATACAATACCACAACTCCTCTCTCCACCCTGTCGTACGCTTTCTCTAAATCCACAAAAACACAATGCAGCTCCTTCTGACCTTCTCACCTAACATTTATCGTTCCTCTACATCACAAATGACCTTCATTAAAAAACTGGTACAAACAAACGGTTGTCTTTAGTCATACTGTTAAGTGCAAAAGTTTGTGCACTCCCTTCTAATCATGAACACATTTAGCAGGTTGAGATTCTTCTTCACAGTTACCTTAAATTATCTTTATTTATTCTTTATCCATTTTAACTTCCTCCCATGAAGTTTTAACTTCTAGGTTGAGGATCTAAATATTTATTACTGGCCCCAGTAGACGTTTCTAATATTAAGAATTGGAATTTATCCACTGGTTAAAAAACAACACGTCCAAATAGCGTCTTTTTTAAACAATAATACTCCTTAAAACATTTGTGATGTGGTCTGGAACTTGAGCCCCGTTCTGGTTCTGGTTCTCCTCTTCCTCGCATCTCAGCATTATCAGTGTTTTCCTTTTAGACAGTGCTGACACTGACTTCCTAATCAGCGCTAGGAGAATTAGCATAATTAACTTTGCCAGTGGAACGTGAGGCTTTATTTGTTTTCCGGCTCAGAGAGTTCCACTGTACCGCGTCGGCTGGAGATACCTAGCCCATCTCTTGTGGGTTTTGAGCACCACGGCAACCAGAAGTTTATAACGGCAAAGTTCCTGGCACAAAATTACAGCTGCTAACAGGATTACCGTTAGCCGAGGCTTCACGTCGGAACACAGATCCCCAAATCTCGGGCTGTTTTTTGGAAGAAGGCATCTACCAGACATTAATAACCAATAGGAATCAGTCTGAGAAGAATGTACATAAAAAATATAAGATAGAAGACATTTTTACCCACAATGTCGATCGCGTTACAGTCACACTTTTCAGTGAGCTTCATTAACCATCAAGTGATGGATGGTTGGATGGATGGATGCAGACAGAGAAACATCCAGAACCCTCACTCTGATTTCTGTAGGTTCCATGTGTCTGATGTGAAGCAGTGTCACAGATCATCTGTCGTCCTCGACTCTTCAATTATCGCTCATTTCTCTGCAGCCGTGATGAAGAAGGTCATTATCGAAACATTACTTCAAACTTTCTTTACCTGCTAATTTTTTTTTGCAGAAGCATAAAACCTAAGACGGTGAAAAAACTCATGCACTCAAACGAGACTCATTTTTGCCGTAATTGCTGTTCTTCCAGGTCCGGTTTTAATGGAACACCACTGAACGTGTAAAATAGATTGGGTTTAAATGAGCACCGTGATGATAAAGAGTAAAACCCTGAGCGCTCGGGCTGCGCTGCACTTCCTCACCACTTATAATTATGACTATTCTTGAAGTAATGTGTAAATTGCTGAAGGATAAAGACGGTTAATTGGGTTAAGGTTCATGATGAATTCCTTTTTCATGGCTGGAGTTGCGGATGGCGGTGAGAAGTTCATCCTCCGGCTCGTGTGCTGTAGAAGGTTTTTACCCCCACAATCTTTAAATGGTTTTTACTTTTCAGTTCACTTTTGCTCATGTAGCGCTTTCCGATTTTAGACCTTGCCCTGTTGTGAGAAATTAGAAGGCAGAAGTCCTGAGGGAAAAAAGCGCTTTTGAGATATTTTACAGCAGAAACCTTGAGATGACCTTGACTGGGATCAGGAGAAGCTCCATTTAAACTTTTCTCAAGTGCCTTCTTTAACTATTAATTCTGATTTGAAACAAAACAAAAACAAAACCTATGTATAAAAAATACAGATGCAAAAATATAGATCTCTCAGAACCTAAAGTAGGAAATATTCCCAGGTTTGTGAGATGCCAAGTTTCAATAAAACCTTCAGACAAGGCTAAGACACCCTTGAGAACCCTGAAGAGCTTTGAAGAAGTTCTCCGAAGTGTTTAGAAACTTAACATTCCTTAAAGGTTCCTTAATTGTCTGGAAGTTCTCACCTAACATATGCTTGGGTGTGTCTATGAAAGGGAAATCTAGTACTTTGGTTAAACGTTGGTGAAGATGTACGACAAACTGAGGTACAATGTAGGATCCCGGAGTAGATGGGAAAGTAAGTATAGAAGCATTTGAACCAGCCACTTGATCATGTTCTTGCAGTATGTCAAATGTTTTGTGGATGTATTGGAATGCAAATTGTTTGAATCCAGTTGGGTTCGTCAACTGTCCCTCTTGAGAAACACTTCCAAGTTTGATGTGGAAAGATGTTCCACTAGCTTTTAAATTGTCCTTGTGGAAATTTTGTTTATTGAACGATGTGCAGTCAGTGTTCCCATTCATCCTTTAATTCTTCAGCTGTCCCTCTTGAGGAACATTTCAAGGTTCTATGTGGGAAGATGTTTTACTAGATTTTGGAGTGCCCTTGTGAAGTCCTTGTGGAGATTTTGCCTCGTTCAGGGATGGATGCCTAGTGTGCAATTAGACTTCACATTCATCCTTCAGTTCTTCCTCTTGAGGAACTCGTAGAATTCAAGGTATAGTTTGTTCCATTCAACTGGATTTCCACAAACACACAAATCGATTTGCACGTAAATGCAGAACCGTAATCAGGACTCCATCACGTTGTTCTTCTCTTTACCACCAATCGGATAGTCTAATCACCTCCACTCAGTCAGATACAGAAGCTGAATGGAGCTGAATGAAGAACACACAAGCTGCGAGAGCTCTCCCTCAAAGTGAGAAACTTTTTCCGCCTGAATTTTCCTGCTCGTTTTATTTCACACCCTGTGGAGGTCCGAGACGGAGCGTTAATATGAACAGAGTGCTCGCGGCTCCTCCTCTGTGACTGTTTTGATAGCAGGAGATATATCTGCTCAGATTTTACACTTCGGCTGGATGCACTCAAACTCCCATGGCTGCCCTCTGTGCTCGTTCTGTGATTACACCATCCCACGTCCGCGCTGGCAGGAAACATGGAGAAGCTAGCGGAGCAGGCGAGCGCATGGCGTGCCGTCACGTAGCGGCCGCGGTCCAGGCTATTGATCGCTAATGCAATTTAACCGAGCGTGATTTCATCAAGCGGTGAAAACAGCTAGAATAAAACTAAATGTAAAACTGAGATTATTCAAGAGAGGTCTCCTGAGGGATCTCCTGAGGGAAGAGTTGCATCCATCAGCTCAGTGTTCAAACTGGAGGATTTGATTTCATTACAGCTTCACACACACAACTTTCAGTCATGACTTAATCATGAATGTTTGGTTTTGTGATTGAATATTTTCTCCCACTTACTTTATAAAGACAGTTGGTTGTTTATTTTCTCCCAAACTACTTCCTGTTTGAAGATCTAGTTCCTTTAAAAGCATTAACTACACGACCACAACATTACATCGTTGATCTTCAACGTCTAAGTTCTTCAAATGAGACTCTACAGATGTTCATATAACTGAGCCGAAATACATTATTTGGATATAAGTTTGCGGACACCTGACCATTTCCGTGTACATTTTAAACATCTCTTTCCACACTGCTGTTAGAAGCTCCAGTGTTCTGGGATGATGTTCCACAAGATTCTGAAGTGTGCTTGTGGAGATTTGTTGCACACTGCACACTGCGGTTAGAGTGTGTACAGTTACAGTGCGTTCGGTTACAGTGTACAATGTTTACATGTCTACAGTGTGTTCCGTTACATAGTGTACAGTTACAGTGTGTTTGGTTGCAGTGTGTATGGTTACAGTGTGTACAGTTACAGTGTGCTCATTTGCAGTGTGTACAGTTACAGTGTGTTTGGTTGCAGTGTGTATGGTTACAGTGTGTACAGTTACAGTGTGCTCATTTGCAGTGTGTTCAGTTACAGTGTGTTTGGTTACAGTGCGTACAGTTACAGTTGGTTACAGTGTGTATGGTTACAGTGTGTACAGTTACAGTGTGTTTGGTTACAGTGTGTACAGTTACAGTGTGCTCATTTACAGTGTGTTTGGTTACAGTGTGTATGGTTACAGTGTGTACAGTTGCAGTGTGCTCATTTACAGTGTGTACAGTTACAGTGTGTTTGGTTACAGTGTGTACAGTTGCAGTGTGCTCATTTACAGTGTGTTTGGTTACAGTGTGTTTGGTTACAGTGTGTACAGTTACAGTGTGCATGTCTACAGTGTGTTTGGTTACAGTGTGAATGGGTAAAGTGGTAGAACAGTAAAAAAAAAAATTTTTAAAAGTGAATTAAGTTTATGAAAATAGTTGAGTGAAAGTTGGCGCGAGGGGCGGGGTTTAGGGCTCATAAGTTTCATCCGCATGTAATTTGTTCATAAGACGATTTGGATTCAGTGTGAGGTCACAGCCTGCTCATTTCCATCTGTTTTTTAAAGTGTAATTTATATCTAAAGTGGAAATCTAAATGGAAGCGAGAGCTTTTTTCTGATAAATGCCTGGTGGTAAACAGCAGCGGCGGTAATGAATAAGATGAAAACGCGTGATGTATTCAGGCTCTTACAACGAGTTTTTCTTTAAAACCTCCTCTGAGTTGTGGAGACAGAATTTTCCATATTTCTGAGTTTTAATTAAAAGACTCGAAGAGCTGAGGAGGAGAGCAGGAAGCTTTACGACTCTGGATGAGTTGTTTACCGAACATGAATTATGAATAAAATATCGGCTGCAGAGGAAAGCTGCTGTAATCCTTCCATAAACACATCAGGCTGTGAAAGTCCGTAAATCACCACATAAGCCCTAAATACTAAATAATGCGAACATTACATGAGTTATGAGTCGATACAGCAAAAGATAAACATGAAACACTTCATATAAATACCACTGACAGATCTGAGGTTGTGTCACTGAGGGACAAGCAGAGCAGCTCGAGTGCAGGCATGCCATGCTGCTACACACACACACACAGACACACACACACACATATATATAAATAAAGTGTGTGTGTGTGTGTGTGTGTGTGTGTGTGTGTGTGTGTGTGTGTGTGTGTGTGTGTGTGTGTGTGTGACAGATCTGAGGTTGTGTCACTGAGGGACAAGCAGAGCAGCTCGAGTGCAGGCATGCCATGCTGCTACACACACACACACACACACACACACACACACATATATAAATAAAGTGTGTGTGTGTGTGTGTGTGTGTGTTTGTGTGTGTGTGTGTATTATCTGGCATAGAAGAGAAGATGTGGGTTTCTTAGAGCTCCATAATAAGCAAAGCCCAGCTTCATCCTCAGCACTTTCTACACAGGGATTATCAAGAGCTTTCTAAGCTGCTGTATTCCTGCCTGGGTTGAGAAATTGCACCATCACAAGACCCCACAGCAGATCAGATTGTAAGATACTCTACAACAGGTCCAAGCACAAAACCCTAGAGCGAATCCAAGGAAAAGACCCTAGAGTGGATCCGATCTCAATATTCTACAGAGGATCAGATCTCCAGACCCTACAGAGGATCATCTTGTAAGATATTTTATTTCACCAGATAAGAACACAAGACCCTACATTGGATCAGCAAGACAATATTAAGGATCTGATCTCAAGACTCTACAGCAGATCTGATCTCAAGACCCTACAGCAGATCTGATCTCAAGACCCTACAGCAAAACAAATCTAAAGAACCTACAGCAGATCTGATCTCAAGACCCTACAGAGGATTAGATCTCATAACTCTACAGCAGATACTGAAGACAGCAGTCAAGAACTTCCCTCCATCATGGACATTTGCATTACATGCTGCATTTGCAAAAGCCACCCAAATTGTAGCTAATCATACACACCACTCACTCACACACACCACTCACTCACTCACACACACCA
>MU551651.1:567721-620018 GCA_024362625.1 Silurus asotus
CCACTCACTCACACACCACTCACTCACACACCTCTCATACACACCACTCACTCACACACCCCTCATTTACACACCCCACTCACTCACACACCTCACTCACACACCACTCACTCACACACCACTCACTCACACACCCCTCACACACACCACTCACTCACACACCCCTCATACACACCCCTCATACACACCACTCACTCACACACCCCTCATTTACACACCCCACTCACTCACACACCCCTCATACACACCACTCACTCACACACCCCTCATTTACACACCCCACTCACTCACACACCACTCACTCACACACCTCTCATACACACCACTCACTCACACACCCTTTCACTCACACCACTCACTCACACACCCCTCACACACACCACTCACTTACACACCCCTCACACACACCACTCACACACACCACTCACTCACACACACCCCTCACACACACCACTCACTCACACACCCCTCACACACACCACTCACTCACACACACACACCACTCACTCACACACCCCTCACACACACCACTCACTCACACACCCCTCACACACAACACTCACTTACACACCCCTCACACACACCACTCACTCACACACCCCTCACACACACCACTCACTCACACACCCCTCACACCCCCCCTCACTCACACACCCCTCACACACACCACTCATAAACACACCCCTCACTCACACACCCCTCACACACACACCTCTCCCACACACCATTCACTCACACACACCACTCACTCACACACCCCTTAAACACACACCACTCAATCACACACACCACTCACTTACACACCCCTCACACACACACCTCTCCCACACACCACTCACTTACACACCACTCACTCACACACCCCTCACACACACCCCTCATACACACCACTCACTCACACACCCGTCACACACCCCTCATACACACCACTCACACACACCACTCACTCACACACACCACTTACTCACACACCCCTCATACACACCACTCATTCACACACCCCTCACACACACCACTCATTCACACACCCCTCACACACACCACTCACTCACACACACCACTTACTCACACACCCCTCATACACACCACTCATTCACACACCCCTCATACACACCACTCATTCACACACCCCTCACACACACCACTCACTCACACACACCACTTACTCACACACCCCTCATACACCCCACTCACTCACACCCCCCTCACACCCCCCTCATACACACCACTCACTCACACACACCACTCACTCACACACCCCTCATACACAACACTCATTCACACACCCCTCACACACACCTTTCACTCACACACCCCTGACACACCACTCACTCACACACACAACTCACTCACACACCCCTCATACACAACACTCATTCACACACCCCTCACACACACCTTTCACTCACACACCCCTCACACACACCACTCACTCACACACCACTCACACTGTGTGTTGTTAAAATGAAAATAAAAGCCTCTGGACTTGATATAAAGTTGTTAATGGGGTAAATGTTTATGTATTGATTGCAGTGAAGGCCCATGAGTTTGAGTTCCATTAATACTGTTTCATGGTACTGTACTCCTCATTTTAAAGAAATTATGACCTGAGCTCTGAAACAGAACTGATCTAAACTGCAGCATCAACAATCAGGAGGAAGTACAGATGATATTTAGGGCTAAATTAGTCCGAGCGTCTGCACGACCCGAGCGCGATTCATCAGATCCAGACAGGATCCGGAACTGCATTAATTCCGCGCGACTGTTGCCAAGTGTGAACAGGTACATAAATATTTGCTGGGGTTGCCCTCATGACATTTCATACTCCTTAAGACCAGGAACGGAGGATTTATATCACTTAATGACTCCTGAAGCAATCAGAAGTCTGCACTCAACTCGAGAGCCGAGTCGCTGTAGATCTTCCTGACGCCCCTCTTCCTTCCTGGAAGTGTGAAAGTCCTGAGAAACGATCAGAAAGAGTAAATAAAGAGTCCTGTTTTTGTTTCCCTGATGTCCAGAGTTTACATTATCAGAGCGTAGATCTGAGAAGCTTCTCTGTAAACCCGGCTGCAGATCTGTGTAAGTGCTTGCAGGAGAGATCTATAATTATCCCCGGCGAGTCGCGAGGCAGACGAGGCGCTAATGTAGACGTAATACCGATGATAAGGGGCTCTCCCAAGGCGTCCGGGGCGTCACGGTAACGCAGCAGAAGTGTCATAATACCAATGTTACAGGTTAGTAAACCGTAATTACAGCGTGAACTCCGTCATCCAGATGGAAATAGACGGCGGTTTTTATGTGTGAGGAAACTACTTGGGGGGAAATGACGTGTAGAAAGTAAAAAAACTAAAGCAAAAAGGAGACTGATGAAACGCACCCCATGTCCAGTCTAATCCAGTCTAATCTATTCTAATCCAAACCGGCCTCGCTGCTGTTTTTGGTTTCGCAATAAATAACTGAGACTCTAATGTGAGACTCATCGCAGATTCCCGCTGTGGCTTCGCTTCTGGTCCGCATCGTATATCAAAAATCGAGAGCACTGAGACGGCTGAATCGACTGGCTACGAGGAAAAGCGAGCACAAATCCGTTCCCTCTGGTCCGTAACTTCCCTCCACTTCCTCGTCAAGGACACGTGTTGATTTACTCACAGCGAAATCTGAGTCCTTGATCTCTTCCCCCAGTCCCCACATGCACACGCTGTGTTTTGTAGAACATTCTCTTGACTCTGCATCAGGACTCCTGACACCCAAACAGCGTCTGGAGCGCCGGAAAAAATACCGAAAGAAATAAATCTAAAAGAAAATACGCATTAGAGAAACGTTTTCTTATAACGCGGCCGAGCGCTGCTGCAAATCCTCCAGCGTTCCACATCAATCTTCAGGCCTGGACACCGAGATACGCCCTCCCATCGTTTGTTTTTGTTTCTGTTTACTCGCCGGCGTGACATCCAAGAGATAGAAAATGACACCGTTTCGTTCAACCCAAGGACACAGTAACTTTGTTTGAAAGAAACATGGCATTGATGGGGGTGTGTGTGTGTGTGTGTGTGGGCGGGGGGGAGGACTGAACAACAGTCTGTTTTTAAAGGTGTAAATGTGTCACTGCAGGAATCCAGAGTTTTCAATCAGCTCCAAAAACCAGTTCATTTCACTCATTTCTTTCTCTTTTTTTTTTTGGAACAAATTATTTTAATTGATTGATCGACTGATTTATGCGCAAATTGCAAATCAATCTCTTTTATAACCGTCATTATTATTAGTATCGTTTGTAATATTTTTAGCCTTGAATATGACATTTAATTATCAGCTGAAAAAAGATGATGAAATGACTGAAGTTTACTGTTCTTTTTTTTTTTCTGTATAAATACTGAAATGGTTTGGGGCTGTTGGAAACTTTGGATTCCCGCAGTGAGAAATTTGCATCTAAAAAAAATGTATAAAAAATTAAACAGTTAAGCTCTCAGGCTAAATTAAAAAGCCTTTTCTTTTCAATGCCATTTGTTTCAAACAGAAATATGATTTGAGAGATTCGGTAATAATTCTGCCCTTCTTTTTTTCTCCACCAGATGTCGCTAGTGTGTCCCTCATTAGTTACTCATGGTTTCCACCTGTATCCAGTCACCCTCAGGATAATGAATAATTTTTTTTTCTATCTCAGTTTCTTGCTCGGTTCATAACCCCAGTGCAATTACTGCATTTATTTAATTCACATTCTAATAGTTTCTACAGTTCAATTCATTTCCAACGCACATTATCCAAATAAATGAGCTACGAATAAAAATCTTAGCATCATAGTTGTGAGCCAGTGGCAAGAGAAAATCTCCACGAGTCAAATCAAGGCTTTATTGTCATTCTATATACAGTGCATTGAAGTGAAATGAAACAACGTTTTCCCAGGACCGAGGTTCTCCTTTAAACAACATACATTAACAAAAGGAACCAATAAACTAACAACACAAACTGCAACATTTAGTGAAAACGACAACATGAGATTGTATTTTTCCTTAGGACCCAGATTTCATGAAGAAGAAACTGAGAGGAACCAGATTGAAATGGAAAACCCGTTCTCATCTGAGTGACACCGAATACAATATCTCAAGATTTGGGAGGTCTGGTTAGGATTCATCCTTTCTTGTGTTTCTGTCCTTGTCTTTCTTTGGTTTTGCCACCAGATGTCGCCAGCGTGTCCCTCATTAGTCATCCATTGTTTTCACCTGTGTCCAGAAGCCTCTTCCATCTCGGTTCCTTGCATTGTTCTTAACTCTATGTGCTCTGTCATTTGCATTTTCCACCCTGTGTCTCCAGCCCTATCTGGAGTTTCTGTCTTCTATGTGGACTTTTTGTTTGATCACGTTGTCATGGAACTTTAAACTGATGCCTCCAATGACAGTGGCAATGAAAAACTCCCTTAGACTTTACAAGGACATAACCTTGAGGAACCAGACCCAAAGCATAACCTCATCTTCAGCGGAGTGTCCATTGCTGAGGTTATCACATGTTCACAGATGGAGACCAGAGAGTGAAACTGATGAATGCAACTCCAGCCACAAACCATTGTAACAGACTGTTCATGTTGATTACAGTCCAGATCCATCCTCATGGTTGTTCACCATCCACAGAAACTTCATGGATCTTTATGCTGTTTACATGTGGAGAAGCTCCTCAGCCGCACTGCTTCTAATGAACAGGAGAGCACCGTCCAGAGGTAAGGTGTCACAATAACATCTCCTTTATCATGACAAACTGGTGAAAATCCTGCAGTTCTATATGGTCCTTCAACCTTTATGGAAGGAGTCTCCAGTATCAGGGCTTCATTGTGTTGATGTTAATAGATATATTGATTATTTTCTCTGGTTTTGTTTCTCATGTGGAATTAATGAACATCATCTTATGCCAATGATGATGTGAAGCCACGTGTATCTCTGTTGGTTTACAGAGCAGGCCTCATGGTGGCGTCGCTCGGTCATGCTCCTCATGCAGCTCGTGAAGAACCGATTATCAGTCCGCGTGCACTTTTCTCTCGAATGCCCTTCAGAGCTCTTTCTCACCTGGAGTCTAAATTTTCCTTCAGATTTCTGAGAAACATCACTAATGCGTTTCTCCTGCACTCAGGCTCCAGATCGATCCTGGAGAACCTCACTGACGTTAATCATGACTTCTATCTGCCTCTCAACTGCATGCTCCATCATGCAGAGCTGCAATTCTCTAATCAATAATCTCTTTCTCTCTCTCTCTCTCTCTCTCTCTCGCTCTCGCTCTTGCGCTCTCTCTGTATCTTTCCATCTCTCTACTTCTCTCTCCTTTTTTTCTCTTACACACTCTCATCACTCTTTCTTTCCCACAAAAACACACATTTTCGACCAGTACACCGCCCCCCCCACCACCCCCACCCCACCCCTTCAACACACACACACACACACACACACACACACTTGTTCAACTAATACACTTTCTCTCCATCTCACACACACACAAACCCTCCCCTCTCTTTTCCCTCGCTTTTTTTCCCCTCTTCCTTTCTTAAATACACACACACACACACACACACACACACACACACACACACACACATTATAATTGATTGAATATAATTGATATCAGTGATTTATAGATTTATTCTCGTATTCAGTACATGTATGTTATAGTAAAGTCTTTAGCACATGTCCTGAAACTCTACAGGGAGGAGACGGGGTATAAATCCCTGTTTTTCCAAATGCATACGGTGTGTGTGTGTGTGTGTGTGTGTGTGTGTGTGTGTGTTTAAACAGTTTAACATGCCTTACAAATCCCCCAAAGCGAACAGCAACACAATCAGGAGGAACAAAACAATAACCAGCCTAATGAAGACTCAAGAAACCGTATGAAGCTGAAGTTCTTGTATAAACGTATTTGAAACTCGGAGCTCTGAGGCACTTTGTCCTGGCGAGTAACAGTAAATATTTTCATGTCTGTGTGAATCAAAGGGCAGAGAGAGAAATGTCACAACGCCTTTGGCATTTAATCTCATTCCATTATGTGTTTGGGGTTAAGGGACTCCTGCTATTTGCCGTGCCTTTGATTCTGTTATTTTATTTATAAAAAATACCCAAAAATAATTGTTAAGGAGAAAATGACCTGTAAGTCACGAGTGGGCCGATTCTTACTTATTTCTGATCAACAATGTGCTTTATGGTGTATATCCTATTTTTACATTTTTATCTAATGTAAGTGTATTGTTTTGTTTTATTGTGAATCGCGATGTCTGAGATGGGAACCTTCAATCTAAGCAGGCCTGAAAAATAAAGAACCTGGAGGAGAAACTTCATTGTGGGACGCCAGAGTATAAATTGAGCATTTTACCATGAGGTGCTATCCAAAAGTTTCAACATTCATTTTGTAATACGCCAGCAGATGGCAGCACAAGGCTGCATGCACTGTCACAGGGAGCACCAACTTCATAAGTTAGGATGCCAAAAGGCATCGTCCTGTGTACATTGGGAGCAGTGCACCTGGTGATATTCGGATCACGTGTTCACCCTGTCACAGAGCTCCTCCTCACATGAGAAATGACTTGATTTCACTTCCACATCCATCCTACTTACCAGATTTGGTGCCTGTGTATTTTGCCCTCTTCCAGAAGATCGCAGAAGATGCTCGACACGCTTCAAAAAAGACGACGTTCAGCACATCTTCCTGAAGAACACTGCAAGAGGGTTGCAGGGTCCTCAGTGTCTTCTGCTATAGAGCTCTAAACCCTCTTGAACACCTTTTGAGATGAACAGGAATGCCAACTGCACCCTAGGCGACTCTACAAAAATCTAGTGGAACATCTTCCCAGAAGAGTGGAGCTCACTATAAGAGCAATTGGAGACTGTGGGTGGAATGAGATGCTCAAAAAGAAGCACATGCTCAGGTGTCCATGTACTGCGTATGGAATGTAATATAGCGTGTAATGATTTCTTTATAGAAACTGTAGTTAATGCAGCTGAGAAACTTCTAAACATCAAGTGCACAAGAACGTCTCATTTGGTAAATACATTAGCGCTTGATTATTTTTCCCCGCAGCCTTGGAGGGAAAAGGAGGAAATGAGGCGGTGCAATTAAAGAAATGAGAAGCAACATCTGTTCAAGCCTTTTTTAGTGGAATATCAAGTCAAATATGGAGCCAGCAGCAGAAACACATCCACGTTCAGAAAGCAATACAGCCGGCATTTACCACTTCAACCAGCGCTGAATTTGTTCTTCGATGCTTCCAGAAAAATGATGTTAATGCAGTTGTTGTTTGAAGAACTTTTCCTGAAATTGCAGAGTAAACAGATCCTTGCTGAAGCTGCACCAGTGACTGCTGGACCATGAGAAAGGTCTAGGACTTTCCCTGAGCAATACTATCAACTTTTGTACCATGTGCTACTCGAGTGACAGTAAAACAGTTTCAGTACAATCTCGCCTGATGGATTCGGCCAAAGGGTCAAAGCGGAGAGTGAAGAAACTTCTGGATTACTGTGTTGTTCTCCAGTGAGTCATTTAACACCAGGTTCACTTTAAAAAAGTCCCCTTGCACAGAAATACAGCCCCCCAGCGTTCCTGCCACTTCTGCAATGTGCCCTGGAAGTCTGCTTTTTCGAAGTACCTTTGTTAATTCAGGCTGGATCTCCACGAAGGTGTCAAAGCTGAAGCTTCATCTTTGGGAAGAGGGCGAAGTCAGCAGGAGCCCAATCTGGCGAGGAGGGAGGGTGTGGGAGTGAGATCATATGGATCGTTCTCCGATGATCTTCATGCACAATTTACCAAATGGCATTATTGTCGTTGAGCTCGTCGAACGTCTTCCTAAACTCTCGCCGTATTCCCGTGATGTTCTTCTGCTCTTGAAAAGGACACACTGGAAACACCTCCAACGTCTCGTATGTCAAACGTATGCTGAGCCAAACGTCTCGTTCGAGATTTGCCCAGTTTTTCATGATTGCTCTTTGATCTAACTTGCTGTTCGTGATGAAATCGGTGAAGGATCAGAACAGTTACACCATTTAGTCTCCAAGCTTTCTGATGCCACCTCGTGTATACATGGTGTAGATATTAATACGTATAAACAGGCGTATTATAACAGAATGGTCTTCATTTGGTTCCAAGGTCTTTGGATGTAAAACAGTTTTACAACTAAAAAAGAGGATCGAGTCAGGAACGTTCTAGAGGTCCAGATCTCTGTTGAGGTTGAATGCGTGACCTGGTGGACCTGGTGTTTATCAGGACTTGAGTGTTCTTCAGCATCGTCGCTCTTTTCCTTGTATTTGCTTAAAGCGTTTTTTCTTTTTTTCTTCTCGCCGTGCAGTTCTGAGAAGAAAAAAAAAGAGCGAGGGAAACCGATTTGCAGGAGGAGGTAAAAGACGGAATTATTGAGAAAAGCAATTTATTTAGCTGATTTAAAGCTTCGCCATGCATTTAATTATCCCACAATAAATAATTCCCTGAAGTTTGTTGCCATCCCATTGAGCCGGAGATGTAATTCTCTCTCTATCTCTCACTCTCTCTCTCTCTCTCTCTCTCTCACTCTCTTTTTCTCCTCTTTCTCAAAGCCCAACACCGTCTCAGCCCGTTCTCAAGCCAATTTCAGCGGCGGGTTTAATCCTGTACAGAACGATAGTGCACTTCCACGGATTGAAGGCTGCAGAAATCCGAGCGTACGTGACGAACTCGACGTGATTGGCAGCTCACTCGCGCGACTCTGCGCCTTTATTTCAGAGATTAGAGGAGACGAGAAAAAAAAAGAGCGACAACACAATCGTTTCTGATTACTTCTGAAATCAGCTCACATTTCTTCTGTCGTTTCTTCTGCCGGATGACGAGATGAAGCTACTTCTATACCCTGTAGGCTCAAAAGTTTGTGGACACCCGAGCGTAAGATTTGAACATCACGTTACAGATTGAGTCTCAATTTGCTCTTCTACTTTTCTCCACTCGTAGATGTTCCATGAGATTTTGTGGAGAATCATTCAGCTACGAGGGTGTTGGTAAAGTCAGGAGGTGAGGAGGGTTGGGGTGCAGTCCGCGTTCACATTCTTCTCGATATGGTCAGAGCAGGAGATCTTCCACACCTCTTCAACCCATTTATAACAGACCTTCATGGAGCCGGATCTGGTTTTTCTCAGGTCTTCTAGTTCAAGCTTGGATGAAAAATGTTCTTGCAAAATTGATCTGATTGAACTCGGATTCTTCACGCAGTGAAACGTTGATGGAACGTGACGACTCTGAATGTAAAGGACGTGTGAATGAGTGAGGGTGAAGAACGCTAACGTTCCTGAGAGGCTTTCTGACTGTGTTAATAATCACACACTCGCACGCTTCAGAGGCCGAGATGTTTAGTCACAGTATGTCTTTCCCTTTCTCTTTCTCTCTCGGTCTGTTTCTCTCTTTCTCCTTCTCTCCATCTCTTTGCCCTTGCTCTTATTTTGTCTTTCTCTCTCTCTCTCTCTCTCTCTCTCTCTCCCTCTCTCGCTATATATATATTATATATATACACACACACCCTTTCTTACTCTTTCTGTCTATCCCCTCTTTCACTTCCTCTCTTCTTTTCTCTCTGCTTTGCCTTTCCCTTTTTCTTTCTTTCCTTCTCCCTCTCTTTATCTGTCCCTCTTTCTTCCTGTTTCCAGGATTCTCTATCCCTCTCCACCACCTGCTCTTTCACAAATCTATCTCTCTCTCTCTCTTTTACCTCACTCATTCTTCCTTTATCTCTCTCTCTCTCTCTCTCTCTCTCTCTCTCTCTCAGTACAGTAACAGTAATGTAAGAAATATTTAAATCATCATTTGTTCATTTTGATCAAAACCCCACCAGAATAATGAACATTTTTCCTCAACTAAGAGCTGAATTGACGAACAGAAGTTGATTTTGTGATATAAAGCTGGTTTGCTGAAGCTAGAAACTTCTGAGCAGCCTCCAGAAACCTGGAGAAACACCACCACGACCTGAAGAAACCCGTCCTTAATTTAAATCGAGTCACGTCCGGACACGAGGCGTTGCATTAGTAAGAAACCAGCTATTGTTCCTCACCCTCGCTTTGCTAGCATGTCAGAGATCAGAGATGTTAATGCAGACCTGGTACTCGAGAACCCCTTCAGTTTTTTTATTACTGTGACTCAGAACTCGGCGCAAAATGTAAAAGAAGAAAGAAACGGAAAAATAAATAAAAAGAGGAGCGAGGACTAGCGGATAAACAGAGCGCTCACCTGAAAGATCCCCTGTTTTATTTATGAAAGCTCTGCCTGGCGTGATGGAGACAAATTACCTTTTAACAATGTGAAATAGAATTTTGTTTACACGGCTACGCTTCCCCCCTTTGCGACTTTAAATGAGATTTCTCCCAGCTCCCATTTATATTCCCCAGCATTATCATTTCAATCTCTCAAAGCCGATCGCTCTTTAAGGGAGGAAAGGAACGCAGGAGGGATACTCATAAAGCCAGCCATTAGAGATGCTCACGCTTGTTTAAAGGAAACGCCTTATCATGGCTTTCAGATTATTGTGAATGCTCCGGAGCCGAGCTCGAGCGATTTCCAACACGAGATGGAGGGAAAGAAAGCAGGAGGAACATTAGGAATGATAATGTGAAGAAAAACACTAATTAAATTCAGCCTGAAAATAGAAGAGAAAATAAGTAGTTGTAAGAGGAAAGTGTTTCAATCTCATTTAAAGACTACGTTTGATCCACCATCCAGATACCAGAACTGAGAAGAGTCTTGAAGCATGTATTACTTTTTCTCAGAAAGATGGTGGGACCAGTCAAGCAGTGGAAGAGGATGGAGAAAGCTGAAGAGAGTGGATGGACCAGATAAACAGTGATTGAAGGAGCATGATGAAGTGGTAGAGGATGAGTGGAGCAGTGGTAGAGGATGGAGGGATAAGTGGAGCAGTGGTACAAGATGGAGGGATGAGTGAAGTGGTAGAGGATGGGTGGGATCAGTGGTAGAGGATGGAGGGATGAGTGGAGCAGTGGTAGAGGATGGAGGGACCAGTGGAGAAGTGGTAGAGGATGGGCGGGATCAGTGGTAGAGAATGGTGGGATGAGTGGAGCAGTGGTAGAGGATGGAGGGACGAGTGGAGAAGTGGTAGAGGATGGGTGGGATCAGTGGTAGAGGATGGAGGGATGAGTGGAGCAGTGGTAGAGGATGGACAGATGAGTGGAGCGCAGTGGTTGAGGATGAGTGGAGCAGTGGTAGAGGATGGAGGGATGAGTGGAGCAGTGGTAGAGGATGGAGGGACGAGTGGAGAAGTGGTAGAGGATGGGTGGGATCAGTGGTAGAGGATGGAGGGATGAGTGGAGCAGTGGTAGAGGATAGACAGATGAGTGAAACGCAGTGGTTGAGGATGAGTGGAGCAGTGGTAGAGGATGGAGGGATGAGTGGAGCAGTGGTAGAGGATGGAGGGATGAGTGGAGCAGTGGTAGAGGATGGAGGGATAAGTGGAGCAGTGGTACAGGATGGAGGGATGAGTGGGGCAGTGGTACAGGATGGAGGGATGAGTGGGGCAGTGGTAGAGGATGAGTGGAGCATTAGTAGAGGATGGAAGGATGAGTGGAGCAGTGTTAGAGGATGACGGGATGAGTGGCGCAGTGGTAGAGGATGGAGGGATGAGTGGAGAAGTGGTAGAGGATAGAGGGATGAGTGGAGCAGTTGTACAGGATGGAGGGATGAGTGGAACAGTGGTAGAGGATGGAGGGATGAGTGGAGCAGTGATACTGGATGGAGGGATGAGTGGAGTAGTGGTAGAGGATGACGTGGAGCATTAGTAGAGGATGGAAGGATGAGTGGAGCAGTGTTAGAGGATGACGGGATGAGTGGCGCAGTGGTAGAGGATGGAGGGATGAGTGGAAGAGGATGGAGGGATGAGTGGAGCAGATCTGGTTAGTGCTTGAGAAACGTGATCTAATTAACCCCCTGAGATGCAGATCATGAGAATAATCAGGAGGAGTTTTAGAACCAGAGCATGTCATTGTATTTAATGTTTGTTTATATCTGGAATGTTCTGGCTGATGAACCACCTTGTGAAAGTACACTGAACACTTATTCAGAGTTTGTTCATGGTAACTTGAGAAGCTTCAGAAGGGTTAGAGATGAACACCATGTCGACCTGACCTGAGCTGAAGTCTCTCAATGGATCCCAAAACTTTTCCTACAGCCCTGTAAATTCTCCTTCCCACTATTCCACCATATTTGCTACGTTAAAATGATGGATGTCGTCATAAACCTTGAAGGTTTTCTGTCTCCTCCACTTGTCCTGATTTGCACTTTCACCATCTGCTGTGGGTAAAAAAACTCATGACTGCTTTTATGGGTTATTTTGATGAGAAAACCTTGAAGGTTTCACTTTTTTGTCAGGAATTTGCAGTGGTTAGAATCTACACGAGGAAGGATTACAACGTATGAAAAGTTCAGACTCCTTCAGATGTGTGTAGATCTTTTTTTATAGAGAACCAGGGTTCTAAAGAATTATGGGTTGGTTAAAGGGTTAAAAATTGACACAAAGCTCACAAAACCACCTCCATGAAGATCTGCTTCACATGGGTTGGCTATAGAGCTCTCTACAATCTCCACAGACATATTCCAAAAACAAGTGGAGCATCTTTCCAGAAGAGTGGATGTTATTGGAGGAATGAGATGTTCAAAAGAAGCACATACCCATCTCATGGTCAGGGTCCACACATTTCAAACTTTTGCTTCTAAAGTGTATGTTTGACAAAAATAGGAGAGTCTGAAAGACCTCCTTCTGGTTTTGGGTTTCATTGGGTGATATGTGAAAACACACACACACACACACACACCGTCTTGATCTTTTCTATAATGGTTATAAGATTACGATCTGAACTCTGCTCTGTATTTCTCAGCGTGAAACTGCAACCTCAGTGTGTAAAGTGTAGCTGTAAAGCACCAGGATGACTCACCTGACGTTCTGCTCTGCTCTGAAGAACATCTTAGAATCTAAAAAGGCATTTGGAGTGTGTTTATGTGAGAGAGTGCAAAAATATTTACACCCTGCACATGATACGAGGCATGTTTACTGTCTTATTATACATGATCCTGTAATTAAAGCCTCTATCTTCTGAATTAGCTAAGGTGTGTGTGTGTGTGTGTGTGTGTGTGTGTGTGTGTGTGTGTGTGTGTGTGTGTGTGTGTGTGTGTTTCCCACTGTACGCTCACTCTTTATGACTGATTAATCTTTTGACCCTTTGTACTCCGTCTTTCTTACCTTCTTGTTGTTTATCTTTTTTCTCCTCACTCTGAAGGACCTGCTCTTCTCGCTTCACTCGCTCACGTCTAATACACTTCATGCTAATGAGTCTCGGAGGATGTTTTCACCGATTCTCACACACGCTGAAATCATTTGATCAACATTCTAACCTTGTATTCTGCTGCGTCCTGTTCTCTGAGAGCTGGTGCTGGCCGATGAGGGAAAAAAAAAATACACGATATGACCAGAAGGATTCTCCACCAGACTTTTCCAGCTCTACAGTATGTTCTTCAAGAACAAAGATGGAGACACACAATGGTATAGGACGTTCCAACTTAACGCAAAATGCATCTTTATGATGTTTATCGTATTTTTTTTTGTACTTTTGTTTTTTGTAGTTACTGAAAAACTATAACAAAATTCATTATTTCATTTTTTGTTATTAATTTTAATAAGAAAAATTTTAAAAATTGTAAAAATGAATATAAAATATATATTTGTTTATATATAGTTAATTTGTAAGAGGTAATTATATAGAAAATATTTTAATCTGCAAAATAAATATAAAATAAAATATTTTAAATCTAATAATAATAAACTATTATTTACATTATAAAAAAATGCGCTTTATTTATCTATTATTTATCATTTTATTTATTTATTAATTTATTGATCAACACTCCTGTATAAGAAGACGGGTGGGGTTAATCCACGTTTATGTCACGTGTCATCGTTACACCTCCACTGTGAAGGGAATTGAAAAACGATAAACCCTGCATCTCTAAAGCTTTGAGGTGTTCGATATTTTCTTCTCAGACTCTGAGACGGTGAGCAGCTGAGCAGGTGTCTGTCTTGATGACTGACAGCAATGACAAAGACATGGTTAGACTTCTCTCTTTTTCTCTTTTTCTTTCTCGCTCTCTTTTTCTTTTCTTCATCTGTCCAGCTTTCTGATCTTTACATTTTTCTCAGAAACCAGGATAATCCCTCGTTCTGCTGGTGTGAAACCCCTCTGAACCCTGCGATACTCGTTTATCTTCCTGACCGTGAGACACAAGAGGAGAACGAGACAATTAGCAGCACAGACACGTCTCTCCGTCTCCTCGTGGCCTTTATCCTGTGAGCTTCTTCTCACTTCAGCGTCCTGAAAGAGGAGTATTTATAGCACATCTCCCAGTTTTCCCATTTTAATCCTGTTCCCTGACTTATCCCGAGCTGTAGGAATCTCTATCGGCTCTCCGTTGAGGTTTGGAGATATGAAACCTGGATTAAGGACAACATGGTGTATTTAAAGGAGAAACACAGTGAAATGGAATGAAGATGTGCTACTGTACATTCCACTGTCTGTATCCACTTTCAGTTCTGACAGTGAGTTCTGGCTCCTCCCACTCATAGTCATCAAACTACTGATTATCTATCTATCTTTCGATCGATCTATCTCTCTGTCTCTCTGTCTGTCCGTGTTTTAGTTTTTTTTACAAAAAAAATTATTTCTATTTGTGTTTATTTCTGTAGACCCTGACCAGGCACCATCTCCATCCATCTATTCCAAGATTTCACATATCTCTCCCATCACTCCATCCATTTCTCACATTGCTCTATATATAATTTACAAGGATCCATCCTTCCATCTATCCAATCTCTCAATCCATCTTTCCTTCAGATATTTAAATCCTTCATGTTCAACCCATCCCATGTCTCCAACCATCTTTTATCTTTATCCATCCATCCCAGGTCTCCAGCCATGTTTTCCATCACTCTCTTCATCCTTGCATTCTGTCTGTCTAACTTTCCGCTCACTTCTACCATCCTTTTCATTGCTCCATCCCTCTTTCCTTTTACTTCATCCAGCCTTCCTTTTCACTCCAGCCATTTTTTAAATCACTCTATCTATCTTTATCATCACTAAGAGGAAAAATCCTTCATTTCCATCTCTTCAGCTTCTTAACCCATCTTTTTCTATTCTTTCAATCTTTCCATCCATTCTTTGCATCACACTATCAATCTTTCCTATCACATAATTCATCGTCCAGCCATCTTTTTCATCACTCCTTCCATCCTCTCCATTACTCCATCCATCTCTATATCAATTCATCCATCTTTCTCTTTGCTCCATCAATTTTCAATCACCCCATTCATCCTTCATTTCACTTCCTCCATCCTTTTCATTCATCTTTTCTTTTGCCCAATCCTTCTTTTTCATTACTCTATACATCTTTCCTCTCTTCTTTCTTGTCACTCCATCCTTTCCAGCTCTTTATCCTGATCGTTTGCACGCTGCAGCTGACTGCGCAGGATCAAAGTGGGCTTGTTTTTGCTAATTGCCCCCGCAGGTGCATTAGATGAAACGGTTCAAGGTACTGATGGATCACACACACACACACACACACACACACACACACACACACACAAACCAGATCAATAATAATAAGCCGTGCTTGTCATCCTCAGTTCACACCGAAGCTCATTATGTACCGATTTGGAAATTGAAAGCCGAGTGTAATGTTTACATCACACCCTTCATCTTTCTATATCAGATTATACATCAATTTATTTTAGACAAAAAATGTTCAGTAGTATCAGTTCATCACCTCCAACTTTTCAGTAGTATCATTTTCTCGTTTCTAGATGTTCAGTAGTATCAGTTCAGCACTCATGTGGCCTTGCAGGATATGTGTGAGCATCTCCCAGACTAGCGTTAGCATACATTAGGAGATGCTACACAGGAAAAGGACAGCTGGCTCAATTATAATTCTGCATCATTACGCCGAGTCGCTCCCTCAGATCAATACTCATTGGCGTGTCGGAGAGCGCGGCAGCTCCGGAGATCTGAGGCCTCCGGGGAGACAGAATCAAACGAGTGACGCGTTCCTGTCTCCTCAAGGTCAGCGGCACCGAGTCTGTCTCTCCGGAGCCGCCAGATAAAGACATATCTCCCTGATCCACCCTAATGGAGGACATTAAAGAAGGGCACTTACCAAAATGCCCTCGTCACTCACTTTCCCGGCAAAATAGATTAAGCGCCCCCGCGACGTGACTCCTGCCGAATGATGTCCCTGCGTCAGAAACGGCACTTTCATATTCGCACATGGCTTTACAATGTACGCCTAAGACTAATAAGATATAGGGGTGCAGTATATCATCGTAAGTGGTGCTGAAGAACAGCGGCTTTGGTGAGAGACGGTCTGTTTTTATTGAAATCATCTGACGGCTCTGTGGCTGCACTTACAGGGGTTATAATCCAACCTGATTACGACTTTTAATTAAAAAACCTGATGATTTTAGTAGACATGGGTCTTAATTCCAGTCTCGAGCATGTTATTGCGTTTAAAAAGGAGTTTGTTGGAAATTGTAGCGATGATTTACCCACTATAAATGTGCATAGTGCTACATAAAGCTGACAGAAGCTGGTTATGATGCCGGATTTACACTTGCACAAACGGTAATAAAGATTGCCTTCATTAACAACAATGTTAGGTTTATATAACACTTAGCATTAAGGCATTAGCGAGCTGTTCTAGTAGCATTACCCATGTTAGAACTTCTTAACAACTGCCCTCAAAGCTTTTCTGGTCATTGGGCTACATAACAAAAGTTGACATCCCATTTCACATTTAGTCCACATTTGCTTTTATATTAAGCTCCACTCTTCTGGGAAGATGTTCCTCTAAATTCTGTGGAGATTTCTTTAAGCCACAAGGGTGTTAATCAAGTGAGGTACGGAGGCCTGGGGTGCAGTCGGCATTGAAATTTTTCCCAAATGTTTTGCAGAGCTCTATAGAAGGCTACTCAAGATCTTCCAGTCCACCCGTGTAAAGCATATCTTCAGTGAGCTGGCTTTGTGCACTTTGTGTCATGCAGAAACAGGTTTGGGTCTCTCAGTTCTTCTTCAATTGTACATCTCCAGCTTTTTGCTACCAGTTTAGAGAAGAATCTTATTGCTGGAAACATCAAGTGTCCCAATACTCTTGCTCATAGACTGCATTTAAAGCCTTCTAACAAGCGTCAGCAGACATTGGCTACTTTCATTACGATGAATTTGGAATATATTTCTTCTCAATTCATAGCAATGATGTCAGTTACACTTCCTACAGAGCTACATGACACCTAGAAAAGTCCCTCAAGAACTTACTTCAACTGACATCAAGGTTTATTCCAACACAAACTGCCATAACACTGTAATAAAGCTCAATTAACAGGCATAAAAGTATTAATATAGAAGCTAAGTTGATGTAAGATGTGACATTACATTGGAATTGTTATAAAATACTTAAATCGTTCTGATTTGACAGTTTCACTCTTCATAGAGCTCCATGACACCTACATAAGCTGTTTATGATGCCTGAATAGGCATTTATTAGGCTTCAAGCATTCCATTCTGCCTCCTCAATGCCTTTTTGTATATCTATTTTCCAAGCATTTTATTCATCCATATTTGGTTGTATTAAGTTTTAGCGAACTCCAGGTCCAACTGGAGATGGAGTAAGTGTATAATTAAGATGGGCTGCTGGCTGCGGTGAAGGTAAAGTGTAGAGATAAGCCAGTGAAAATGTCAGCAGAGATCAAGTTGCCTTTAGGGAGAGACGATGAGCTGTCGACAAAAAGACGAGACCTGAATTTGCAAATGCTCTGGAGTCTGACCCGAGCTGTGAAAAGGCCAGACGCTTTAAAAAAGGAAGTGCGGATATAAAGCTTGGATTTCTCGTTCTGTTTGTCTGTAAACACGTCATGTTCATGTCACACGTGAACTTTATCTGTACTGAAAAGTGCAGTGTGCAGTTGTGTGAGGGACATTAAACCGAGCTGGGCTCTGGGGTTCCCTGAAGACCTCTGCAGGCTGCTCTCAGGAGCTGGCACTAGATGGAGACATTAATCTAAAGACAGGAGCGAAAGGAACGAAGCGTAAACATCATGACGCAGTGTAAATTCTGTGCAGAAATGTAACCGGCACAATCTTTTACACGAGCGATTGTCTACAAGTCAGAAGTCAGAACATTTCTGTCGTTGTTTGTGGTTTGGTGAGACGTGAGCTGGGTGTAGGGGGTGAGGAAGCAGGAGGAGATCTTCTGCAAACTAAAATAAACAAGTCTGGCAAAGACATGAACAGTCTCCTTTACTAGATCAGAAAAATGAAAGTTCATCTGGTCACACGTTCCGATTAACACAGCCGGCTGGTTTGTTAGGGCTGCGGTTGCTTGGCAACTGGACACTTTCCTCCGGCTCTGCTTCGCTCGGCACGCTTTACACAACTTCTTTTCCTTCCCTTCGTTTTAATCGAATCAAAACAAAGAGAACAAAAGGACAAACGTTCGGCGTTCGACAAAGTCGACACCATGCAGCTCGTACCGGAGCACGTTTTCTGCTCGTTATATATAATACAGTATCGTTTCCAGAGCAACACGCACAGGGTTCATTAAAGTCACAAGATGTTTATGGAACATTTTATGGTAGTAGTCTCCAGTGTCAGCACTTTGTCCTTCTGGTAGGACACGCCATAGAGCTACATGACACGTACATAAGCTTTTCATAACAAGTGACTTAAACCCACATAAACATTTATAAGGCTTCCTCTTACATATCAACCGCTTTGATATTTCCTTGCATGAGGTTGACATAACTCTGACATGTTCACAGGGCTCCATGACCCTTCATAAGCCCTTCATAACCACTATTTACACAGTGCCTATAGAAAATCATGACTCTGTGGAAATCTTTAGTCAGATTATACCCTGGAAAATAATAATAATTCAGTCATAATTGATTAATGACGGGTTTTTTACTTTTACACTGAAATTCTAGGCATCAAGCTTCTGCGATTCGCGCTGGATTTTTTGCCACACCAAATTATTAAGATCTGTGCTCCCTGTGACTGTGCGTGCTGCTTACATCAGGCAACTGGTGCTGTTCTGTTAGAGGAAACTAATTAACAATGTGTTTTTAAAGAAGGTGAAGTTACTATTACCACCCCAGTGATTATAATATTTCTTCTCGTCTTACAGAAAACCTTTTATTTTTTTTTAAATCCCGTCCAATCAGAATGCAGAGCTCCATAGCGCTCAGGTATAAAGCAGGCTGTAAGTCATAAATTTCAAACACGTTTAACATTTACAAATGGAAATCGATTTGCATCCTGGTGCTGAGACCTGCTGCTGTAAATTTTCATTAGGTTCTACACACACCCGAAATGAAGTTTGGTTTAATAAGACGTTTCTCAGCAGGTTCACCTTCTATTAATTACACGTCCCCCCGGATCGATCGCTTATCGAGCGGTCAAACAAACCTCGGGCAGCTAGGAGTAGCCAGCAGTGTTTTCCACCGGTGATCGAGCAACTGATCAGAAATCCTGCTGTAGATTAAGATTTTTCCTGAGGTGACTGTGGGAAGGAAAAGAAACCTCTTAGATACTTGAGCTAATATGTTTTGTGGTAAACACCATCAGATATCATTTCATCCAACCAGAATCTATAGAATGGACATCTAAAGGACTTCTCTGGGTGCTGTAGCAGGAAATATTCACTTCGCTTGTGTTAGCAGACCTGAACCTGTTCCAGCATGACCCACAAAGCCAGCTCCATGAGGATCTGCTTAACATGGGTTTCAAATATGTGGAAGATCTTGAGTGGGATCTTTGGGGAAAATGTTTCCCACTGACTGCACCAAGGCTTCCTCACCTCACCTTCATTAGTTCCTGGTTTTACTAGCACCTTAATTCCTGAACAAATCTTACACAAGTCTCCAGAAAAGCTAGTGAAACATCTTCCCAGAGAAATGGAGGTAACTATAAGAGCAAATTGAAACTAAATGTGTAATGAGATGCTCAAGAAGAAGCACATGCCAATCTTTTACTCAGGTGTCCACCAACTGTTCGTCCTTATATTAAATGTCTTCATACAATTACATCATGTGGTTTTATGGAAGCCAGAAACATGTTCATGCTGGTATTTCTAGCATTTATAATTTTACTGGTATGTTCTGGGAAATGAGTTATTAAAGCGACACGCTGTATAATGAGGAAACTGCACACGCTACACTTATGTCAGGCTCATAAATAGAAGTATGGTTTTGTATGAAAGACCATTGGAAGCTTTTTATTTATATTAAAGAGATGAATCATTTCAGACAAACTTCATCCTGAACTATATTTAATATATTTTAGGAATTGGTGCATCACCTAAAAGTTAAAGATTTGAAGCACTGATTTGTGCAGCAGATACAAGTTGTGATCTGCATCACGTTTTTAACATATTTGCTTCGGGAAAAACGATTTATTTATTACATAATAATCAGTAAATGTGCTACTTTTATTATGTAAAAAGTGACCAATAATTTCTGAGTGATATTTTCTATAAAGGTCGATTTCTCTCTCGTTTCTCGAGCGCGTTTTCTCAGCACTGCCGCTGCTACATGAAGATGACTGATCACAACACTACAGAGGCCGAGGCGTGTCCTGAGAGGTGCATAGAATACAGATTTACATGGCAGAGGTAGAGCTGCGTCCTCCTGCACACAGAACAGGAGGAGAACGTCTGGTTTTATTTCATCTCTTTTCTTTTGATCTGCACTACAAAAGCGTGTGTGAAATCTCGGTTCCTCCAGGACCAAGGTGCTCCATGATACAATACAGAAGACACAAATCTAACTAGGCAATGATTGGTACAGTAGATGTGTGATGGGGCAAAAACAAATGGTTCATATAACCAAAATACGATACATACGTGTGTGAGTTCATTCCCTTTATTGAGGAGTCTGATAACAAACCCTGTCTGCCTGCTCCATCGGTGAACAGGTGATGACCTCAACAATGATGGAACTATAATGAAAGGACATTCAGTATTGAGGATGAGGATGGGTTCCTGATTGTATTTTGGTTCCTCTCAAGTTCCTTTTTGGTTCCTCTCCTTCTTTTTTGTTTTATCTTTATGAAGTCTCAGATAAACGTATCTGCACTGATTTATAAATCTAAAACGCATATTCATAATCTATGAATTTTTAAAAAGCTGCTTTGGTACAATATTGAACTAATACACAGTCTGGCTGTGAGGACCCAGATGCTTCTTATCTTTTTCCAGATGGAAGATGTGTGTGTGTGTGTGTGTGTGTGTGTGTGTGTGTTTAACCACAATGCTGGTGGCTTTGCAGATGCAGCATGTGATGTAAATGTCCTTGATGGAGGTAAAAGAGAAGCGAATGCACAATCAACCAGTGAAAAAAGACAAATGTGTTGCTGAAAACAGAGAAAGAAAAAGTAAATGTTTGATTATATTTGGATAAATCTCATATATAAAACATATCTTGGATGTAATCGTGGTACAGAAAGCGCTAATTGGCCATTTTTTCCCCTGAGAGCTCCGGTACGCAGAGCTTCCTCTACAGGAAGAATTAGATCTTGGTCACGAGTGGTGTGAGATTAAAGTGCTTGCTGGGAATCAAACCAGCGGCGCTGCTGCACATTTCTCGATTTGATTTGATTTAGATTTTCTTTTTCACAGAACCCAACACTCTCCGTAATGCATTTCTCATTCTCCAGGCTCGTCCGCATTTTGGTTTGTTTTTTTAACCAAGAATGCTCAAGGTTTCTTTTTTGTTTCTTTTCAGGTGATTCTTCAGTCTCAAACTTCAGATATCACCTGATTTATTCTCAGAATTAGGATTAAAGACTGAGAATCCTCATCATGGGATTAAATATGAGGTTTGTTTAAAGTCTTATCACTTTTTTACAATCAGGAGTGGAAAGAGAAATATAATTAATTATTCTATTGAGTTAAATGTATATCATTTATTTATTAGTGTAGAGAATAAATCATGCCATGATTATAATATTCAGTGATTCAGGTGAATAAAACGATTAGACTAAAATACCCTCCTAAACCTCCCTGAGCCCCTCCCTCCATCCTAAACTTTAGTTACATTTTTTATTTGTTGGAAAAATAGCAGATAAAAGAAAGTCTCTATTTTGATCTTTATTAAGTTTTTTTTCATTTCCAGAACCTTTGTTTATTCATGAGATTAAAAATATTTCTTTCCATTTTATTTATTCATTTATATTTTCTTAACTTATTTATGTCATTGTATATTTCCTGAATTTATTTTTCGCTTTTTCTCTTTTTCATTTTCATTTTTGATTGTCTATTTTTTGTTTGTTTGGGAGATTACAATAAGTTTATTTATTTGTTTGTTTATTCATTTATATACATTTTCTACATTCTTCAATGTATTTATTTAGTTGGTTATTTGAGATTAAAACAGTTTTTACTTTTTCCATTCTTTTATTTATTATTGTTAGATTGTTTACTTGATTGATTGACAAGGATTATAACTCAGTCAAAATCTTCAACTTTGCAAGGTTAAATACACAAATTATTATTATTATTATTATTATTATTATTATTATTATTATTATTATTATTATTATTACACAAATGTACGTGACGGTGTGTATTTCTGGACAGAAGCTGCAGCTGCCTGGACGTCACCTCGGTCAGTGATATGGGCTGGTGTCCTGCAGAGCTACGCTGCACGCTCTGGAATTTCCTCTGGAATCCGGAACACTGCCTCGTGAATAAATCACTGCAGTGACACCAGCAGGTGATGCTCTAACATTCACGATTAATGAAGGAGTGTGAATATTTAATAGACTCGACACTGCACTAAATAATATATACGTGTTTTAACCAAATAGATTGTTTCGAATCAAATCAAATTGAATTTGTCACACACACATACACACATACACACATACATACATACATACATACATACATACATACAGGGTACCACATGCAGGGAAATGCTGTTTTAAATAGAAAGTGTAGACAGAAGTAGACATGTGCCCTACCAGAGGGGTCCTCACCAAACAGGAATACTTCCTTCATGTCATGAAGTTCAAGATCTAAATCATGGCTTTTTCAGTAGGGGTTGTACACAGGGGGTGGGGCGGTGGGGGGGCGGTAGACCTCGAGTCTGTCCCACAAACATTTGACATGAGATTGGAATAAAAGAGAGAATGGAGAGGTTCAGGAATTCACTGATGATGATGGTTGTTTAAAGGAACATTGGGTGTAATAAACCTTTTGTTGGAAAATGTTCAGGACAGTAAGCATTGGATCCCTTATGCGTGTGTTTGGTCTACAACATGGACATTGCACAGCAATACAGCGCTCCCAGCATTCCGGACACTTCTGGAATGTGTCCTGAAAACCTTTTTTTTAAAGTGTTAAGCACCTTTTGCGATACACCAGATCTCCATGATTGTGTCAAAATGGCAAACCGGATCTTCATCTTTGGGAAGAGGGTAGAATAGAGTGAGTGCTCCTTGTGACTGTGCATGCAGCCTTGTGCTGCCATCTGTTGGTGTGTTACAAAACTAGCCTTAAAACATTTTGATACAGCCTCACAAATTTTTGTGAGCATTTAAAAGGTTCAATGTGTTAATCTAGAAGGATCCAGAGGTTCAAACGGACCTTTTATCCTGCAGAATGCACCATGAGCTTGCCGGCTTACTGCAGCCCGTTTCCCAGCACCGATCCCCAAACTACTCGTCAGGGGCAAAAAAATAAATAAATAAATAAATAGGCAGGTTTCTGCATCGGGGACGCATAAATTTCATTGCGCCGCGATGTTAGCGTGTCTTGCGAGACCCCCACAGCAATTACTATCAAAAGCACTGTTTTATGTTGCTGCAGTCCACTTCCCCAGAGCGTCAGGCATGCCGCTTCTCATCACCGCAGCAATAAATCAATTTTCATCTCCACGCCACCGATGCCATTTTACCAGTCTCTCATCTCGCTCTCTCTCTGATCCCCACCCCCCAGCTCCCCTCCAAACCCTCCCACCAGGACACACTCATCCTCCGAACGGACTTCAACTCCTTTTGTGCAACAGACACACTCCGTGCCTGGCATACACACTCTGTAACACACACATCAATTACTGCATCTTTATTATTATATAAAAAAAAAACTTCTACACACCTCAGCATCAACTGCAACATCAAATCTCTGAAATGAGCTGCTCGCCTGAACCGCCTGATGCAATTTCAGGCCTTGTGTGAAACAATCAAAACTAAGTTAGGTGTAATAGGCAGGTTATTATACATCATAGTCACGTACACACACACACACACACTCATTTTTCTGCTCTTGCTTTAGCACTACCATGATGAATTGTACCATGACTGTAGCAGATCTGCCAACAAGTTCTCTTTTGTTTGCAACCACAGTGTTTATAAGCTCACATAAAGCGTTCATAAGCAAATATCACTCTATACAATACAAACAAGGAGCAATATCATACATTTTTAATATTAAAATCAAAAAAGTTGAGTATAACATTCTAACATTGAGTGGTGAAGTGAAGAACACTGATCTTCATGGAGCGAAAGACGAGCTCCTGTAGCTCAAACTCCTGAAGAAGTTCATGCTGTTGATGATCGATGGGTCACGACTAATTTGGCAGCAGGAGGGGACCAACACAATATCAGGCAGGGGGTCATAATGTTATGGCTGATCAGAGTTTTTCACAGAGTCCAACAATACTCAAATCTGACCAATGTTTATTATAATGTTAATATTGCAATCCAATCTAATATTGAATCCCTGGCTGGAAGATCATGGAGGCCTTTTCCCATTAAATAAATGGAGCCTTTTATGCAAATGATAAATAATATGATACAAACTCAAACTGCGTATTCAGAGACTGGGGATAATGCAGTAGAACATGGTGCATGGTGAGTCAGGACCAGGGTAATGTAATGAGTGAGTGAAGATTTTGTGCTCTGCGTAACATTGCAGGAAGTAGCATTGAAGGAGTGTGGGACTCCCATTTTCCTGTCCCTCTCTTGTTGGGTTTGGAAAGTGTGTAGTGATCCATACGAACTTCTTGGAGTGAAGCCAAAATGTTGGATGAAGCTGCTGATGGTTGATCAGTTCTTTACTATCCGGAATGTTCAAGAGTCCCACAAACCACAATACCAGCAATAAGATGGGCAGAAAATGGATTAGAAGGATTCTGCATTTTTGAGGCCAAAAACTTTGAAATCCTCCATACTTCCATTTCACTCTCAAAACATGTAAAGAATAAAGTCAGCGAGTTCACAGACTCTTCTATTAGGATTGAATATTTCATTTCACTCTTTAGAGCATAATGCTTGAGGTATAAGTTAAACCTGATCCTGAGGTTCCAGTGACCACTGTTCCTGCCCCTCTTCCCTCTGTGGATCTTCCCACTTCATCCTGGTCTGCCTCTGGATGATGTTCTCTTCAACTGGAGGCGGCTCTGTGCAGCTGGAGATGTTTCTCATCAACGCCTTGGGTGGTTCCATGAAATTCTGGAGTAAGAACAGGAGCTTTGAGGATTTGGACTGTAGTTAATATCAACAGTCTGCTACACTGGCTCAGGACTACATCTGGGGTGGAACCCAGAAGAGGATGAGGTTCCCTCTTGAGTCTGGTTCCTCTCAAGTTTTCTTCATTCTGCATCTCGGGGAGTTTTTCCTTTGCCAGTTTGTCCTTGTGACAAACTTACACTTATAAAGAACATATTTATTTTATCACCACATGATCTGTGTGAAGCTGCTCTGAGACAATGTTCATTATTAAAAGTTCAATACAAATAAACATGAATTAAATTAAACGAATGTGAAGGCTTGTGAAGGCCGTGTGCGTCTGAATATTCTCTATAATCTCCTGTGAACACACTGATTACATGTTGTAATGATTTCATTCGCACTTTTCTTGCCTCAGTAACTCCGTTCATGGAGCTTCGTCCACCTTTGCATGTAGTGCTTTTGTTCTTTTTCCTTTTTTATAATTCCTTTTCTCTCTCGACATGCTGAGCTGTCCAACTGCGTAAGTCCGTTCCTGCATGCTTCTTATCTTCAGATCATCTCCAGCTGAACACATCATTTCATCAAAACAGAAATAAAGAAAAAAAAAAACCCTGATGAGATTTCAGCTTTCGGTCCTTTTTCTATCGCAGCAAGAGGTAGATTTTTTAACGCCTCTTCCTTTAGCAAACACACTGTCCTACAGTAGATCTTTTTTTATGAAAACGATCACAAGCGATGCCAGAACTTCTGCTAAAAAATGAGGGAGAGAAAAAAGTGTATATCAAAACCAGAGGTTTTTACCCAATGCAGAAAGAGTTACAGCGAAAGGTTATGAGGAATTTGAAAAGGTGGAGCATCTCACAATCTATGATCTGAGAGAAAACCCAGCTATTAAAGCCACCACAAGACCCAGTATAGCTAAAGATTCCAATATTCCAAGATTTTAAACTGCTCTAACCAACAAATCAATCAGGTAGATGAAATATGATCTCTTTCTTTCCAAAAGTAACCTGAGCTCACGAATCCAGTCTCTCCAGCACTAACACAACCTCAACATTTCATCATGTTTATTCTATTGTACTTGTTTTTTCAGCTTCTGCACATTTTTACATTGTCAAAGACTTTATTTGCTGTACATTTATCGGCTTTTATATTACATGTGGTACATATATTGACATATTTATCTGCTCTTGTCTGCTATTGCTAATATTTGTACTTTTGGTAGATGCTAAACTGCATTTCGTTGCTGTTTACATGTAGAATGCAATGGTAGTAAAGGTCTGTCTGTCTGTCTGTCTGTCTGTCTGTCTGTCTGTCTGTCTGTTACTTGTTGAATTCCGAAGACCGAATTTCCTATGACCTCAGATTATAACGCTACGAGCGAATCCAGTTTATATGAATGAATCCTGGTTGTAATGTTTTCATTTTAGGGATAGTGAGTGTGTGGTCACCCTCCTAGCCCAGGGTTTTGAATATTTCGATCCACGATGTTAATTTAAATTGAAAGAAAATCCTGAGTTGAATTTCAACGCTAGTAGTTTTCCTTCTAATATAACATGATTAAGAAAACATGATCTGGCAACCTTTCCCGTGTGTGTTGGATCTGTATGAAAGTAGATGAGGGGATGAACAGGGTAGAAGTTCGTGAGAACTTTCTCTCAGCGAAGAGACGCTCCGTCTTTCCCGTCGCCACAGATTCCGACTTTTCGTTGCTGTTGCCATGACGACAGGCGTTAATGTTTCACGTTGTTTTGGCTCCTGCTTTGTTTGTACTGATATCTTTTTTTTTTTATCTTGTTTTAATATTTACAGTTCATTCGTTTGTTCCTGTTTGTTTCTTGTTTAATTCTGAAGACGTTTGTGGTATTTATATTTTTCATCAGAATTTCTGCATTTTTGGAAAAAAAAAAATTGTTCATGAATTTCTGCTTGCTCATGTATCTAAAATCACGTGAATATGGATTTATGGAAGTAAATAGCTTCTCCTGTGAAATGTCACTAGCTGATCGTTGGCATCAGCTTTATTCAATCATTAATCATTTTTAAATGAAAATGAGAAGCTGAAGATGATCATCCAGGATTTAGTGTTTTTAAAAATAAGACTAAAAGCAGGAGGTGTATCCTGTCTGCTCTCCACACGTCTTCATGTTTTCATAAGTTTGGAAACTTCAAGTCTGTTATTGCTTTTATACGCAATAAACTTACTCATGCAGGCCACTGAATGAGAGAGAAGACTCCAGACGACTGTTTGCTCTCTAAATAACGCTTACAGAGCTTGGACATACGCTTCATCGTCTTGTGCGGTGAAATCGGTTCTGATTAATCCAGATGAAACTGCATGGTGTTAAAGTATGGAATGGGAGCCATGTTGGTTCAAGATTAATTTCACCCCACTGGAATAAGTGTCCAAAACAACCTCAGTCCATTAAACTTCCACCTCCAAGTGTGAGTGTGGGGGTGAGGGAGTCTGATCACATCTTCTCCCCTGTTCTCCATCTTACACAAGTTCTTCTGTTAGAGACAAACATGTCCCATTTGGACTCTTTCACCCATTTATTCACTGTCCAATTACTGTGTGTTTCTGTCTCCTCAGAGTTTTTTGCATAGGAACATGCATGTGTCTCAGAAACCATAAAAGATCAGATGTTTCCACTTTTCACACACCACATAACTGTAACTGAATAAAACCAAATTATAACAATGTTCTTCTTTTGGAAGCAAATTTGGACTCATCTGCCCACAGAACTTTGGTCCACTCATTCCCTGTCCAATTCTTTACCATGTTGGTGTATAGAAACAAAATAAACATTTCTCCAAAACCATAAAATACTAGATGGTTCCACACTTTTCACAGACAAAGTGTATTATTAATTAGCTTCTTGGTTCTCAACGGTGAAGATCTTAAAATCAGACATCCAGGGGTCTGAACTAGACACCGGAGAATTTTATAATCTGACTGGTGAGTCCAGAAAAAACTTCACTTGATGTGGAACCCAATTCTGAATACCAGGAACTGTGAGTATCTGGTGGACAATTTGATGCATTAAAACCTCAAAACGTCCTGCACGCAGAGGATCCGATGAAATTTGGTAGAATCCCTTGTAGATATCAGACACTCTCATAGCTTGGAGCTTATTTCCTATTTCATGGATTCTAAAAGCTCTTTATTTCCACTTTACCTTTGCCTGATTTACTGATTTTATAAAAATTCTCTTCTACGAGACATCAATAAACTGACCGCTGAAATGCAGCTTTGCTCCTCCCCACTGACTCGTGGATCATTTCAGATCCAATCAAACCAACTCTGTTCCTGCCGATTGACCCGAGGGTTCTTTTTTCAGGTGATGGCTTTGAGCATGAACGCCCACCTGTGTGTTACTGACCAGCACTGCTTGTATAATGGAGAAAAAAACATTCGAATTCTCAACCTCGGCGCCGAAGCTCAATCCATGCCATCCAGGATTGTAAATCAGTCCTTGGATGAAGGTTAAAAGATCGCGCTAATAAACCCCAGGGGCGGACGCGTTGAAGAAAATCCTTCTGATTCCAATTATGAGCTCAGCATGCTCTACTCTTCTGAAGGACGTTGATTATAAGATCTTTTCTTCCCCCTTTTTTTCCATTGTAACTGTGCCTGAATGCCTGATCACTGATTCATAAATAAATAAATAAAAAAGACGTCAATAACTCGCAGTCGGAATGTAACTTTTATAACGTCCCAAATGACTCTTCAGCAAGTTATAAATAATTTCAGTAAAATGGTTCCACTTGATTGGACCTGAGGATCCCATCGGGTTTTATTTTATGGGCTTTTTTGCAAAGCATGGGAACACGTGTGTGTGTGTGTGTGTGTGTGTGTGTGTGTGTGTGTGAGTTATCTGACGGCGTTCCTGTGCAGCTCGTCCTATTAATTGTCCTCCCAACATAAAGAAGATTCATCCCCGGGTGTCCTGTCTGAAACAACCCTCTCTGCTAAAAACACTGCTTAACCCATGTGCCTCTATATATCTGCCACCTGGGGCTGCGTTTCTGCAGCTGAAGTTTTGACAGCGGCTGTTTGTCAGGGCTCGATAACGTGCCACCAGACCATCCGCAAAATTTCAGCTGCCATTCAAGCTGTTTCAGCAAGTCGAGTGACACCATGTGGTAAATGGTAGAGTTGTGGAGAAATAGCAGGGTGTGAACATGTGTTCTAGACTGGATATTTTGGCTTTGAAAGGTGCATCATGGTCCAAAATCCTGAATGTTTATCTAATTAGTAGCTAAATTTACCCTGAATCAGAATATTCCCAATGCATTACACAAGCGGAGATGTTCCGCTGTTGTTTTTGTTGCACCATTTGATGTGTTTTTTGGACAGATGTTCAGTAATTACTGATGTGGTCCAGCTCTGGTTCCATTTTATTCTTTAAATCAATTCAGATCTTCACTTCAGCTACACTTGCTTTTGTGCACGTAGATGGTTTCCATGAAACACTAATAGAGCCGGTGTACAGAGCACCAGAGAGATCTGGTCAAAGACAGATGTATCTGAATAAAGGATAATCCAGGTGTAGGTGTGAGGTGTTGCAGGATGTAAGTGCATGATGTGGAGGTGAAGAATGACCCGAGGTGAAGCATCCAAATGTTTCACACCAAACCGTGGATTATCACCGTTTATTTCTCCAATTCATCAAATTTATCTTGTGCCTATAATCAGTTATCAGAATTCCAGTATTCCCATTTAAATTTCCAAAAGCTCTACTTTGTAGAATAGCCAATCACAATCCACTTTTCACACCTGAACTCTTTTTAGCCAATCACAATCGAGTTTTAACCCCTGAGCTTCCAGCTGTAAACTTTCTACTTCTTGAACTTCCAGGTTCTGGATGTCTGAAGGTATCAGAGTCATGATGCATTTCTCTGTCTATAAAACTGTTTCGTTCTCATCCTCGGTTGTAGGTAGTCATTATAGAAGACACCCTGGTCTGCATTGCATCTACTCTAAAGTGTGAGATGGTCAAACAAAACTCAGCGTCTTCAGCTCTGAGCGAAACAGATGAAACGTCAGTGCAGAGATGATGGACTTGCTGCGTTCTCCAGGCCTGACGAGTCAATCCCAGACCCCTGCTGAGGGTTTAAACATCAGGGTCAAGCCGAATGTCTTGGATGTCATGCTGTGCATGTCGAGAAGCTCTGCTTAGCCTCTTTCTTGTTTTAATAAGTTCTCTTCTTTCTTCCCATCTGTCTCTTCCTGCTTTCAGCCGGGGCTAAAATAAAGGAAGCTCTCATTTCTTGCTTTTTTTTTTTGCCCTGTGGGAATTTTCCTCTGCAGAATGAAGTCAGCGATCTTTCGGAGCGAACAAACAAAAAAGAGAAGGATGACAACACACAGAGCCAAGAGAAAGAGAAAGAGCTCTCGTCTTTCGCTTTATGTCTACAGAAAGTTCTGGGAGTTACAGATTCTGTAGCAAAGACGTCATAGATTTTATTATTTTGATTGCTTTTAATGTTTCAAGGAACATTTCAGGACAAACTGGGACTTTTGAGTTTTATTTTAAGGAGTTGAAACTCATCCCGTCTTTTAACTAACGCCTGGAAAGATCTCGCAGTAAAAAGTTTTGTCATGATGCTGGAAACCATCCTGCTTTCCTTCATCACTGGTGCTGAAATGATGACCGTGGAACTCTTTGAGGGTTCAAATAGGCCTTCAGCTCTTCTGTGCCGGTCAAAACCGGAAAGTCTTTGTGCCCTAATTTTTTTTTTTTATGTTTGTGAATGATTGTGTTCCACAGAAAGATTTGTGTCTTGTGTAATTTCACAACCGGTTACATGTCGATTCCCGTTAAGAAACACGCCTTTGCTTTCACAAGAAATTTCCAAAACTTTTATAAGAAACACTGCTGTCCGCCATCTTGATTAACAGTTTTCAGATATTAGCGCCACCTATCAGTGATGGCACACACTAGCACTCAGTACTGCATGTATTGCTGCCACGCTACAGTACATTTTTATACCTGTAACATTAAAAGTGCCAGTTTCACTTCCCTCACATTCACAGCATCAAAGCCATTTTTCTTCTTTTACATTCGCTCCAGCAAAAATGTTCCGAGGTTCACTTTTGTTTTCAGAAAATGGCACAATTATCTTAAATGAGATAATACCGCTGGTTGTTATATCTTTTGGCACCCCGTTTAACATACAGTGACCTCTACATGGAGGCAAAACCCATTATTTTAACCGTATTGAAACTATTTCAGATTCAGCGACTGTGCTAATTACGATTAGCCGTGATACAGAGATTCTCAGCGAGCAGCGAAGCCTGAAGGTCACTTTGGGGATGCCGAGTGCATGTTTAATACGACTGAAGGAAGGGCATGTATTAAATATGTACAGAAACCTCGGTATGATTGTTGATTGCTGCAGAATCATCTCTCACACGTTTCTAATGTAAAAACTAGGAGATCCAAACCTGATCCAGGTTGCACACAAAGCCATCTCCATGAAGATATGCCTCAAATGGTTTTGAAAGATCTTAAGTGGCCTGCTATATAATGCTTAACCATATTAAATATCTTTGGGATGACCCCAGGCCTCCTCACCTCAGCTAGATCAGTACCCAAATCTCAGAAAATCTTCACGAAATCTAGAGAAACATCATCTCAGAAGAGTGGAGCTTATTATAAGAGCAAATGAGATGTTCGAAGAATCTTATTTCCAAGTTTGGAGACTCGCTCTGTTTAGAAGAAAGTACTTTATTTATCTACATTTACACACCATAACCTTCAAAATAGTCCCCTCGCACCGCAAAACAGCCCCAGCATTCCTGCCTCTTCTGAAATGTGTTCTAGAAGTCTTTTTTTTTTTAAGCGTATCTCGCACCTTCTCTGATTCATGCTGGATCTCTGCAGCAGGCCTTTGGAAAGCGGGTGAAGTCCGCAGAAGCCAAATCTGGCGAGTAGGGTGAGTGCGGAAATGAGATCATGCGGCTCGTTCTCCAACGATCATCGTGCGCAAGTTGCTGAATGGTTTTAACATTTTGGGTGGTTGCGCTCATTGAACACTGACTCCAACCCTTCCAGCGATGTTGTTCTGCTCTCAAAGCCGTTGGATACACCTCGAGCGACTCGTCGCAGTTTTGCCGTATGTTGAATGTTTCACACAGAATTTTACATTTGCTCTTTTGTTCTAATTTGCTGTCTGATCAAATTGCAGACATGGTGACACACTTGGTCACATTTACCCTTAGTCTTAAAACTTTGATACTATGAGCTTTAGTGTAGAACAATCAGGTCCACAGTAGAAGGCAAAAACATGTTCCTTCTCCCTGTGTCTCAAAAATCTTCTTAAAAAGATTGTTCCAGGAGACACCAACATTTTCTTTTCTTGGCATTTTTTTCTTTCATATGCTGGATCACACCCTACATGGTATATAAAGTATGTAACCAATAATGTAGAAATCTATATCTCTATCTATCCATGCTCTTCAATCCCCCGCGTCCGTGTCTGAAATGCAGCGCAGGTCGTCGCATGCATGCGTCACTGTGTTTCTCTGCATGTTTTCCGGAGCAGATAGCAGATGTAGCGAGACTAAAGCGTCTGCTAAAGCTTATCAACACGCCGCAGCTTTCTCATCTGCTACAGCTCATGATCTGAGCATCATTACTGCTTTAAAGGCATGAATTTGTTGTAAACGCTCAGACAGCGTAGGAATGAAACGCTCCAAAAAAAAAAAGGTTTTATAGCAGAGTAAGTCGGATCACACAACATAATCATTCATAAAAGAAGAAGAATCCATCGCATTGATGAAAGTGGGGAAAAAAGAAACCTGGATATAATAATGCAAAGGTCGTCAACGTTTTTCAGTTCAAGAACCATTTAGATGATGGAGACATGGGGCAGGGACCCCGGATACAAAATGTGTCGAAGGCAGCCACTGATATTGATAGAAACCAATCATATTACACTCATTATTTTATGTTAAGACAGTTGAAACTATGTTGTTGTAGGTGCACCATTGTTTGTATATTTCTGTATATTTTCCAATCTTTCAGAAAGATTTATGCATCAAAACAAACAAACATTTAGCAATTTATTAAGATCTTCAGTTTTCTTTTATTCTAATAGATTTACACTTTCATACATTTTCCTTTTACTATCAGGTAAATTATCATTTACATAAACATCACCTTTAATTTTAATAGAATTTGAATGCAATAATTATAATACGTTTAAAATTAAGAATTGTATAGTTGATGTTTCAACAATAATATTTTTGATTTTTTTCTGATTAAACACTAATTAGCGGCAGTACCCCTGCAGTACCGCCGCCGACCGCTAGTCGAAGACTCATGTTTATATAAGTAAACACTCGAAGACCTATTTGGAAGGGATTCTTTTTCTGAGTTGAAGTGGGCCAATATAATTATTACTGTCGAATCTGAAACCTTAATTTAAGCATTTTTTTGTCTCCATGTCTTTATATTACATTACAGAACAAAGAAAACGATTCTCATGCATTTGCTCCAGTCAGCTTTTGTAGAAGGCTGATGTAAGACTGATGGAAGACATTTTCCTGCACAGTGTAACGTGGCTGTGAAAATTATGGAGTCTTTCATGGGGTTTGAAGAACACTGTGAACTTCCTTTTGTTTTTATACTACAAAATCGGTATCTGCTAAAAATGCACAGGGACTGTGATGAAAGAGTTGAAGAGAGATCTTTGGAGTCCAAATGGGACATTTTTGTCTCTAAGAGAAGAACTTGTATTAGAAGGAGAGACCAGGAAAGAAGATTTTAGTGGAAGCTTAATGGAGACCTATTCCAGAAAGTGAAAGGAATCCCGAACCGACATGGCTACCATTCCATACTTCAATTCCATCTGAAATTTCGGAACCGAATTTACTGTACATCAAGATGAAATGTGCGAAGCTATTGTGCGTCAAGGCAAAGTATTTCAGCGCAACGTTTGTAAACCAACCCGAGAGTGTGTAAAGCATGTTAACCTCATAACAAAGGAGGATTGTTCTGTTTCTGGGCATTTTTATAGATTTGTTTGGTCAAAGGAAATCTTTAGGCTAAGAAGATACAGAAGAAACATGCATGAACATTCATAAGACTGGTGATATTTTTGTGTACAGTTAGAACGTGGTATCGATGGGGTTCTTCACGCACAACAGCGCAAAGCTTTCGGAAGATCTCGAATCAGCTTCAAATATTTCTTTCCCCATGAAATGCATCAAAAGATGCTGTAGATTTTTATGGATACAGGAGAAAGACTTCTACTTGGACAGGCTGGTGTGTGTGTGTGTGTTGGTGTGTGTGTGTCTGAAAAAATATTACAAACCGATTTGAAAAACAAGACTCTCATTTCAGCGCCATGCAAAACTAATCCATCTCGTCCTCTCTCCGGTGCCTGCTGGGGCCCAGAGTTCCACATTTGTATTTTTTCTGGAAGATAGAAAAACTTCACACTTGATGAAGTTCGGTGTCTTTTTTTTTTTTTTCGCATTGGACTGGAGCAGGATTGGTTTCTTCTGTCGCTTTGTGTGTTGGAGGAAAATGGCTTCATGGAGAAGTGCTTTTTAAGGACAAGGTTTGCATGAGGATTCCAATGAGGACACTGAGGAACCCTGTGGACCTCTGGACCTCTGGAGGTGGACGCTGGTCACATTAGAACTTTCTTTCTTTTATTAAAGTGGGGTATTTTTTTCCCTGCTTTCATGTGTTGCAGTCTGTCAGGCTACAGTGAACACTCTGAGTTCCACCGTGCTGTTTTCCTTCCACTGTAGAAGAAACTTTCCTTTTGTGGAGAACTTGTCATTCTCTCAGGCTTTTCTTCTTCTATTGACAGCACAAGCTGTTCCTGCGAGTCTGAAATAGAGCGAGTTGTTTAAAAGTTACTTCCTCATATAGCGAGACGACTTTTCCCCGTTTTATTTGAATAAAAAGGTGAACTTGGAGCAAAGTGGGGCTTTTGTTTCCGGGAAAAACTAAAACTACATTTATTACACTCTATTTGCAAAAGTATTGGGACACCAGATTTTCCAGCCATATGTGGTTCTTCCCAAAACTGTTACCACAAAGTTCTACCCAATTGTGTGAGATGCCTCACTTGAACTAGGAGACCCAAACCTGTTCCAGCATGACAGAAAAAGTGCACCAAAACCAGCTCCATGAAGATTCTGCTCAATGAAGATTCTGCTTTCCATGGGTTGGAGTGGAAGATCTCCCAACCCTATTGAACATCTTTGTGATGAATTGGAACATCATCCCAGGTCTTCTCACCTCACCTATATCAATACCTGACTTTACTAACACCCTCATGGTTGAATAAATTGAAAAGAAAAAAAAAAAAGTAATCTTCCCAGAAGAATGGAGGTTAATAAAGGAGCAAATTGAAACTAATTGCTCTAAAACAATGCTGATTTTGGAAAATAATCACCAAATGCATTGTGTGATGATCTGGAATCACTGGAACTTATTTAATGAAAGCACAGAGAGATGCAAGTACACATGTAGACAGAACCATGCCTCTGCATGAAGTTCTCCTCAAATGAAAACCATTCTCTGGTGATGATGTTCACCACATGATTCAGGTTACTTTGGAGATGATTGCATTCAGGTCAGTGTGTGATGTTTAGAGCTCAGTGGTTAAGACGTTAGATTTCTGTTCAGAAGATCATGAATTCAAATCCCAGCACCACCAAGCTGCCACTCCTGGGCCCTTGAGGAAACCCTCTACCGCCCAGGTGTCTACATGAGATCAGTGTAAGTTACTCTGGCTCAAGGGCATCTTCAAAATGGTGTAAACATCAACGCTGAGATTTCAGAGTCTTGTAGGTGTTGATGTGCTTTATATCTAATTCATATTGTTCCTGAAAGGTTCCTCTGAAGCATCTCTAGTTACCCAAACAGCATCCAGAAAACCGTTCTGGAAATCCTTCGAATAATCTCAAGCAAGTTAAAAATGGAGAAGACATGATGCAGAGATGAAGACCATAAATCATTTTCTTCTAGTTCTTACATTATACGGTATTTTACTCCACGTGCATTACGAGTGGCGTAATCGCTTTAAACGCTGCCGTGCAACAAATGCGCCGTGAATTGGAGATGAGTTTTGTTTGATACGTTTATTGAGCAAAGTGTACAAACTGCTTTTCCAAGCATATCCACTTTCAAAAGAGTTTCACAGGCTTTAAAAAAAAATAATAAACTTTTATTTTTTTTGCGAGTCTAATCAAATTAAAGCCACTTTCCACGCTTTCCAAATGAGCTGAAATTGCAACATGGTCTAAATAGTGCATACTGAAGTCTAATATAGCAAAAACTCTAATAAACTCTAATAAAGCCCCTTATTGAATTAGACGTTTTCTCATCATTTATCTCTAAACAGCTGACCAGGAGTTTTTTTTATCTCCTATGTGTTGTATTAAAGACAGATTATAGCTTTATTCAGCTTATAAGGCTTTAATTATCGCCATTCACGTTGCTATTTCCATCTGTAAAAGACAGAACAGATAGCGGAGGTGGACTCCTAAGCATTTCTCACCAATTCTCTCTCTTTTTTTTATTAATGAATATGAAATATGGGAATTACGTTAATCATCATCCAGGGTCATCCTACATTTCCTGTGGAGCTCGAATCTCAATTAAAGGGCTGAAATACAGTTTTATTACCCGCTATTAAACCCAGTTACTGCTATAATGGAGCGAACGCTTTGTCCTGGTGGAGAGCTTCACTGAATGGAACAGTCCTGAGATTTCGCTAATCTTAACTCATCTCTTCGATTCCTAGCAAAGCTTTTACAGCCCCATGCATCACTGATTAGCGCCAAAGCTATTCCGCTATAAATGCGCTAAATGCTTGAAATGGGTTCCGAGTTGCAATATTTCCTCTTTTATAGCACAATGGAGTCTTTGTGTCATGAATAATTGAGCAGTGTTTATACTTTTTTTTTCTTCTCCGCTCATCGTGCACAATTTGAAAGCATGAACCGCTTGCTAACATAAGATGTGTTGCAGATGCTGAGAATGAATTGAGCGCTAACAATAGCAATTGTTTAAATTTGCCCCCCCCCCCAAAAAAAAAAAAAACAAACCCTTCTGTTTTTTTAGAAGCACAAAGGAAAACACTCGTGGCGGATGATAAACTATTTATCAGCCCTTTTTTAGCTGAAACTGACAATTTTCATTATAGATTTCCTGCCACTTCAAAGAGACACATTGGACTCTGTCTCGAGCTGAATCAGCGATTTGATGACAACCTAAATGGACGTACTGCTATCAAAACCCCCACACTGCTAACACAGTGCTCAGACATTAACTGATCTTAAAAGAAACAGAAGAGCAAATGAGATTCTATCTTATATTTCTAATGATCTTTGATTGATTGATTGATTGATTGATTGATTGATTGATTTATTATAAGCATCTCAGGTTGCCTCATATAACACATTTAGAACTGGAAAATATTCCTCTTCTGTGTTAAAGGACAGATGCACTGCTGCAGTTTGCTAAATTAACTATTCAGTAGTTGGCATTTAATGGAAGGTACATTAGTGCTTATTTTCCCGTCGTGCAACATTCTGCCATGGGAAAACAGACCCAACTGCAACTTACTGCCTCATCTTCATTTCTTTTTTCCATCTTTCAATATTGTCTTTATTTCCCTCATGATTTTCAAGCAGATATATTTTCTGAAACAAAACTGATCTTTGTAATGTTCTGCGTTTTTATTTTGTATTTTTTTTGCCTTGATGCAATAATAAAGCCATATATAGATAAACAAATCAGCAAAATAATTCTAGCGGAAATGAAATGCGTACTCAGTGTGTTCAGGAAAAAAACATACTTTCTGAACTAAATAGGTTCTACAATGTGTATTTATTTATGCTGATTTTTATGTCACCTAAAAAAAGAAAAAGATCAAATCAGGACCAACTGTAGCACAAGATTGAATCAGATTGGACAGAACACAGCACCGTTTCTAGGGGTAGGCAAATTAGGTGGTCACCAAGGGCACAACCAGCTGAGGGGCACCAGTGACCACCCCCTGCCCTGCTGCCACCATCGCCCTCGCTCATTTTAATTATTTACCCAAGGTCTTGATTTCAGGCAATTTTACAATGATCATTAAATGTGTTGAACCTTTTTTTATGGAAGGTTACAATTGATTTGTGTGGTGTGGGGGTGGAGAATTGTGTTGGGAGGGAGGAGCCATTGGGGTGGGGAGGTGACAACAGGAATCTTGCTCAAAAGGCTAGAATCAGCACTGACTCTATAGGCAGATAGATGAACAAAACGTGATGCAAAATTAGGTCAAGACCAAAACTGAGCCATGGACATCAAGCTTGAGTCAAGCAGCACTGGCTTCCGAGTCCAGAACGGTTGGGAAATGAGAAGTGCATAGGAATTATATCCAAAGCAGCAAAATCATGTTAAGAACAAACAGGGGCAAGAAAGTGTTAAGATCAAGCCCAGCAATAAGGAGGAACGTTTACTAAGACCACAAGGTCCAAGATGAACATGTCTATGGAGAAAATAGACAATTTCAGAATAAGATCAAAGTAGGACTAGACCATTTTATTGGCAAGACCAATAAAATCCTGATATAAATCAATACTAAGAACAGTCTGGGTCAAGATCAAGACCATCATGGGTGACCAGATAAAAATTGGTATTAAGCCCAAGACTGACGGAGCCAACAGAGGGTCAAGATTGAGAGCAATTAAGGACAAAAATTGTTGAAGACAAATCCAATGTAAGTACAAATCAAAGGGAGGGCGTGGCAAGCCCGAATTAAGACCAAGAGAACACCAAACGTTGTTCCATCACTGGATCACAAATATGTGTTGATGAGTTCCTACTATTAATTACAGCTTTGTGGATATTAACAATTCACCATTGGTAGCTTTTCTAAGAAACTGATCATTTTTTGAAGAAAAAAAAGGAGCAGAAAAATGTGTTTTGCGAGCAGCAGCTTGTGCTATGACTGAAAACAGAGAGATGGAGAGAAGCGAGTTATCGATCGATCCTCTGTTATGAAGTGAATTGAGAGGCGCAGGATGAAAACCTTCAATATGGCACTTCATCATGGTTGTACTGTTTATGTGGAAGATCCGTGAGGTGAACAGAGGCTACAGAGTGCATGCTAGGCTTCAGAAACCCAGTGGGATTTTTTATTTTTTTTTTATTTTCTCCAAAAGTAAACATGATTAAAAAATGAAACATGATCATGGATGAGGCTCTGGGTAGCGGCCAAAGCAATAATGTACCTAGAGCACCTCTCTGGCCTTAATAGTAGTTTTGGGAATATGATTTGTGTATTTTGACCTGGAGTATAGTGTTCATGTCGGTGTACAACACAACCACTTGGTGGAGCTGCACTTCTGCTATAGAAAAAAAAACCACAAACATGTAGACATACTGTATACACGCATGCACAAGGAGATAAGTAAGTGGAGTAAATGAATACGCCGTCATTTCCCATCTCTCACATACACTATATAATTATCTCTAAATACATAACAACATGAGGAAATGTTTGCAGTCTTATTTCTGTTATATAGAATTACATACACGATTCAAGGGCATCACTGGAAAATAACGAGAGAGCAGGAAGACCTTCAACGAGCTCAACCCCCGAAATTGTCCAAACTATTCGGCAACTCGTGCATGACGATTGTCGGAGAACGATCCACATGATCTCACTTCCGCACCCTCCCTACTTGCTAGATTTGGCTCCTTCAGACTTCACCCTTTTCCCGATGATGGAGATCCAGTTTGCCGTTTTGACACAATTGCGGAGATCCAGCGTGAATCGCAGAAGGTGCTTGACATGGTTAGGGTTGGAAAGAAGACTTCCAGGATGAAGCGACACAGCGCTGGGGCTGGGGCTGTGCAAGGGGACTGTTTTAAAGGTGATGGTGTGTAAACGTAGATAAATAGTACCTTCTTGTAAACAGAGCGAGTCTCTAAACTTTCTGATACCACCTCATACACTAATGGGGTAACACTAATTCTAACTCATTAGACTCTGTGTTAGAAGGTACCAAGTTGCCACTGCTGGGCCCTTAAGCAAGGCCCTTAACACTTAACTGCTCAGTTGTAAGTCGCTCTGGACAAGGGCGCCTGCCATTTGTGGTTCTTCCTCAAACTGTTACCCCAAACTTGGAAGAACACAATTGTATCAAATGTCTTCAGATACAGTAGCAAGAAATTGTCCCTTCAATGGAACTAGGACCTGAAACTTCTTCCAGCATCACAAAAAGTGCACAAAGGCAACTTCATGAAAATCTACTTTTTATGGGTTCGGAAGTGTGTGGAAGATCTCCTGCTGTAGAGATCTGGGAACACCTTTGGGATGAAGTTAAACCCTGACGGCACCCCACGCCTCCTCACCTCATCTACATCAGCACCTGACTTCAATAACATCGTTGTGTCTGAATGACATCTACAAATATCTGCAGTCTGGTAGAACATCTTCCCAAAAGAATGGAGCTTATTATAAAAGCAAATAGAGACTGAGTTTGGAATGGGGATGTAAAAAAAAAAAAAAGCACAAACATGTCCCAGGTGGGGAACCAACAAAATCTTGAATTAACAACATGAACGCATTAAGGGAGGGAATCATGGATTAAGAAAAAAAAAACGAGAAGCTTGCCAAGTGAAGACAGGAGTCGTCCAGATTTTAAGTCAATTCTTTTAATTCCCAGAAGGCTCTAGTGATTACTAAATAGACTGGAAATAAAAAGCTCCACCAGTTTTTCATCATTTCCACAAGGTGCTCTTATTCCAGTTCTGCATGACTATTAAGGACAGGATTCATATCTGTTATGGTGCAGATGTGGACCAGGTATGAATAATTTACACACACTTAGAGCATGTTATGTAGACGAGTCTAGAATACGGATCTGTTGATCTCCGAAAAATGATCAAAATTAATGGAACACTTATTACGAAGGGAAAATCTTTCGTCATGACGCTGCTTTGGTTGTGAAGGTTCTTGTGTACATTCCCATTAAATGTTGATTATTCAGGCGTATTGATTGTCATGTTGAACACATTTCAGATGTGATGCAGCTTTGTGATGGACTGCCAATAAGAGAGCAACAACATCTCATTTAATGTCTTATTCGATGTCTCATTCTGTGTAAAGAAGGTAATCAGGTGGGGGAAAGGAGGAGGCACGCTGACAAAAAGGGAAATGTATTATGGGCTTATTATCCTGTAACAGCAATGTGTTTGTGCAAAACAGGCTGAGAATTCACTGGTTCAAGGATATTATTTATTCTGCTCAGATTGTAGTTTTACCCAAATCCTGGTCTTGCTCCCTTCAGTCAGGATTTTGGCTTGCTACATATGATCTTAGTCCTGCTTTAATTCTGCCCCGTTTTGGTCTTTGTGTTGCCCCTTTAGTATTTTTCTTGCCTGTTTTCTTCTCTTTTTCCCTTTTTTTTTTTTATGTGGCCACCGGTTGGGCTTTGCCCCTACTGATCATTTCCTGCCCTCTTTTAAAGGTATACTTTTCCCTTTTCTTTTCAGTCTTTCCTTTTTTCTTCTTTTTGTTGCCCCTTTATTTGAGCTCATTCTTTCCTCTTCTGTTTTTTTTTTTTGTTCTTGCCTATTTTTGATCTTTATGTTCCACCATATGGTCTTTTTCCCCCCTAGTTAGCTTTTTCTTGTTAGCATTTGGTCTCTGTTTTGCCTTAATGATCTTTTTGTCCCCTTTTGTGGTTTAACTTGCTCCCTATAGTTTCTGTCTTGCCCTTCGGTCTTTCTCTTTTTGGGGTTTTTATTTTAACCTTTGACCTTTTTCTTGGCTGCTTTGGTTATTGTCTAGCCAGCTTTACATTTGCCTGGCCTCCTTTTTATGCCCCTTGCATCTTTGTCTTGTCCCTTTTGAATTTTCTCACCCCACCTGGTCTTGGTTCTGGTTTAACCTTGCCCTTCCTTACTCTTAGTCTTGACCCAGTCGTATCTTTTGTTGATTTTGGTCTTGAATTAGTCTCACCCTACGGTGGTCTTGTGTTGAACTTATTTGTGGCACATTGTTGGTCTAATTATTGATTCGACCCTGCCTGCAGGCCTTGGCTTTGTCCTGTTCTCATTAGAGAACTCATTGAGAAGCACTGATGTTCCATAACTGGCTGACTTTCTGTAAAAGTTTAAACTAGTGTGTCAGGTGACTGGCCCATTTCTCAACACAACCTTTGGTCAAAATTTCTACTCTGGTTTGCAATCACAAGGCAGATTACCTGCCAAAAGGCGCCATCATATTCTACTGCACTTTTAGAGATAAACTGACAGACTGGAATAGCGGAGATACTGCCATCATTTTCATCTCTTCACAGATGGTGTCAGGTGAGAATTGGAGGTCTGAAGCTGAGCCAGAGCCATTTTACAGTCACATTCCTGCAGAACATGATTAGTCCATCAAGACTAAGATCAGCTGTCTTTCGCTTCTCTTCAGACTTTAAAACTAGTGAAGCATGTAAGAACTGCCTGCATGATCTCTGTAGAGTTCTATATATTGGGTAAATGTTTTAATGTCAGAGTGCTACTGAAATTTGGTTCCAAAGGAGTTCCTAAAAAAACACATCACTCTTTATTTTTTAATGCACTTGTCCTAAGATGTTATCGTTTCTATAGTAACGGTTAATTCATTGGGAATTGAGCTGCAGATGCACCACATAAACAAATCAGAAAATGTGTGTAATTATTGATATGGAAAAGTTTTCTGCAAGGATGTTTGCTTAAGATTTCTGGAACGAATCTCCGGAGTCAGTTCTTTAACACTGTGCTTAATATTTACATTGAAGATATTCGGCATATGCCCTAATTTAGGTAGATTGAGTTAAGCAGTTAAGGGTCTTGCTCAAGGGTCCACAAGTGGCATCGTGGTGGTGCTGAGATACAGAAGTAAAGCTGTAACTTTAACTTTAACAGTCTCTCAAAAGCTGAATCTTATTAAAGCTGGTGAGAAAACGATCTGTTTTAATATTGGTGAAAGCTGGAAGTCAACTCTTTTCTATTACATTTACGGCATTTGGCAGACGCTCTTATCCATAATGACACAATTTCCCAAACAGTTAAGGGCCCAGAAGTGTCATCCTGGTGATGCCGATTTAGCTGTAACTTTAGGTGTTTGCAGTTTCTCGTTAATGTGACGCCTGCATCTTTTTTTCTTTTACATTTGGCAAACACTCTCATCCATAGTGAATTACAATCACATGAGCAGTTGAGGGTTAAGGGCCATGTTCCAGAACCCAGCAATTGGCGGTGCTGAGATTTGAACCCCCAACCTTCAAACCATCAAAATTCCAACATCTTAGTCACTGATATACCCGCACATTGTGTTACTCTGAATAAATAGTATGTACATAATTTATATATATATATATATATATATATATTTTAATAACCCTTCAAAAAATCTTCTCATGCTCTGAGTGAAAAATGCATTTATTCAGAAGTTATTTGACAGATGGAGAACCAGGCTGGATGTGGTGTTCCAATTTCTGATCAATAACAAAAGCAGAGGAATGCATCCTAATTGCTTTGGCACAAATGCATACGGATCCTCAGAGAATAAATATTCTAACTCCATGTTAAACACCCAATTAGTATTGAGCAGCATGATTTTTTATTTTTTTTTGGAGAGGGATTCTAGAGAGGAATGCTGTAAATGTTTATACATTTATTATTCACACAAAAACCACTATATGGCCAAATACTTTGTGTTTTTTTTTTTTTTTTAACATCCTTTTCAACATTTAGTTGTTGTGAAGATTTCTGGAGATTCATTCAGCTACAAGGCTGTAAGTAAAGTCTGCACTGATGTAGGTGAGGTGAGGAGGCCTGGGGTGCAGTCAGCATGAATAATTAATGGTGTCCGAAAGGGTTTGAGCTCTAAAGCAGGAGATCTTCCATTCAGATCTTCATGGAGATGCTGGAACATATTTGAGTCTCTAGTTAAAATAAAGTCAAATAGTTCGAAGAAGAACCGCAAACGAACGAAACGAAAACCAAAACCCGATCCTTTTTATCCATACAGCGTATCTAGACATCACATTTGTAAACTGTAGGGATGGACTCCAGCTAGTGTGCTTAATCACAACTCTCCTGCTTTAAATCCAGATTTTTCATGCATCAGATAATTTCTTTCCTCACCAAACTCCTGCCAGAGGATGAAACCGTGTCATAGCATTAAAATGCCCTTGGCCTCCTCCTCGTGTTTGCTTGCTGGGCTTCTGATTTTTTTATTTTGCCGTAGTGCTGAGATATAACAGATAAAAATCTCTCTCCATTACGCTTTGTAAATGTCACCCCGGCAACATTCGCTTGCTCGCCTGCATTTTCGCAGGCGTGTTAAAAGCAACCTGCTGTAAAATTGTTTTAATTACGAAGCTGACAGAAAGCCAGCACTTTTTGACGAGTGTTTTTAAATAAATAAATGCTCGGAATTCAAATGAGCTTGATCTTTCACTCTGGAAAGGGCAAAAGGCAGGAAGAAAACTTTAAAAAGAAGAAGAAGTAGAAGGAAAGAGCAATTCGCATGCAATGGAAGATCTTTTTTTGTTTTTTGTCTTTTTTTTTTTTGAGACAAAATGAAAGATGGATTCATGGTGATACACACTGATAGACGAGATTGCAGACTTCACGTTCCATTCCACCTCTACATACACATGTATGTACACTATATGCTGTACCAAATGTTGGTAGACACTTGACCATAAGATTTGTTGGACATTTAGTCCTTTTTTACTCTTTTCAGAACCTCCACTCTTCTGGGATGATGTTCCACTAGATTTTGTGGAGATTTGTTTAGAATCATTTATCCATAAGGGTGTTAGTAAAGCCAGGTACTGATTTAGATGAATCGAGGAGGCCTGGGGTGCAGTTAGCATTCACATTCATGCCAAAGGTCTTTAATAGCTCTATAGCAGGAGATCATCCACTCCAACCCATGTACACCAGATCTTTATTGTCATGCTGGATCTTGAAAGACAAAATGTTATGCTCAAAACCAGCTCCATGAAGATCTGCTTTAAATTGGTTGGATTTGGTGGAAGATTCCTGCTATAGAACTCCAACCCTATTGAACATATGAGCGTGAATGCTGACTGCACCCCAGGTCTTCTCACCTCAACTACTTCAGTATCCAACTTTAATAACATCCTAAATTGATCTTCACAAATATTAACAAAATCTAGTGGAACATCATCTCAGACAAGTAGAGATTATTATTCATGTGCCTACAAACTTTTATCCATATAGTGTATGATTGGAAAAGTGAGAATCTCTGCTTTCTTTATGTTTAAAAACAACATAAAAGGTCCTAAAACTAAGCCTTGTGGGACACTGTAATTCTCCTTTTAATTAACACTATAATTTAGGATCTAAGGCAGGCAGGGTTCCAAAACCAGTTGTGCTTTCACTGTCAAAAATATTTTCTTTAGAATATATTGTATTTCCTTTTAAATCCTCCCACATCACTTCAGTCAGTAAAGGAAACGGCGACTGGACTCCTTCTATTCGTCCATTGTCCAGACAAGAATCATTTCTTCAAACAATTTAATAAATATAATCACTTTAAGTGTTCTTTTAAAGTCATTTAAATTCATGAAAGTTTCCAGCATGATAAAGAGCTGACGCGGTCTGCGTTGAGATGTTTGACAGCGTGGGGTTTTTATGGCTCTTAAAGCCGGGTTTTTGTCTGTCATCTTTGTAAAAGAAAAGTCCTTAAAGCACTTGAAAGGTTGGGGTGATGGTGGATGGCAGCGTACTGAGCTTTACACTGGAGCTATAAACGTTCCAGTCAGTCATCCAATGACTCATCCATTTAACACATCTCACAAGTACAACGCGTTTTTGAACATCTCATTAAACATTTTGTGTCCATTTGCTCTTATAATAAGTTCCATTCTTCTGGGAAGATGTTCTACTAGATTTTGTGGAGATTTAGTAAAGTCAGATACTGATGTAGGTGAGATGAGGAGGCCTGGGGTGCAGTCAGGATGAAAATCTTTATCAGAAAGATGCTCAAGGCAAGTGGTAGCTTAGTAGTGAAGAATCCTTTTGAATCTCAACACTACTAAGCTGCCACTGCTGGGCCCTCCAAGAGGGCCCCTAACCCTCTATTGCTCAGATGTATAAAGTTGTATAACTGTAAGTCACTTTTTGTGCCAAATGCTTAAATGTTCAATAGAATTGGAGATCTATAGCAAGAGATCTTTCACTCCAACCCATGGAAAGTGGATATTCATGGAACTGGAACATGTTTGCGTCTCTTTGTTCTAATGAGTTCATGCTAGATGTCCTCCAGGTTTGTAGGAACAGTACATAAGAAAAAAGAAAAATGTCTGACACAGTCAGGTGTTCCAATACTTTTGGCCTAAGTTGCATAGCTTTAACTTTTGCAAGATTCAAAGCATAATTACACCAAAGTGGGCTCCAGTTCCTCCAAAAATACCCCAGTGAAAGAAAAAGAACCCTCAGCCTTAACCATGACAAAAGTTTGACTCCGACCTCGCATGCAAAATACACATCTTTTTATCACTTCTTCCTGTATTCTGTGTGTGTGTGTGTGTGTGTGTGTGTGTGTGTGTGTGTTCTTTTATCGGCTGATCGAGAGAAGTCCACTCTCCGTGTGACTGCGTTCATTACCACGTTAGCAAAGATGAAAAGGTATAAAACAAGAGGTGATGCATTTACACCTCCATCACACACACACACACACACACACACACACACACACATGTACGCACGCACGCCAGCAATTACAAGTCCAGATTTACATTCCGATTACTTAATGACTTGATGAGAGTGGATATGCCGTTAATTAAGTTCTGGAGTCTACGAACAATGAATTTCGATACAAATTAGGCTCCAATTATGTTCAATGCAAGTCTTTTCTTTATAGCCTCAATCAAAAGAAAGCAAACAAAGTCTCTCTCACACACACACACACACACACACACACACACACACACAAACACACACACACACACTTTTTCTAGCAAAACACTTGCAACATGGTGCTATACTGACAAAAATATTGGCACACCCGCCTTTTCCAGCCGTGTGTTAATGTTTCATTAATTATTGCTAAATTACAGGTTTTAAATTCCGCAGCTTTAAGAGCCTGAAGAGATCATTCACCAGGTTTGGTAGCTCATGGTCTTTCCTGGTGTTTCTCTTCATATTCTTGTTAATAAGCCAAATTCAGGAATGCATTACAATCCCATTATTATATAAATACAGTATATATTACACTCTTCCTAAAGGACAAAAGTATTAGGATTTCTGACTTTTACAGTCATATGTGGTTCTTCCTCAAACTCCAAATTTTCTTGGATGCCTTCAGACACGGTAACAAGAAATTGTCCCTTCTCAATAACTTCTTGAGAACCAAACCTGTTCCAGCTTCATGTAGATCTGCTTTCCATGGATTGGAGTGAAAGATCTCCTGCTATAGAGCTCTACAAAATCTAGTTAAACATCTTTCCAGAAGGAAGCACATTATAAGCGTAGATGTGAATTAAATGTGGAATGAGAGGTTCGAAATTAAGCACATACCCAATGTTCTGGTCAGGTTTCCACGAACTTTTGGCAGTATGGAGTCTTTTATATTGGGGTATTAAGCAATATGTGATAGAAAGTCACGTGAGTGTTGGGTGTAATGTACTGTGTATGGACGAGCAGCAGTGAAGCTATCTATATGTGTGTGTGTGTGTGTGTGTGTGTGTGTGTGTGTGTGTGTGTGTACACACACTCCATAAGCCTTCATGGGTAATGGTGCAACACAGGCCGATGTGCAGCTCGTTTGGTCGGCCAATGGGAGGACAGCTAATACCCCCCTGTCCCTCGCTCGTACCCTCCGTCTCTGATTCAGGTGGCATTAGTGCATGATGAAGAGTTACACCGCTGAGCACTGAACCTGGTGGACCTAAATAGAGCTAATGCATCTGCCTCTGGGCTTTGAAGGAAACACTGCTGAACACGTACACTCCAGAAGCCGAAATACCTTCTTCTACACACACACTGGATGTGTTTTTATTATACTGATATAACCAGACATCCAACACCCCCCCCCCCCCCACCCCCCCCCCCCCCCTTTCCCTGATGTTATATGCTGCTTTTTATACATAAAGAAAGCTCTGATTGTTTTACACCATACACAAAAGTTTGTGGACACATTCCTTAGTCAGGTAGTGATGTTTTTAAAGTTCCAGAAAACATTTCTCTGTTCCTGAATTGGTTCCTGAGATTAAATGAACTTTCTCTGAAGCTTGCTTTATCTTACATGAATTAAACACATTCTGCAAAAGTTCCTGATCCACACCTGGACCTGCGAGTGTGTAAGCGCTAATACGTTTGGCGCCTTTTTTAGGAACTCTTTTCCAAACCATCTTTATTAGTTAATAAAAGACAGGAAGTAGATTTCTCACGTAATGTTTTCATGTCGGTGTGATGGACAGAGCGTCCATATCAGTTCTCGTTTATGACTTTAATCCATCATCAGTCTCTGTGCCTTGCTAATATAAAAACTTTGCTGCTGAATCGTATAAACGCTGCCCATCAACTCACACACACGCGCACACACAGCCTGTAAATGAATTTGATTAATGAATGATGTTTAGAAGCAGCAGTGTCTGTTTACTGAGATTAATGTCATCATAGAAGGAGGAAAAGAAGGAGAAATGAGAAAGAGAAGGTAGTATTGGTGGAGAAAGAGGAAGAAGAAGAGGAGGAGAAGAAGGAGGATGAGAGGGAGCAGATTGTGAAGATGGTAAAGAAGGAATATAGGAAGAAGAAAGAGATGGACAAGAGAAAGGGGAGGAGGAGGAGAAGAGAAAAGGAGGTGAAAGTGGGGTAGCATGCAAAGATAAAGGAGAAGAAGAAGAAGGAGAAGGGTTATGAGAAGGAAGAGATTTAGATGGCAGATGGGGAGAAGAAAAAGGAGCATGAGGAGGTGGAGAAGGTAATAAGGAGGAGTTGGGGAGGGAAGAGCAAAAGAAGGAGGAGTAAAAACAGAACAAAGAGAAGGTAGAGGAGGAGAAGGAGGAGGATGAAATAAAGAATAAGCTAGAAGATGATGAGGAGAAGGATGAGGAGAAGAAGTAAAATTAAGAGGAGGATACAGAGAATAAGGAGCTGGAAGAGAAGAAAGATGAGAAGAAGTATAGATCAGAAAAATGAGAAGGTGGGAGAAGGAGAAGAAGGAAGGAGGGGGAAGTGAGCGTGCAGGAGGTGAAAAAGAAATAGGAAGAAAGAGGAGGACAAAAGGAAGGGAGATGGTAGAAGAAGAAGGAGGAAGAGGAGAACATACAGAGATCGGAGTTAGTCAAGATATTTATTCACCTCTGTAATCAGAGCAATAGCTTAAGATACATCTTCTTGTGGATGAAGGTGACTTGGAGCAGGAGATATAGACGGAGACAGAATGCCAGATGTTCATTACACAGAGCTGCAGCTCGGAGATCCCAAAGGCTTTCAGGAGTTCGTAATAAACAGTTAGTGGAGAAGATGTTTAATTCATTGGCTGTTTCAGGGAACATTTTTAATTTAGATGAATGGAATTGTTGAGTTTGGATTTCACAGATGAGATCGTCAGAGTGTCTGACCAAAACCTGCCCAGAGACTGAAGACTGGTTTCTCAGAACATATCATCTTCTGCAGTGTGGTGTATCTCAGAGATGCACTCAACAGTCAGAAAAAACAGTTTGATCAGGACTCCATGTCTTCTCCAATGAGATTGGGATACGTTTTTTAAACATCTCATTCCACATTTAGTCTCCATTTGTTGTTAGAATAAGCTTCACTCATCTGGGAAGATGTTCCACTAGATTTAGTGAAGATTTTGTGTAGATTCATTCAGCCCTGAGAAGGGTGTTATTAAAGTCAGATACTGATGCATGTGAGGAAGTCTGGTGGTGCAGTCAGTGTTCACGTTCATCTCAATAGTGTTGGAACTGTTTAGCAGACCTTTTACTACCATGGAAAGCAGATCTTCATGGAGCTGGCTTTGTGGTCTATGTGTTATGAGGGAACAGGTGTGGATCTCCTAGTTCATGTGACATTTTCATGCCACTGCATCCAAAGATGTCCCATACAGTCTATTTAACAAAAATATCTGGCAACCTGAAACTCCACACAGTCTGGCGCTTAACCCGATTCTGAATACCAGCAACTCGCTCCTCTTACATACTGCAGTGTGTGTTAGACTTTCATTTACTGATATTATTGTGATGTATTGATTTACCTGTGTGTGTGTGTGTGTGTGTGTGTGTGTGTGTGTGTGTGTGTGTGTGTGTGTGTGTGTGGCTTCTGGCTACATTTTCGGGGACAGTGTATATGCAGCATTCGTTCTTTATGGAGGTGACTAGAGTTTATTTCACGCTCTCTGATCTGAGCTCGAACACCACAGGAATAAACAACACTTTTCCACCTTCACTTCTGACCTTCAGTGTAATCACATCTGTTCTTCTCTCTCTCTCTCTCTCTCTCTCGCTCTCTCGCACGCTCTTGCTCTCTCTCTATCTCTCTCTCTCTCTCTCTCGTGGCCTGGCGATTATCTGTCACCAAAGGGCCGTGGCATTTCATCTTCAAAATACATCTGATCCCTGAAAAGTGTCCAATCAGGTGATATCTGATGACTGAACTGTGATTTTATTCATTGGTGAGATTTGAGGCAGAAAACGTCTACAGGACGGAGAACAAGAAGTGAATAGAAAATTTAAATCTGATGCTTTTTGTAAGCAATAATATTATATTTTATAATATTATTTATGGTGTTGGAGGAAATCGAGGGAGAGACAGGAGGGATGGAGAGAAGCGAAAAACAAAAAACAAAAAAAACAAAAACAAAACAATGAATAATGGGTTGGGAACAAGAAACAGACAAAAATAAATTTTTGAGAAAATGTATATGAGATAAAGATACATACATAGAGAGAGAGAGAGAGAGAGAGAGAGAGAGAGAGAGAGAGAGAGAGAATGGAAGGAAGAAGGTAACAAAGAGAGAGAAAAAGTATGGAACAAGAAGTTACGTGTAAAAAGCATGATAAATCCAGGGAATGAGGGGCTAAGAAGGAGAGATAAAAAAATAAATAAAAAGAAAGAAAGAAGAAGAGAAGAGAAGAGAAACAGAGATTACTCTACAGAGTGAAAAGAGAGAGAGGGAAGTGTGGTATAGATTGAGAAGAAGAAGTGCAAGTTAATTAGAACGAAAGAAAGAAAGAGAAAGAAAGAAAGAAAGAAAGAAAGAAGGAAAGAAAGAAAGAAAGAAAAACAGGATGGTGTAAAAAGAATTGATTAAAAAGGATGATAGATTTAGAGGCAAGAGGAGTTGAGAAGAAAAGATGGAAATAAAATTGAATGAGAGAGGAAAGGAAAAAAGAAAATGAGAGTGGACATGTCTAAAAGAGAAAAAAATTGAGAAACGGAGTAAAATGGACGAAATGATAAATAAAACAAAAGACAAACAAAAGAGGGAATCATATGAATAGATCAAAGAGAGAGGGGGATAAAGATAAATGGACGAAGGAATAGGAGGTAAAGAAAAAGATGGCAAAAATGATGGAGTGAGGAGATTCATACCGTATTTGCTATTTCTGGGAAAGAGAAGGATTGATTAAAAAAATGAGAGAGAGAGAGAGAGAGAGAGAGAGAGAGAGGGGATTTAGTTAGATACATTGAGAAAAAGAGAGAAAGCCGCCCCCCACACACACACTCCTTTACACCCCCCCCACACACTTCTTTTCACCCCCCCCCCCGCACACTCACTCC
>MU551651.1:622244-635073 GCA_024362625.1 Silurus asotus
ATTTATTATATATATATATATATATATATATATTTTTTTTACTCCATTTTCTACAAACGAGCTTTAATATGTGTTAAAAAGGGCTGATTTTAAAGAAAATAAGGAAGCAAAACACACAACTATGTTTTTTATATATCTTTTTTTATTGCTTGTTGAAGCAAAGCTGATTATTCACAGCATCGTTCAGCCTTTAGAACCAAAATAAATTTTAACAAACAAAACAATTAGGAAAAGAACAAAGGATTATGGTGTAACCTTGCACCATTTCACATGCACCAGCTATTAAAAAAAAATTGCCAAATGCATCAAAGGAAAGCAAAGCTAGGAAATAATATTATTAATCAAAATGCGAAAAAAAACTATTATAAAGAAATAAAAAGAAGTGGCCTTGACCAAGTCACAACCCTGAAATTAATCAGGAATAAAATCTTAATAAAAGCCATTTAATCTTACATGGAAAAAAAATAAATATTTTAAAAAACAAACAAACAAAAAAAGCAACACTGAAGGTTGAACTAAATGTACTTTTGGTGTTGTAAATGCTTTGCTGAAATTCTGGTCCAATTTGTAAAGTCCATGGTCGACTATTGAGGGACTTTTCCACCCCTTTATAGCTCCTGATCTGCTGACAAAATACTGAGTTGGGATTATGTTCCCTGAGTTCCTGTACTCAATTTCATGAAAAAAGTTACTACTTCTAATAAAACATTTTCAATAAAACAAGATATAGTCGAAACAACAAAATGCTGACATTCGAGACTCTGATATCCATCTCACTCTTCACTACACCACTAGGTTTGGAATCTTAAAACTAAAGCATTCACTGTACAAGCAAATGAAACTATGGAAACGTTTTAAATGCACACTGATATAATTCTGCTCTAGAAAACTAATCAGGAAGAACAACGCTGTGGTGTTAAACCTCAGTTAAGTGAATGCTTTTTGGGAAAAGGAGAATAAAAATAAGTGCTATCACCATTCTTAAACAGAGAGCAGTGAGTGGAGCAGGGTGGAGCAGCGATGGTAACAGGAGGGTGTCAGTGAGAAGAGTATCAGGAGGAACAGTGAGGAGATCAGCAAGAGGAGCATCAAAAGGAGCACTTAGGGGATTTGTGAGGAGATCAAAGAAAGAAGCACTGAGGGGAACAACAAGAGGAGCAGTAATGCTTCCCTTACTGCTCCTCTCCAAGGGGGACCAGTGAGGGGGTCAGCAAGAGAAACAGGAGAAGATTGCAAGGGATCACAAGGGAAGCAGGAAGTGAGCAGTGAGGGGGATTTGCTAGAGGGGCAGAAGGATGGGAGTACAAATAAAGCAGGACTACAAGCAAACCTAGAAAATTATCAAATGGAGTGCAAGGTAAACAGGAGAGGAAAAACAAGGGAAGTTAATGGGGTGCACAAGGGGAGTTAAAGAGGAGCAGTGTGTGGAGCACAAGTGGAGCAGTATGGGAGCACAACGGGAGTTAATGGGGAGCAGTGAGGGAAGCACAAGAGGAGTTAATGGGGAGCACAAGGGGAGCACAACGGGAGTTGAAGGGAAGCAAGGGGAGTTAAAGGGAAGCAAGGGGAGTTAAAGGGAAGCAGTGTGGGGAGCACAAGGGGAGTTTAAGGGGAGCAGTAATGGGGAGCAAGGGTAGTTAAAGGGGAGCAGTGTGGGGAGCAGTGTGGGGAGCACAAGGGGAGTTAAAAGGAAGCAAGGGGAGTTAAAGGGGAGCAGTGTGGGGAGCAGTGTGGGGAGCAGTGTGGGGAGCACAAGGGGAGAAGAGAAGAGAAGAGAAGAGAGAAGTAAGGGGAGTGTGAGGGGAACAGGAGCACAACCAGATCAGCAAGAGGAGCATCAGGAGAGAATGATTCAGCAATGGAGCTGTGTAACTGAAATAAAGTGGAAAGTAAAGACTAGCAGCTACTGTATCCCATTGCACTCATTAACGCCTGAAGCCTGATCTGTGAACTCGCGTGTAACAAAGGCACAGACATTTGATTTTTCACGCTGAGAGAAAATCTTTTTTATTTTGCAGCAGAGTAGAAAATCTGGCATTTTCCCCCGTTTGGTGATGAAGGATCGTCTTGGAGCTCGGTGCACTTACAATTCCGACTTACTCTGTACTTGAAGAAACACAGGCAATTATCTCCTGCATTATTCCTCGATCTGTGTAATCGCTTTATGGTCCAGATGAGACTTTGTAATTTTTTTTGCTGAGATAAAGAGTGATGTGTGGTGGTCAGGTTCAGGTCAACTGCTCTCTGTTCATCACTTTCATGGTGCTCTTACATTCAGATTTATAGTTTTGTGATCAGTTTGCTACAGAAACATTGAAGCGTATGAAAAGTTGAGGTATATTTAAACGATCATCCTGAGGAATAAAAAGTGCATTTACTTTTATATGTGTTAAGGAGCAAGGAAACGGATGACGGGAACTTTGTCCCTGGTACTGTTATTAATCACACATTTAACCAACAAACGTAATCGTAATCGCTTTCCTGCTCAGGTCTCAGGGGGATTGGGTTTTCTGGGCACCACAAAGTGTTTATTCTTTATTCCAGCAGCTCTGAAAGTAGTGCAGGTTTATTTTAATGCATCATTTTAGTTTTTTATATATTAGTTCTATAACAGAACATTAAATGTATGTGGTGATGTTTTAAAAAGTAAGGAGAGGTTAATGGAACATGAGCAGAAGGAGTCTCAAGTGCTTTGTAACACTCAGGTGTAAAGTTGTAACTTGACATCTTCAGGACATTTCAGACTTTCACTGGTTTCTCTGTGACATCATACGCTGCATTTTTTAGATCCTAAGTCAGAGAATCATAAGAGATTTCTGAGGGAATGTCTATGTATAGCTGCTCTATTATATAGTTTAAATACATTTTCCAGTCTCATCTCCAAACTGAAATTTTCCCTACACTTGAACTAGGAGACCAAAACCTGTTCCAGCACAAAAGTGCTAGAGAAGCCAGAAGATATGCCTTACATGGGTTGGAGTAGAAGATCTCTTTCTATGGAGTTCTAACCCTATTAAACACCTCTGGGATGATCTGCAGCACCACCCCAGACCTCCTCACATCACCTACATCAGTACCTGACTTTACTAACGCCATTGTGAATAAATGATCTCAAATATCTAAAAATCTAGTAGAACATCTATTCAGAATAGTAGAGAATAATATAAGAGCCAATGGAGATTTGGTTTGGATTGGGATGTTCAAAAAGAAGGACGTTCTGATCTTCAGCTCAGGTGTCAACAAACAAAAGTTGGAATAGGAACTGACTTGCCTTGCAGACATTACATGTAGCTGTAATACTTAGAAAAACATACTGGTTGTTGTAATTGGAAGAAGAATGGACATTGTATCTGGTGATTGTTATTCGACAAGGAACACTGTTGACTGGATTATTTTTATAATAATGCTGACTTATACAGCAGAACACCAGAGCTCTGTATCTGCAGCTTTGCATCTCACTTTTCACTTTAAAAGGCATCCCATCTCTCACAATTTACTACCTGAGGACCTCAGAACCACTTTCATTATCCACTATTTACTTTTCTGTGTTTTCTGTAATTAATGAACTTCATTAGACTTCAGTTCATTCAGCTCAGGATCGTGGTCGCTTTTCTCTCAGAACTCCGTCCTGTCGGCAATTCAGCTCAGTGTAGGTCAACGTTTTTCTCTTTCTCGCTCCGGATTCTCTACAGGTTCGGTTGTAGCATGTGGAATGCATGGTGACATACATAAACACAATTTCACCCAAAATGGCGCTAACAATACCCTCATGCTATGCTAGTTATGATATGCGCACATTGAATTGTGAAATTGACACTGCTGGTGTTCAGATGCTTTGTGTGTTTACATGTTGGACGAGTGCCTGTGTTTTCACGCATAATCCCCCCACATACACACTATTCCTTTAAATGCGATTATTTGAATGAACGGGATATTGTTATATGTATAATATGAGATTACAATTATGATGTCATAATACTTATATATTATGATTGATTTATCAATTAATTTTATATTGTTTTTAAATGTATTTTGCATCATAAGATTTTGTATATATTTTACATCAAATTTATTTTGACTTAGATTTTTGTATTTGTACACAATTCTTGCACGATGTATAACATGGAAATCCTGATAAAATAGAGATTTAATCATGCCCACAAAAAACACTGTTGAATTTAATCTGTATTTTATTATAATACGTTGGACTTTTAATAATCCATATTCCATCCCCTCACACACACACGCACACACACACACACACACGCACACACATATAAATACCTCTACAATCCATTATTAATGTTTTTACCAGGTTTCTGTGCATTAGCAACCAAACAAACTTTATCTAATCCAACTAATTCAGCATCTTTCCATCTTTTCTCTTTCCTTCATCTCGCCTTTCATAACAACACAATAGCGTCCAAGGCTAAAAGCCGCATCTGCTAACGAGCCGCATCCCGCCTTCGCCGTTAATCAAGAGAGACCCCCGGCTTGTGGATAGACACTGACGGCAATTAGTTTAAAAGGCATTACTTGACATTTAACTCCTCCCCGCCTTTATGAGCTGCTGAATAGCTGACATTTGTATGCGGCTGAAGCGTTGCCGGGATGTAATTTGGCGGCGAGAGGAGTCGGGGTCCGTCCCTGCTCTGCAGGTGATGGAGACGGGGCATGAGGTCAGAGAGACCAGACCCACAGCTTGGCACTCAGTAATTGGCACGAAGCTGAGGAAAAAACTACCAAACAAAAAATATTTCCTGTTCTGACTCACCGTCTGGTTAGAAAAAACAGTTCTTCTTTACAAACAGGTTCTTCTTGGATCTCCAACATCTCTACAGACAACTCACTGATTTCAGCTTCGGTCTTTGCAGCTTCCTTTGGACAATTCATTGTCCGTTTCTTCTCACGTCTCTATTCCAACACTTTCATATCAACTCCTCATTTACATCACAAGAAGTGACTGTCTAGTTCCGTCCACATGGACCACTCAGGTGCTCGTTTAGTCTCAAGACTAAACTTCTGCATTTGGGTCCAGGAAGGTCTGCCTATAAAAAAAAATGGTCTGTGCAACTGATCCAAGATTCCGAGGTTCTTTCATACCACCTCATGCTAAGTTCTATCCACTCACTAGCTTCCTGGAACGCCATGTTTTCTCCATCCTCAACCACTGCTCACCTAATCCTTCCATCTCTCACTGTACAGGGAGCAAATACTTCAAGACTCATCGGTTCTATTACCAAGGTTTCTCTCCTCCATCATGTTGCGTTTTAGTGTAAAGTTTTCTGAGTGTGTGTGTGTGTGTGTGTGTGTGTGTGTGTGTGTGGTGTGTGAAAGAAAAGCCTCTATGAGAACTATGGCCTGATGATCAGCCCCAAACAGTTCCAGTCCTGCATCACGCCAAACGTATTCGTCTTCCAGACTGTTGAAAAGAACGCAAGAATGCATTACATCAAAAAATATAAGAGCTAATCATGTCCCAATATGCAAATAAATGAATATCACCAGGAAATCGAATCTAAATAATGAGCAGGCTCCTGCTGACGTTCTTCTGCTCTTCATTCTCTTTCGGGCCTCAGACTTTCTTATGGAGAGCACATTATCTGCTCAAGTGTTCCATAGGGATTGAATCGATAAACTCAGGGTTTACACACACACACACACACACACACACACACACACACTTTTGCTGCTCACACACTTTTTTTGTGAAGATGCAGTGGACTGTTGCCGTCCTGCTGGAATCGATGTTCTGTGATTGATCTTTCTGATGAGTCTCTCTGTTAGCCGGAGCTGATCACCAAGCTGGACAAGATGGCTGCTCAGCAAATGGCACGCACACACACACGCACACACACGCACACACATACACACGCACACACACACACACTAGTAATAATACATATTAAATATTATAAATAATAAATAGTGTTAAATGATAAATTAATTTAAAGGAACTAATTATTAATTAAATATTTAGTGAATTATAATAGTCATGAAAATCTTTATGTATTTAGAGAAAAAAAAGTTAAAAAAAAGAGCAAATGAATAGATAAATAAATAATAGATTTTTTTTAAATTAAACAATAATAATAATAATATTAATATAATGGTCATGAAAACAAATTTTGTTGTTTTTAGAAAAATAGAAAAGGAAATGAGAATTAAATAATAAAATGTCTTTAATGTTAGTTGTATCGATTTCTATTAGACATTCATTTTTATAATAATGCAATAATAATAATAATAATAATAATGCTCCACTTTGCACTTTATATTTTAATATTTAAATGTAAAATTTGAATAAATAAAATAAAAAGAAGTAAAGAAGAAATTCAGTCATGTATTCTGAAGATTTGTATTAGAGACAGTTAAAAACAGGAACCAGTGAAATCAGATGAAAACATTTCTGATCTTATTGAAAAGCATCTCTGAGCTTCACACTGATGAAACCAGGCTGCATTTATATTTTCGTTGTTGAGGTGTTTCAGCTTTCATGTAAAGCAGAAACGTATTTAGCGGCTAATTCTCCTAAAGATCAAGGGTTTGCTTTAGCCATCCGTCTGCTCCTCTCGTCTTTGATGTGATTTTGGTATTCGGCGTCTGGTGTCCTTGATCTCTGAAAAAAAGGCAGAGTCGAGACGTTCTACTGGGTTTGTAGGACCATTAACAATATACAAGCAAAAATGACTTTTACACAGACACACACACACACACACACACACACACACACACACACACACACACACGTCTTTCTGAAGCACGTCTTCTCTCCTGATAAAGAAAATCCTCTGTAGGAGTTCATCTGAATTGATTTTGCTTTTCCATGGTTTGTGATATGGATTATAAATCAGCAGAAAATTGAGTAAACCTTCATTAATATGTCATCATTTCCATTTCCAGTTTTTTCATGTGGATGCGCGTTCGTGGAGAACGCTTCATAATTACAAATAATGTTACATTTTGTTAGGTTACAGTTTTATTCCAAAATTGATCACATTCATTTTTTTCTCAAAGTTCTACAAACAGAACCCCATAATAACAACAAGAAAGAAGTTTAAATTCAAATCTCTGAAAATGTATTAAAAATACAAATCTTAAAAAATCGCATGTACATGCGTTTTCACAGCCGTTTGTCCATGATACTCAATATTGAGCTCAGGTGCATCCTGGTTCCACTGATCATCCTTGAGATGATCTCCAACTTGATTGGAAGATTCAGTTGATTGGACATGATTTGGAAAGACACACACCTGTCTAATGAAGGTTCCACAGTTACACTGCATGTCAGAGCACAAACCAAGCCATGAAGTCCAAGGAATTGTCCGTAGAACTCGGACACAATTCTCAGACATAGATCTGGGAAAGGAGACAGAAAAATTTCTGCAGCATTGAAGGTCCCAATAAGCACAAAAGCCTCCATCATCCATAAATGTAAGAAGTTTGGAACCACCAGCATTCTTCCTGCAGCACAGTTGCCCGGCCAAACTAAACAATCGGGGAGAAGGACCTTAGTGAGGGAGGTGTCAAAGAACCGACAGTCACTCTAAAAGAGATCCAGTGTTTCTCTGTGGAGAGAGGAGAACCAGAAGAACAACCATCTCTGCAGCACTCCACCAATCAGGTCTGAATGGAATTTTGACCACTCCTCAGTAAAAGAGGCACATAACATCCCACGTGGAGTCAAAATGCACCTGAAAGACTCTCAGATCATGAGAAACTAGGATTTAACTCTTTGGCTTGAACGCCCAGGGTCATGTCTGAAGAAGATGTACAGAGACGTCCTTGATAAAAACCTGCTACAGAGCACTCTGGACCCCAGACTGGGGTGAAGGTTCATCTTCCAGCAGGACAGTCAAGATAACAAAATAGTGGCTACAGTATGACCCTGTGAATGTCCTTGAGTGGCCCAGCCAGATTTCAGACCTGAACCTGATTGAACATCTCTGTAGATCTTGAAATGGCTGTGCACCGATGCTCCTCATCCAACCTGATGGAGCTTGAGAGGTTCTGCAAAGAATGTGAGAAACTGTTCTGCAACTGGAGTCAAATTTCAACAAAGTATTAAGCAAAAGCTGTGAATATTTATGTACATGTGATTTTTTTATTTATTTTTTTTTAATTTGTAATACATTTACTAAGATTTAAAAGTAATTTTTCACGTTGTCATAATGGGGTTTTGTTTGTAGAACAATGAAACCTATTTTGGAATAAAACTGTAACATAACAAAATATTGAAAAAGTGAAGCCCTGTGAAAACTTTCCAGATATACTGTTTGTCTGTCTGTCTGTCTGTCTATCTGTCTGTCTCGCTGTCTGTCTGTCTGTCTGTCTCTGTCTGTCTCTCTGTCTGTCTGTCTGTCTGATGCCAGTTGTAGTAACAGTACATGTGTATAAATTGGGGTTGCAGCTGAAGGAAAATGGAAAAACAAAGTAAAATGCTTCTCTTTACAGATCACTGAATTTTTCCCTCATGTGCGTTTCCTTTCCTTTATTCCTCCGTCACTTAACTCGTGTCGTTTGCTAAAAGAAAACAAACGAGTGCTTTTAAAGGTCCGCAGTGTATGAATAGCAAATTGTTTCAGCCATTGATCTTCCGTTCAGTCAACAGTCGCTCTGGAATCGGCCACAGAGAGACGGAGATTCATTTTGGATGCCGAATGTGTACCCGAGTTGGGGGAGGGGTGGGGGTTTGCGACATCGTCCACCAGTCTCTCAGGGGAAAGAGAATATTAAAAAAAAAAAACGTAAAGAGAGAGGGATCATACACTTAACTTTTGCATATTTCTATGTTAAATGGGAAACGCTACGGCTTCCTGACCCACGCCACGCAAAATTAGACATCAAACGCGTTTGTTACAGAATGAACTGCTGTTTTGCATGGTAATTGAAACGAATCCCAAACGACCAGCAGGAAGCCAATTAACTTTTCTTTCCACTCTGAATGGCTGGCACTGGGGGAGTCATTTACTGCCTCTGTCCTGATAAATGAACGCTCATGTGTGTATGATGTCTCTCTCTCTCTCTCTCTCTCTCTCTCTCTCTCTCTCTCTCTCTCTGGCCTTTTTCCTTGATTTATGCTATGCAGTTAGCGTTGGCGTGTCGTATCATTTGCATTCTTGTCCTTGCACAGCTAGCTCTTTAAACAAAATTGCGCTAATTCATGTTAGCATCTCCACTTCAGTTTGGTAAACAGCGATCAGGTCATGTCCTTCGCGTCACGCCGACACACTTTTCTTACAAACCTCTTGAGTGTTTTTCTGTGTTTTTTTAAAGCCATTTATTCCTCTTGGTTATTTATTTTCTACTAATATCAAACTCGGAATTTAACACAGGTCAAACTAGGGTCAAGGTCAGAGACTGATTTTGAGAACGGTGGGATTCTATCTGTCTGTCTGTCTGTCTGTCTGTCTGTCTGTCTGTCTATCTATCTATCTATCTATCTATCTATCTATCTATCTATCTATCTATCTATCTATCTATTTTATTCTATTCTATTCTATTCTAAAAGCAGGTGTAATTCAGCATCTCACAAACCATACCAGTGTAATGTAGTAGTATTGTCAGTATTAAACCACAGAATCTATACAGATGAAAATATTCCGTGTGATTATTATCACAAATTGACAAAAAATTCCCATGTCTTATGATAAGCGTAAATAAAAAGTGTTCCGAAATGCGTGTATTGTATCTGTGTACACAAAACTGTACATCCTCATTGTGTATATATTTGAGACACATCCTTCACCGAATTCTGCACTCTGTTTATTTTTTTGTCTGAGTGAATATTAAGCTTCACTACATCGATAAAGGGCCTCAATTCCACGACGCCTCTCTGGTTTCCATTGGACGAATTGGTAATAAAGCATGAACCAATTAACCGAATGACCAAGCAGTTGATGTGTCAACACCACTGCTATGCTTGATGATGATGAGGCTGAAATAAGGAGGTGTTAAGGGGAAAGATTGCTGCAATTAGCTTAATGAGTGTACAGAGCATCGATTAATGCCCCATGGGCCAAACACCATTCCTCTCCATTCCTATCTAGCTAGTTTAACTAGTTATTGGAGGTGCAGCAGAGCCACTTGCAAAAAAAAATTCAAAAATGAACTTATATAAATATTTATAAATAAAATTAAAGTGCTGGTATTTGGTGGAATTGGCAACCACAGACAACAAGCACAAGTCAAGCGAAGTTTATTTCTAGAGAGATAATTCATAATGGACATTGTCTCAAAGCAGCTTTACAGAATGATAAATGACAATAAGTGAAGTGAAAAGTGTGATAAATGTTAATGCTCATTCGTTCCATGTTACCAAATAACTTTAAATCATTGGGTTTTAAAAAAAAAAAAAACCTGGTTATGATTTTTGTGGCAAGAACAACGTTTGGATTGCAGGAAGCTGGAGATGTCCATCAGCACAAACAGGTGAACTAAATGACCGAGCACTTGACCATCAATACCGCAGCCATGCTCACTAATGATGTATCTGTGAGTAGGGGTTTGTGTGGGGGGAGTGAGGATGAGGAGGTGGAGGTGGGGTTGTAGTGATTGGGGTACAGATTGCTGCAATTAGCTTAATGAGTAGATGAAGCTCCCACTGGACCGTTTTCACTCCTAGTCTGGTCGGGGTATGTGCTGGCAGATGCCAGACCTGATTACCTTGTTAGTGTTTCAGGCTTCGACCTTAATTCTTGTATCTTAATCGTTTTCATGGAGAAAAATAAAATCTGCATCGCAATGTGGCGCTTCTTATTTCCAGAATATTTAGCGGTTAAAGTATCTGGTCCTTCTTGATATAATGATGTAAATGAACTCGTTTTTTTTTTTTAGTTATTATTATTCATTTGTAGATCATTCAGATGTTATTGCGATTAAGTCATTCCAGGCCAATTTGCCAGATGGAGAATGCAAATGGAGCTATTCTGCTGTTAGTCTGCATCTACTCAGAGTTGAGCTCAGAGTAAATCATGCTGGGGTTTTTTTTGTCCTGATGCACTATATGTGACTGATGTGTGTCCCCTTCTTTCATTTCCCAGCTTGTTTTCTTGCCATTAGCACTCTGCTTAATGCTTCATTGTTGCCCAACGTTTTTCACTTATTACATTTCTGCTTAAACAATTAACATTTTTTTTTTAAATGGCTGCCGTCAGAAGTGCATTAAATGTTAGACTAGTGTCATATACTGTACATATATATACACACACAGTATTGTGCACTTTCAGGCATTGATCAGGTTTGGTATTGTGATATTTTGCTGACTACACAAAAAAATGTGTCTCAGAACCAATCAAAAGGCCGTATCTCGCTTTTTCAGCGTTAAATATAAAATCAAAAAAGGAACGAAGGCGTCGTCATTCTTGTTTGTTTTTTTATTGCGATCAAACAGGAATTAATTGTTTAAGCAACGTAGACGGTGTGTGTGTGTGTGTGTGTGTGTGTGTGTGAAGGCGACGACGTTGTGACGCCGTCCACGAAGACAGCTTGCGCAAACAGACGGCGTTTGAGCAAAATGTGTCCAGGTTCAGTGGGTTATGAAATTTGTTAATGCTCCAGCAAGGAAATAAATGAATAAAGCAGATAAATAAATACATGCAAATGAGATCCTGATTGGGTTTCATTCTCCTGCAAGTCATTTGTGCTCTACACGTTCCTCTGCGTGCGTGTGTGTGTGTGTGTGTGTGTGTGTGTGTGTGTGTGTGTGTGTGTGTGTGTTTTATTTCTTCATGATGTAAAATACTTTAACACCTCACCAAAATATGAGGAACAATGTGATGGAAGTTTTCCAGACGTTCAACTCATCATTGAACTGTTTAATGGAGGATTTACGGCTCTTTGGAAACCCGAATAAAACATCCTGTGGAATTAACATGCGCGTCGTGTTCAAGCAAACTATTTACTTTTTCTCGCTTTTTTCTCCCGTGTGCTCGACGCGAGCCGCATGTTGAACACCACAGCTTAAACACTATGGATTATACACTAGGGGGCTCCGATCAGGATTTTTGGGGCCGATCCCCGATCACTGGAAGCTGCATCGACCGATACCCATGACGATCACCGATAAAGCTTTTATTTAAAGCCTCCTATTTATTATTTATTTATTTATTTAGGCTGCGTAATAACATCAAATAGCATCAAGTTTAATAAAAGTCTAGTTGTTGGGTATCCTTACTGATGTTTTTATTTACTTGCATTAATTACATAATTGTTTGTGTTTGAGAAAATCGTAAATGAAGATGAAAGAAAAACACAAAATAATGTTTTTTTTAATGAATATATGTATATATAATAGAGAGTAATTCCTGATTATCGCAGGTCTACGCTCCAAAACCAACCGCAATAAACGGACGCCACCCAAAAATGCTATTTTATGTATACAGTACTGTACTGTATTAACCTTTTCTTCATTTTAATAATAAATTTTACTATTTCAACATAAAATGCCAATAAAATAATTCCCTATAAGTGTTTTGGTCTATTGTGCTCTCAGCGAGACCCCCGGAAAAATCAGCCAAACACATTAGTTATGTGGCAAATGCAGTTTTGTGATTAACCGGGGCGCCAGATTCAAACCGCAGTAAAGCGGGGGATTACTGTGAATACGCGTGTGTGTGTGTGTGTGTGTGTGTGTGTGTGTGTGTGTGTATAAATATATATATATAAATCCTGCCTTTCCTTCCCCCCCACCTGCCATGTCTTTATTCTCCACTAGAGGGCTGCGCCCTACACTCTGAGAACCTGCAGTAATTGTAATTTTATTGTAATTGTAAACCTGAGAAATTTTGAGAAACACGTCAATGTGCTGAAAACGGGGCATTAAGAAGAA
>MU551651.1:635235-658444 GCA_024362625.1 Silurus asotus
AAAATCAGCCAAACACATTAGTTATGTGGCAAATGCAGTTCTGTGATTAACCGGGGTGCCAGATTCAAACCGCAGTAAAGCGGGGAATTACTGTGAATACGCGTGTGTGTGTGTGTGTGTGTGTGTGTGTGTGTGTGTGTGTGTGTGTGTATATATATATAAATCCTGCCTTTCATTCCACCCCACCTGCCATGTCTTTATTCTCCACTAGAGGGCTGCGCCCTACACTCTGAGAACCTGCAGTAATTGTAATTTTATTGTAATTGTAAACCTGAGAAATTTTGAGAAACACGTCAATGTGCTGAAAACGGGGCATTAAGAAGAAAATATATATTGATCATGTTACCAAATAGATGAAAATAGAAAAATAGATACTAAAATAACGAGTCTGTTTTAAAAATGTAAGAACTAGAAAGTACAGATAAGTGTCAGAAAAATAAATAGTTGAAGTTCTGATACCAGAAAAATCTACTTAAATACAGTAACAATTTGTTCTTTATTACTTCCCACCTCTGCCATACAGTGTGTATATTTTCATGTTTATAAAATGATGGTAAGAATTGATCGTTTTTGAGCAGAACGCGTGGTATTTAATGCAGCAGCGCTCGTTGTGATTGGTCAGGAGGTGCTATCGCAGCTTTATATTAATAATGAACGGATTCCTGAACATAGCGCACTTTCATTGTTTGTTTTTTGGTTATTTAATCTTGAAGGAGTCTCCCGTGTCAGCGCTTTAACAGTCCTTCAGGACGCTGAGTAAATGATAACGACTCGAGGAACGACAGCGAGAACCCTCACGGTGTTTGATTTAAGGGAAAATCGCTTTTCTTTTTCTTTTTAATGAGACCTGAGTGTGAAGCGGTAAGTGTGTGTCAGCGTGAGATGACACTGAGAGCATGGAGGCTGTGTGATGGGTATTAGCTTATTTTCATGCTACATGGCACTGGTGTGTAATGGACACGCAGCTCCGACAGCATGAACGTTAAAGAGACACATTCTCTATTTTTTGTTTTTATTAAGTTGCTCTTGTGAGCGAGCTTCCAATGAATTTAACTCATCCAGCATGTGGTGTAGTAGATCTGGTGGTCTAGTGGTTAAGAAGCAGCGCTCCCACCGCTGTGACCCGGGTTCGACCCCCAGTCAGGGAACCATCCCCAGACACTCTCAGTGCCGGTCCCAAGCCCGGATAAATTGGGGAGGGTTGCGTTAGGAAGAACATCCAGCATAAAACGTGCCAAATCAAACGTGCGGAGGATCCGCTGTTGCGCCCCCTAATGGAAGAAGCCGAAAGAAAGCTAGTGGTGTAATAGATCTCTTCCACAGCACTCGTTCTGACCTGATGCAGGAGGACACATGGAGATCACATGTTCACAATGACCACTTCATTTCGTTTTATAAAAGTCAGTTTCCCACTAAATTCATATTCATACCTCAGATCATTTTATTTTTAATTCCATGTTTGTTGCGATTTCTTTTATTGTTGTACTTTATTACAATTGTTCTAGTGCAAAAGATTTCAATCCTCAGAAAACTCATCAGACGATTTTAATTTTATTTTACGTTATTTTTTATTTATTGTTTTACTAGAATCTGTTGTTGTTGTTGTTGTTGTTGTTGTTTATTACAATTTAAACAGTTTTTTATTTTTTATAATTTATAAATGTATGGATTATTTCAGAAGCCCAGGCCTCACTCCTCATCCCTCGTTCTTAGTCCCTCTTTCATTGGTCTTCATTCTTGTCCTTCTTCATAAAACAGTGAGAAATGGTTACATTAAAACATCAGTGTTAATCTGTCTGTTGGAGCCGGCCCCATGGATCATAATTAATCCTCTACATTATATTTCCCCACTTAATTACACGTGCTACAAAAGAAAATTGCCCAGAAAATGTGTGTCATGATCCATCACAGCTGCCAAAACCGGAGGTTATACAATCTTTAGTAATTACAAAAGATACATGGAGACGTCTCGGAGGAAATTGAAGATCGATATCTCAAACCATGAGCGATATATATATATATATATATATGTAAAGAGAATGAAGTGTTGAGCTGGATCAGCATGCTCACGCTCTCCTGGGGATCGCTTCATCTTTCTGAAAGCATACCGAAGGAGTTTTTTCTGGAATAATGCCCAGGTTATTATTTCAACTTTATTGTTAAAGGTAATAGCAAAGCTAATGAAAAAAGTCTGCAGGTTTATGTGCAGACGTTTTGGACGTGCCAGGGACAGTAAAGGGTGTAAATTCAGAGCCTTTTTTGCTTGGATTAGCGAATCATTTTTATCCATAAGCAGTCTGGAGTTTATTCACAGATTAGAGTCTGAATCCAGAAAATGGAGAGAATCAGCTGACTCGAGTCACTGACTCAAATAGATTTGCTCAAACAGAGAGTCTGAGTCATAATAACTTGAATATCTAACTCAAACAATGAGGGTTAGTCATCGAGTCAGTGAGTCGAGTCATTATGACTCCGATTTGCTCCACTCTTATTCAGGCAATTATTGTTTGAGTCAGTGACTTGAATCACTATGACTTAGACTCGCTACTTTCATTTGCCCACTCATTGTTTGAGTCAGTAAGTCAAATCATTATGACTCTAAATCTATCTATCTATCTATCTATCTATCTATCTATCTATCTATCTATCTATCTATCTATCTATCTATCTATTATTATGACTCTAAATCTGTCTGTCTGTCTGTCTGTCTGTCTCTATCTATCTATCTATCTGTCTGTCTGTCTGTCTGTCTGTCTGTCTGTCTGTCTGTCTCTGTCTGTCTGTCTGTCTGTCTGTCTGTCTCTATCTATCTATCTATCTATCTATCTATCTATCTATCTATCTATTTATCTATCTATCTATTTATCTATCTATCTATCTATCTATCTATCTATCTATCTTCATATCCTTATTCTTTATATCTATCTATCTTTATATCATTATTCTTTTTTTCCCTGATTCTAATTTACGTAATAAAATTTGACCTGTTTGCTCTCCGGTGTTTAGATTCCGACTGATGTTTCCTGACGTGAGTCTGCGTGTAATCGAATCGTGTCCCGTGTTTCGGTGTGTGTACGTGTCGAAATTGATTTAAAGCGATTAAATATTTATTCTCTTTCGCTCCGTCCTCCAGCAGACTGATTTAAAATGCAACAATGACCACGAGTGAGAAAAACGCAGAGCTTCGATCTCTGTGTGTGTGTGTGTGTGTGTGTGTGTGTGTGTGTGTGTGTTGGCCGTTTGTGTGAATAGTCATCCATATTGGATGAATTTTATTCAGAAAACGGGAGAAAAGTTAACTTTCAGACATTTGGCATGTTGCTGAGGCGCTTTTACATTTTCGCCAGTGACAAATGGCTTTTCTATCGAGGTCCCAGAATTTATTGCTTCGTCGCTTGCTGGGCTTCTGTAGCTTCTCCAAATATTATTTATCTTCATTGGCATTAACTTTCTGGTGATAAAAGGAGAAAAGTGTGTGTGTGTGTGTGTGTGTGTGTGTGTGTGTGTGTGTGTGTGTGTGTGTGTGTGTATGGGGGGTAATGTAGGTCGAGGATTCAGCCACTGTGTGTTTTCAGCATGGAACTAGTTTCAGCTTTGCTTTCTGTTGTAGGTAGTACATGTAAAGAAAATGGAGCATTTCACACAGACAGACAGACAGACAGACAGACAGACAGACAGACAGACAGACAGACAGACAGACAGAAAGAAAGAAAGAAAGAATTCAGTATGGCTGTATGACTGCATCAGTACCTGACTTTACTAACACCCTCGTGGCCAACATTTTTCCAGATGAGTGGAACCAACTAAACTTATAGGTGATGAGAATTTACAGCCTGGGCTACAAAGAAATAAACCTGTGATGTTCTTGTCGCCTGCAGGTGGTGCTGTTGCACTCACATCCACACTGATCTAAAATAATTCATCATTACTTTTTCTTTTTTTAAACAGACTCTCTGATGTGGATGTTGAAATCTAAAAAGTTACCTGGAGTTGATTTTAACATCTTGACTTTTTACACAGATGGACTACAGAGTAAAGCAGTTAAAAAAAGTGTGTCCAGAGCCACAGGTCTACAGTGACGTTTCTGAAAATGTCAAAGGGGTCGAAGAAGAAGAAGAAGAGAAGGAAACAGCACTGCAGAGTGTTTTAGGCACTTAGCTCCGCCTCCGGCTCTATCAATCAGCCCCAGCGTTAATTAGCTGTCAATTTGTGCGATGCTGGTTTCGGAACGAAGAGGACAATGTTGGAATCCGGTTGCACGACTCTACTGTGCTGACGATAAATCGAATAATTAGTTGGCCATAATTAACCCTCCTGTCATTTGATTAATATTCTCTTAAACCGTAATAAAATGTGTCCTTGCACCAGCGGCCCGATCGACTTCAGAGTGATGAGATCCAGAAAAAGGGACGAGTCATGAATTAAAGATTAAAATCGAAGTGCGTGCAGATTTACTGTACGTCTCTCAGGAGGTGGGCGGAGCTGAGGGGCGGGGTCATGCTGGGTTAAATCATAAAAACGACAGAGCCCAGTTTAAAGTCGTTTTTCAGCCGCTGAGCTATCTGCATTTAAATGTGCCGCAATAATCACCAGGTTTGCACCTTGTGGAAACAATATGTCTGACAATTCTTCAGGAAGGACAACAGCCCGATGCCCAAATTGCAGTCTTGTCACTCAGCAATACGGAGAAATATATCAGCTTTTTTTTCCCGCTGAGAAAAGATGTCTGCATCATGACAGTGTATTTCAAACAAGGCGAATTTGCCTCAGGAATTCGCTGACAGCTCGGCTTTCCGGGAAAAGGGATAATGACTTAAAGGGAGAAAAAAAGAAAAAAAAAACAGAACATAGAATTCATTTAAAAAGTTCCTGACCTAGTCAGAAGATGATTTGGGTTGCAAGGTATGAAGATGTCATAAAAAATAGATCAAATCTTCCGGAATCTCAGCTACACAATAAACACGGCAACGGAAATTTACAAAACTTCATTAGAGAAAGTTCCAAAGCTCCGCCCCTTTTAATAATCCCTGTATAACCCGTGTATGGGACCTGTGTTTAGGCCATTTTGTAGCTGCGTTCTGATTGAACATTCATATTCTGCACATTCGTTCACTCATTTCTACCCATAATGCACTCTGTTTTCGAGCATATATTGAATATACACTCGCCAATGAATTATTTTTCCATTATGTAAAACTTTTATAAGCAAAAACACTGATGTTCGGTATATAATTTACACTCATATACTTTATTTATTTAAAAAGAATAAAAAAACTAAAATTTGACAATTTTGTAAAAAAAATATGTCAAAAAAAAAGTTTTCATCTTTATTATAAACATGCAATAAATGTTACATCAGCAAAAAAACTTTTAAGTCGGCAGCTTTTATGGCGAGATTTATTTGACCCCACTGAAGCAGAATGTACACTTCACCATGAAGCGATTTAAAAACCTTCCCGCGATGGCATTAGCATGTTTCGGATGGTCCACCTCTCCTCTCAGCTGAACTTCTCATTCTCACAATGTCAGAATATCGAACGTAGCGTGACGGACTTTCCGTCTTCTAAATGTTCCTCTAAATGACCCCCTCTCACTAATCCCATGTTCCTCAGATGACTCCTTGATCCGTTCAGGTAATTTACACTTCAGCAGCGAAAAATAAAAAAATCATCTGACTCCTGGAGAAGAGAAAAGCTGTTCATCGCATGCCCACGCCTCCTGATTAACCTTAATCAAGGCAGCAGTGTAAATGCTGAGCCGTGCGGTTTCAGATCCCGGACAAAGCTCCTGCAAATCCGCCAGCTCAAACTGTCCGCCATTAATCAGTCAAGAAGAACCTATTCAGATGATCTTAAGGTCAAACCTTAAGATGGAGACTTTAAGGTTTTGTTGATTGTATGGTGTGTAGTGTCTCCACACAGGCTGCTCAGATATTAGACACAAGCTAGCAGGAGACCAAAACGACCAACATTTACAGTCGGAGATTTTATCCGTGTCGCTATGGCGATATAGGAGACACCCGAAAGCTCTTTTCAGCTGAGTATTACTTTGGAAACCATCCAGGACCTCTTAAACCTGAAGTGTCTGAATTTCTGGAGGTAATTACATGCTGCCGTTTTCTTATAATACAAACAAAATGCGAGAATCCCAATAAACAGCAGCAGATTCATGAATAATAAAATTCATGGAGTCGATGGAAATCAGACAAATGAAATTGCGTGTGGCGGTTCTGGACGTGAGAAGACCGACTCCTCACCGTTTTCTTTCATTTGTAAAGAAATTGTAAGTTAGTTGTTAATCTTGCACAAATTCTACGAGCTCAGCTTTTAAAATTCAGATCGTTTAGGAATAAACACTGTGGTTCTGAAGGTTTTTGGCTGCTGATCGCTAGAATTTGACTCGTATTTCTACACAAGCAAATGTCTGAAAGAATTCTAACCAACACGATGGCTTTCTTTTTAAGCATCTCATTCCACATTTAGTCCCCGTTTGCTGTTATAATGAGCGCCACTCTTCTGGGAAGATGTTCCTCTAGATTTTGTGGAGCTTAGTGGAGATTCATTCGGCCACAAGGGTGTTAGTAAAGTCAGGTTGTGATGTAGGTGATGGGAGGAGGCCTGGGGTGCAGTAGACCACTCTATAGAAGGAAATCTTCTACCTCTTCTAACCCATGGAAAGCATGTCTTCATGGAGTTGGGTTTGTGCACTTGCTGGACAGGTTTGCGTCCCTAGTAAATGTAAAGGAGAACAGTTTGGAGAAGAATTACATCTGACTGAAAACGTCAGGTTTTCGAGCACATGCATTAAAATGAGAGCTTAGTTTTGCTAAAACTTGATTTCACTGAAGATAAAAGAACATGAGGTGTGGAGAAGGTCAAATTCAATTGACCCTTTGACCTGACCTCAGGAGTCTTGTGTGCCTAAAGAACCTCATGACCACCACTTGGTCGAATCGGTACAACTTCCTTATGTTCAGCTGAGATGATTATTTAAAGACTTTAATAAAGTATTTAGTGAAATAGCAGATGCAACAAAAACATCTGCGCAACAAACCTGATCTTTGGAGTCATCCAGCAGGTTGTGGTGCGTCTCATACCTCACAAGCTTGACAAAATAATTTCCGATATGAGCGCTCCGGTCTATTTGAGGAAGATCTAATTACTGTGTTACCCACAAAATGATAACATTAACTTAGATTTTGATTTTGTCTTTTATTCCTCTCGTGCTGAACTCACAATGAACACATATGGTTGTTGTCGTTGTTGTAGTTTAATTTTAGTTGAGTACTTTGTGCACATTCGTGTGTACAGATGGGTGTTTTGTGTGTGGTCAAACTGTAAACCCAAATAGATTTACCAATTACAATCAATTATTGTTTACATCACCAATTAAATTTCTATAAACATTTAAACATCAACTCTAGATAATAAGCATTACATTATATGCTTATAAATCAAGATATAATAATTCCTATAATGCTAATATCACAATTTATAATTAACAATTACATATGTGCATCAAGCATTATTCACATGTTTTTAGAACAGTCTCTGTTTTACAAACACATACTAAACTTTATCAACTAAAAGCAACATATATTGCATAAATATTTCAATAAGCAATATAAAAGAGAAAACAACAAATGTTTAACCAGAAGTGTATAACATTAGCCGTTTAGGCGCTAATCGCAAGTAGCTTTCATAACATATTAGTAACTATCAATTCACTTAACAACATGTGAAATTACTCACCACGCTGGGAATATAGTTTAAAATGATATTTTCAAAACTGGTATCTTTACAAAAGCTCAGTGAGCTTTTAACATTAGAACAACATGCATTTCTCTCTGTTCTTTTTTTTTGCAACCTTTTTTTTTTTTTTTTCTAAGCTAACGCATGTGCTCCCAGAATTCGTGTCCTTAAAGGGGCAGCACCCAACATACTGTTTTTATCGTCAGACCTCCTGACATCTCGCAAGTTGTTTTCCACTGCTGCTCATTTTTGAAGACAAACCCAGGGAGCGTGATGACGGCAAAAATAAACGTCTGTTATGAAAACCAGGCCTCTTCCTTTCACTCGTAATTGAGCAGGAGAAATGAGGTGGACGTCTAAATGGAGTCTGGATAATAGAATTCCTCCTGCCAGGCTGCTAATCAGTTTTCCATACAAATTGGTTCATTTTCAGATGAAAATAGGCTAAACTGGCAGCCTTGAGGAGCTTAGTGGCTAGGTGTTGTTTGGCTAATTAAAAAAAGTTGTCTGAAATAAAAAAGCCCTCTTTCTACAAACTTTTGCTCTGAATGGCGTTTGTAAAAAAAAAATGGGGGATTTTTTATCTTCATAAACGATTTAAAATGATTAAAAAAATAATAATCTTTATTTAAATGATCATGTATAAAAAAAAACTTGCGATAGACATTACATTTATGACATTAGCTCTGATCCAGAGCGACACACAACTGAGCAGATGAGGGTTGAGGGCCTTGCTCAAGGGCCCGGCAGTGGCAGCTTGGTGGTTCTGGCATTTGAATCCATGACCTTCTGCTCCAGAATCATGTCTAGAAAGTATATCACTGTTTTGTCCTTCCATCCACACTGAGAGCGTTTTCAGTCAAATAAAAAGTAGATTTTTGACTCTCCAAAGGGGAAAAAATGTAAAAACGCAGTTTCAGAAAGATGCTTCATTGTGGATAAGCGACTTTTGGGAAAACGATAAAAAATGATAGTGTGATGGTGTTTTTCTAAATATGGACAGATTGTTTTAACAATATCGCAAAAAGAAAAAAAAAACCTAAATTTTTGCTTGCTGTTATTTTTTACATCCGTCCTTTCAGTCATTCTGGAAACAGTCCTCTGCCTTCACACTCTTTGTGTATTTGTGGATGTGTTTGCTTTTCTTGTGTCCCCAAACCTTTTTCATCACTGATCCTTTTGTTGTTCACAGCTGTTCCCACATCCTTGTTTGGTTGTGTATATTTATCTTTGTGTGTATTTTTGTGTGTATTTATTGATGCAGTTTGTTACGTCACTCATTTTTCTGGTTTTCTGATAGTTTTAGTTTCTTGCTTATTTGTTTGCTGATCCCCCACCTCACCCTTGTTACTGTACAAACACACGTTTCCGTGACAACCCCAATGAATTTCCCGCAGTATGACAAACGCAAACACGGCTTCCAACATGTCGGTGTTTTTCATGTCAATTCTTCAAACCCACCGCGTTGATCAAGAAGAAGAAAAATGGATGGCAATCTACAGTGTTTTTTGTATTTCTTCGTATTGTACAGCGCAGCATTGTGGTATTGTGCTCCGGCTCGGCGCTAGCCGCGGGAGCTGAGTCACCACATGACGGCACAAGCGAACCCCAGGCACGCCTACACCACGTCTTCACATCTCCTGCAGGGATCAACTGCCTGCAGCCTCCTTTATGTATTGTGTTCTTCCTACAGCCTCAGGCTCTTTCAGATTCTCTTCATGGATCTACAGATGAATGCAAAAGTGTTCACCCCCCCCCTGCTGACTCACTGAAAACTGATGTAACTCTGTTTTTCCAACAAGATTATATTCCAAATAATGAAAAGCATCTCAAATAAAAATCCAAGGCATTGTTTCAGGAATAGAGATTTCAAAAAGAATATTAGCCTAATTAGATCTGTTTCTTATGAAGAAACATCTGTGTAACCATGATCTAAACGCAATGCTATGCAACCCTGTGAATGCTAAATTTAACAGTGTGTAATTAAATGTAACACCGTGTATTTAACTGTAACAGGGAGGTGTTTGCTTAGTAGTTAAGGCATTGGGCTTTTGTTCCAGAGGTTGTGAGTTCAAATTCCAGCCACACCCAGCTGTCACTCCTGCGCCCCCGAGCAAGACCCTTAACCCCATAGATGCTCAGTTATATAAATGAGATAAATGTGATCCAGATGTTGGACTTCTGATCAGAAAATTGGGAATCTCACCATCACTGCTGGGTTCTTGAGAAGGACCTTAACCCTCAATGGCTGAGAATGAGAAATTGTAAGTCGCTCTGGATAAGGGTGTCTATAAATATATGATGAAGGTCACATTACATAAGGCCATCTGGCAAACAGCGTAAATGTAAAATGTAATATAGAGTATGCTACATGTAACAGTGTATCATTAATGTAACTTAGTGTATCTTAAACGCAATACAGTGCATCTTAAATGTAACCCCATGTAACAGTGTATCTTCAATGTGACACATTGTAACATATTGAATGTATTTTGTAAATATATCAGAGTTAATGCTAAATGTAATCACCAAAGCAAAGTAAGAATCTGTAACTTTTCTTTAACAAAATGTGATGTCAGTATTATGCTGCCTTGTTTGTTTTCCCATCCCTACATTTAGTATCGAATTTAATTAGAACATAAATATATAAACTGTGAAATCTTTATAGGTCTAAGAAATATAATCAGATTTGTGAGAATTCAGCATCACTGCATTGCTTTTTGATAAACAGCGAAATCAAAGCCATCCATTATGTTCAGTCTCAGTCTATTTAGACTTTCAGATTTTCCTTTTATATGTTTAACATTTCGTATTTATTTTATAACAGGACGCCTCATCAAACCACACGCCTTGTTCCACTTTCCCTTCTTCCGAGTGTCATTGACAGCATGACACATTGCTGTGCTGTTGGTAGGAGAGGAGATGAAGGTAATTGATTTTATATCTCAAGCAATCCATCCTGTATCATTTTGCAGCACGATTTCTATCTAGAAGTCTAATTTCAATTGTGTGCTCAATACTCAGTAGCACACACATGCAGCTCTTGAGTTAAAAAAAAAGGAGTGTAATATCACCTGGTTTGATTATATTGACGACCCATTGGTGCATATCAAGCCAACAAAAATGATGTTTTAACTGTTGAAGGCAAATTGTTTTTCTGCCTTGAGTGTGATGAATGCTGTGGGGTTTGTCAGGGATGGAGGGGGAATTTAAAAATCTAGTGAAGGTGGAAGGCTAGTGTTCTGCCTTAAATAAGATGTTTAGCTTCTGAATGTTATGAAAGAAACTGTTTGTTTATCAAGGATTAATAATAATAATAGTAATAATAATAATAATAATAATAATAATAATAATAATAATAATACCTGTAGTGCCTAAACATTACATTGTCTTCTAAATCTAACACAGTGTATTATACTTTTTTTTATTATAATTTAGCTTATTTGTATTGTCCAAAATGTAACAGCATGTGACATAATGTAACACTGTGTATCCTAAATGTAACAATGCATATTGCTAATGTAATTCTGTATGACGTAATGAAACTGTGCATCCTAAATGTAACACAATGTAACCTCATGTAACTCAGTGCACCCTAAATGCAACATTATGTATTGTAAATATATTTCTGTATAATGTAACACTGTGCATCTCAAATGTAACACACACAGTCATGTAATGTAACACTTTGCATCTTAGATTGAACGTAATGTTTCCAAAATGAAACGCTATGCATCCTAAATGTAACACTACACATCCAGAGTGCAACAAAATGTAATCTAATGTAACACTATAAATCCAAAATACAGCAATGTGTAACCTAAATGTAATTCAATGTGTGACATTTTGTAAGCTACTGTAACACAACACTAAAGGTGACAGTGTATCCCAAATGTGACATTATGCATCCTAGGTGTACTGTAACACTATGAATCCTAGGTGTAATACTGTAACATGATGTTAAACTATGTATCCTAAATGTAACACTACGTATTTATAGACACCCTTATCCAGAGCGACTTCTCATTCTCAGCCATTGAGGGTTAAGGTCCGTCTCAAAAACCCAGCAGTGATGGTGAGATTCACAATTTTCTGATCAGAAGTCCAACATCTGGATCACTAAGCTACCCCCAGACCAAGAGTATCCCCCGTGTATCTTAACTTTAACACGATGTATCCTGATGTAGCACTGTAATGTAACATAACACTACGTGAGCTAAATGTAACAGGATTCCTTCCAAGTGTAACACTGTGTTATCTAACACTATAAATCCTGAATACAGCAATGTGTAAACTAAATGTAACACTATGACACTTTGTAACCTAGTGTAGCACTATCCTACATGTAACACAGGATATCCTGCATGCAACACTCTGTAACCTAAATGAAAATCTAAAACTAGGCTAAGTTAACTTAAATGCAAATGTAAAATAATGTATCCAAAATATAAATCTGTGTAACCTAAATGTAACAGTTTGCTTTTTGATTGTAACACTATGCACACAAAATGCAAATCATAACACTATGAAACTGCTAAATGAATATATTTTTTTTACACTTTGTTACACTTCTAAATAAAACCGTGTGTCCTGAAATAAATGATAACAAATGCAAATGTAACATAATGCATTGTAAATATAATGGTGTGTAACCTACATGTAACGCAATCTATCCTAAAGGTAAATGCAACACAACAAATAAGTGTAAAAAAGTGTAACCTACATGTAACGCTATATATCCTAAATCTAACACTAAGTATTCTATATGTAACACAGTGTAACCAAAATGTAACAAGTGTGTTTCCAGAATGGAATGCCATGCAATCACAATGCAAATGTCACACTGTAACAGTGTGTGCTAACAGTAAATGTAACACCATGTAACATGAAAGTAATACATTGATATGGGACTGTATATTGTAACAGTAGCACTGCGTTTCCTAAATGTAACACTGCACTGTATTACTAAATGTTATTGTTTCTTTGTTCCAAATCTGATTTGGGGAAAAGAATTCCAGCTCCAGTACTAAATGCAAGGTTTCCCATCATGCAGTTTGTCCTCGGTACCTGTGAGAGCTTTAATTTTAGATGCCTTTCCTCCAAATCAAGTGAAATGACGGAAGTAGATGGCTTTTTATTGAAAGGATGTCTGTGCATGGTAAATCGCCAACGCGCACTGTCGTGTCCACCTCAATGTAAGAGAAAAATGAGTCTGCGAGACTCGTATCTCCTTCTTTTCTTAGACTTAATGTTCACGTTCACGCGACAATTAATGACTCTGATGTGTGCCTCGCCATCTCCTGTACAGGCAGGCACATGAGCTCTAAACGAAGATGTATTTATTTATCTGCTTTGTCAGATGAATCCTGGCGGGAGTTGAAGCTTCTTTTCCTCATCTTCATTCTTTCGGTTGGATCGTAGAAACAAACGGGCTGCCTGAGCGTTCCTGCACGCTCTTCATGCTCAAGTGCGGAATATATTTCACTCTCCCACCAACCGTTCTGGTAAATAAGACAGAGGCTGTGCAGAATTACAATTGTAGCTGATATGAAGCGTAATGTAAAGTGGAGCTGAACAAATCGAATGGAAATGGAATGGCGTCTCTCTGTTGTTGGTTCTTTTATTAGTGTTTTTGTGTTTTCTGGGTCAACCCTAAAACTCTCCCGGTCTGCATATAAATTGTGTTTATTGTATATTTTGTGTTTTTTATGATCACTGTATCTGTGGCCACGCCCTAGACGAAGTCGTAACATTACTATGACTAAAGAATCAAATCAGACTGAAATGAGTCTCACAAAAGCCTTTAGATGCGAATGCTGGGAAAATGAAACCTAAACCTGGGTGTTCTTTCAGATCTAGTGCAAGCGTTCCGCACAATCATGAGTTTTTTTTAAATACACAGAATTTCAGGGAACGTTTGTAAGATTTAGTATCTGAATTGCAAGAACGTCAGACACATTTCAGGCCTCACAGCATAAATCTAAATATACTTAGTAGTCAAACATGCTGATGGCGTTTACTGTGCTCTCAGTCAGAGTCCTGGCTGAGCGTCAGGGCAGTCAGGATCATTCAGCGGAGATCTGGAACACGTGGTGACGTGACTCGAGCTGCCGCTTCTCCTCCATGCATCAGCCCTGTCATAGGAATCAATAGCTGCTGATTTAGCACAAGCTGCCTTTTGTCTGGTCGAGCTCGTTTTCCTGATGTTCAAATCCCTCCCCCTCTTTACGCTGGAGGCCTGGTGTTCCTGCTGCAGATGATTCTTTACCCCAGTGTTTGCTTTTACCCAAAATGGGACATTTAAGGAATGAATAATTAAAAAATAAATAACAATTGTGGATGTTCTCCAGTCATGCAGGGGGACACTGTTATAATCTGAATATCAGTTCCATGACTTCAGGAAGACAATACAGGAAGAAAGGCTTGGATGTTAACTTTGTAGGTTCCAATGAGCTGCAGTTGAGATGGAATTTCATGGTGCAATGGTGAAGTGAGGAATGCAAGCCATGTTGGTTCATGATTCCTTTCACCCTATTGGAGTAAGTCTCTAAAACAACACAAACTCTTAAGCTTTCACCCTTATGTTTGACTGTGCGGTTGAGGGAGTCTGATCACATCATCTCTCCTGTTCTACGTCTTACAGGAGTTCTTCTCTTAGACCCGATGACACGCATTTGGACACGCAATTATCTCAGAAACCTTTTGACAGGCGGTGCAAAGTCAGGTGTAATTATCAGTTAGATTTCATTGTGATGTGAGATCTTCAGACACAATACAACTGTCACGATATCAGGGAATGTGGATGCGAGAGTGATATATATGTATATATATGCTAATGATCAAATAAAAACAGCAAAAACAAACAGACAGGAAGTGTAGTCTTTGTCTTATGGCCCAATCCTGACAGCAATACAATTTCTGACCATTACCCACCTCAAGGTTTTACCCTGAACTCTTGTACCTCTCCATTTCATAGTTTTTACAGAAGAATTGGCGTGGTGATGGATATCGGCAGCGGTTAGTCCGATGCGAGGCGGCGGCGGTTTAGTGCTGCAGTCAGACCTGCAGTAATTGGCGAGGCGGTGCTGTCTACCTCGATTAAACCTTCACTCTGACCTGAAATCAATTAAAAAAAGACCAAGGCCATTCCTCCTTATTATAGCATCCGACCCGTCTCCACGATCCCAAAGTCTTCAAAAGCCTCCACACAGTGCTGCTGTTGCTGCTGCTGTTCCTCCGCTACTCCGTTAGTTAGCACTTACTTCCTGTCTGTTCTCATCGTTTAGAAAAACACAGAAGGTGCTCTCTCACCTGACGTGGCTTTTAGTCACCTCACACTTTTACTTTCACACGGTTTTCACACGGTTTTCACACGGTGTTCAGGCGCTTCTGTAAATCTGAGTGTGGGCTGTGTTTCTGTTTTTATAACAATATCTTTTTCTCCCTGGGATATCTGAACAATTCAAGAATCTTTGTGTATTTTTGTTTTAGATAATTTATTATTATTATTATTATTATTATTATTATTATTATTATTATTATTATTATTATTATTATTATCATTATTATTATAATTATTGTTATTTTTACTATAATTAGAAATCTTATTTTCTTTTCATCTTATCTATTGTTTTTTTTATTAGAAAATATATATATATTTTTATACATTTTTCTTTTTTTATCCTGAGAATAATCTGCCATTTAAAAATTTTTTTGACTAAAATATTAATTTCTTTATTTTCATCAGTTTTTTTTATTCAAGTCTCCGACGTGATTTTCTTTTCGTTCAATTCCCGAATGATTTTAATGTTGAATTTTGTTGTCAAAATGTTTTTTACCCATTGTGTATTTTCACTTACAATTTTAATTATATTTAAGGCACGTTTTTATGGTTTGTGTGTTTTTATACATTTTTTTTGTACTAATAACATTTATTTTAATTACATTTTTATAGACAATTTGTTTATTTTTAAAAGATTTTTTAATATGATGCTTCAACATTATGAGGATCTTGAGTGGCCTGCTATAGAGATCTAACCTCAACCCTTTTTACCCAAACCTTTTCCAGCATGGCACCAAGCCAGCTCCATGAAGATCCCCTTTCCATGAGATGGAGTGGAAGATCTCCTGCTATAGTGCTCCAGCTCTGAATGATGAATGTGAACACTGACTGCACCCCAGGCCTCCTCACTCTCTCACCTTCATCAGTACCTGACTCAACTAACACCCTTGTGCCTGAATGAATCTTCAGAAATCTCAATTTAGTGGAACATCTTCCCAGAAGAGTAAAGCACATAGCAATGTGCTCAGTGTGATATATACCTCAGAAGTGCTGCTTGGTCGTCCTTTACGCATTGAACTTTATCAACATGCCCCTCAGCCTCTCCGTCACGTGAATTCCCGGGCGAGGGCTCGGAGTTGGGGATTGATACCGTACGTGTGATGATAATGATTTCTCACGTTTTTTTGGGAACGGGTCGTGTGTCGCTCAGGACAGTTTAAACCCACAGTGAAAAGTGATTTAAAGTCCTCAGCGTTTGTTTCAGTCCCGCAGTCGAAAAGCACTGAAATGTAAAGTAGATCTTTTCCAGCTAATGAATGAAGAGTGTGTTTATTTCAAGTGCGTTTTAATATTAATGACTCTGAGCATTTAAGTGGAAATGCTCCTTTTAATAGACACTCAGTGGCTCTGCGTCAGCCCCAAACCTGCACGATAAACACACACACACACACACACACACACACACACACACACACACACACACACAAAACTGTACTTTTCCCTCTAACTCATTATATCACACTTTAGACTTTTCATTTCGGAATAATGCTCACAAAACTTACAACACTTAAATTTTCTGGTCCTACAGAGAAGGAACTCTTTCCCCAGCTGGACATCGCTCATGACCTCGATGGGTGTGAGCGCCCCCTCCTGGAGTGCAGGGGTGAAGAGGAGATGAACTTTGGGACAGTGATGGAGAAGCTGCTCTACAGGGCCTGTGTTAAGGTTTTAAATAAGTATAAACTGAGTGTGAGGGTGGACCCCCAGTTCAGAAATGGTCTGGGTTTTAATGCTGATATTAAACCAGAGTGGAGACACAGTATAAACCACCATTACCCAAAAAAATCTGCTGAGCTCCAGTGGAGGATTTTACACTGTATCATCTCTGTGAACTCTTTTATTAGTATTTAAACCCTGATGTTCTGCAGGACTCCGTTCTGTTCACAGAGAGAAACTGTTTTTTGCACTTTTACTCACTGCTCCAGGTTACAGTCACTGTTTGTGTTTTAATGCGTATTTTAGGTTCCTTTAATGTGAATTTACTCTTCAGTGTTTTATTCTTGGGTTTAAGTACGTCAGGAGAAACAGGTTCATGTGTCAACTGATTAATTTAATTTTTGAGCAGGAGAAAATATCCTGAGCAGAAAAAACTACGAGGCTCAAAATATTGACTAATAACACAATCAGAATCTTCTCAAGACTAGAGAGTAATAGTGTAGTGAAAGAGCTGAGCAGGTTCTGAGCAGGTTCTGTAGAACTGTCAGAGCGGTGAGAAGGTTCCCAATAGGGTGTAAAAATGAAACACTCAGGCATGTGCTCTCCTTTAGGAGGTAGCTTGACATGTTTCTGAACTCTCCAAAAAGAAGTCTGGAGAGTGATTTCAGGCACAAGCGCTTCGCCTGCCTGAACTGGACTCCAGGAACAGACACACAACAGAAGGATACAGTGAGACCTTCCGAGCTGGGGACCATGCAGAGTGGTGCTCACACCGAGGTAAGAAAGACTGTTTCTCTTCCTTAATCCTTCCTTCTCTTGATCCAAAATGCAGCCCACTGCTGTCGCTCTGGACACGGGCTTCTGCTGAAGACCGCAAATGTAACTGTAAATCCTCCTGATGGTGAGAAACCGAGCTGCAGTGATGTGGATGAAGGCAGATCCAGACCTGGTGGTGTGATTCAGGATTCAGTACAGAGTAACAGTGACTCTGGTTGTGGTGATGCTCAGGAAGTGGCTCAGAGTAACAGGTTCTCTGCTCTGAGTGATGAACCAGAAGCAAAGATTGATGAAGTTTTACACAGTTGATCGAATCAATGCTTTTTTAGATGAAACTGAAGGTAAAAGTTTCAAACTTGAAAACTTTTTTTCCAGAAGTGTTTTTACAGCAAAACGGTTTAGGGGAAGAAAATAGAGAACAGCAGTCAGGAGAAAGTCCTGACCTGAAGAGTAAATGTCGAGCTGTAAGAAGTAAATTCAAATAAGTGCACATGGCCTCTTACTTTCACACCCGTTTGTCACTGTTCTGTTTCTTCCTATCACCCATTCCCTCTTTCCTATGGATATCCTAAGGGTAGGAAAAGTAATACATGGACACTATTAAAAGAATGTATCCATCTGAAAGAGTTAAAGGTCATGTTCATGCAGGAAACTCACAGTGATCTAAACAGTGAAGCAGACGGGGGGCTGAGGTGGGAGGGGAAACACATCCTCAGCCCCGGCACTGATCTACGTGCAGGAGTGGCAATGCTCTTCTCCCACATTAAACACAAATATCAGTTCAGAGGTGGAGAAAAGACACTTGCTTATTGCCAGAGTAAAAATAAAAGACGTGGAATTTTTATTTGCTAATATTTATGCTTTAAACGTAGGTCATGAAAGAAACCAGTTTCTTTAAAATGCACTTTTTTTCTTGATCATTTTCACAAGATGTTCTTACGGTTGTTGGTGGAGATTTTAACCGCACACTTAAATTAACTGAAGAGAGAAAAAGCGAAGAACCGCATTGTCGTTCCGCTCAAGTTGTAGAAGAAGTGATAGCACAGTTAGGGCTGGTGGATGTATGGAGAGAAAAGAACGAGGGATTTGGACAGTACAGCTGGATGAAAGTAGCAGCAGGGAGGGTTGGTGCTGCACATGATCGCTTTCACATCAGCAACACTACGCAATAGAGCGATAAGTGCCTGCTTTTTACCACTTCATCACATTGCACATCACATCACTGTAACACAAACCAAACCACAGGGGTTTTTTCTGGTGCTTCAACACAAAATTGCCTTCTCCGATGGTGGGAGGAGGAAAAGACCCGAATAAAACTGTTTTGTTAACAAAACACCTCTTTAATTAAAGAATTAAACAACCCGCAGAAAACCTAGGAGATAAAATTGTAAGAATTGAAAATGCCTTAATAAACTCGAACATAAATGCACAGAGTGACCTTATGCAGGAGACCCAGTGGAGATGAGAAGATTAGCTGTAATCGAAAGAACTCACAGATGAGCACAAGAAGGAGCTGGATATGGAACCTACCTTTAAGGAAGCAGCAGCTCTCTGGATGTGCACCAGGGATTGATGGACTCCATTAACTGTTTGTTTAACAAAATGTTTTAAATCTTTGTTTTTTAAAAAAAACCTTGTTTTTATTTATTGTTTTATTAAATTCCTTGGAGATTTTTTTTTATTATTAATGCAAATCTTATTTCATTTTGTACATTTCGGTATTATCATATATTATTATAAAATATCATGTTATATTCTGTGGGCAATTTCCTTGACAATCAATCAAGTGGACTCGTGATACCATTAATTATATCGCAATCGCATGCTTTTAAACATAGTGGAAGCGTGGGGTCTTCACTTGGTGGTCCTCTTGTGATACAATTGAAATAATAAGGCATTTAAGTCATAGTCTCTCTCTCTTTCTCTGTCTCCCCTTTTTTCTTTATCTATTCCTCTCTCTCTGTCTCTTTCTGTCTTTCTCTGTTTTTCTCATCCCCCACCCCCCCATCTTCTTGTTTCTTTCTAGGACATTGTGCAGCAGATGCAGAGAAGCTGAGAGCAGATCTTTTGTCCAGAGGCTCTTCCTCACATTTCACTTCCTGCTTCCTCTTGTGGGGGGGGTATCTCATCATGCATCATGCATCATGGATGTGTAAGTGCTCCGGGTGACTGGAATCAGATAGGTGTTGCATTATGGGTAGATCAGCATTGTTTATTCATCACAGCAGCTGCTCTGTGGCTCATTAATAAAAGACACACAACGAAATGTAAAGCTGTAACAAACGTGTGTTCAGGAATTCTGCTGCTGCTCCTGCACTACTTCCTGTGTAGCTTTCTTCAGATAATCAAGGAAAGTAAAAAAGACACAAATATAAGACCTGCAATACTAAAGTCACTCATTAAGGTACAACTTTGATCAAATTGACCATCTGACCAATTTGAACATCTCCTTTCAGACCTATTCCTATTATTATAAGCATCTCCAATCTTCTGCCGGGTTCAGATTCTGATGTCTGGATATTATGGAGGCTGCAGTTCATCCCAGAGGTTTTGAGTGGAGTTGAGGAGGTCAGGGCTTTGTGTAGGACACTCAAGATCGTACATTCCAAACCTTCACACCACCTTCCTGGAGCTCACTTTGTGTAGAGGCGATTCATCAGGCTGGATCAGGGCCTTTCTTTTAAAATCTCCAAATAAACACATCTGTCTCCATCTTCTACCATCTGACCACACTTCCACCATATTCTACCACTGCACCTTATTCCTTCCATTTTCTACCACGACGCCACACTTCCTCCATTCTCAACTGTGCACCGTGATCCATCTGTACCATACTCCATCCTCTAAAACATCACAATGCTTATAGTGTTCCTCAACCACTACTTAACTATCTCCCAAGACTCTTCTCTCTTCCAGTATTTACTGTAGGTGGTAGAACAAACATTCACTTGATGTCAAAACAACTGAATCTCTTGCAGTCTTCAAACCACCTCTACAGACACTTCTTCCAGCAGATCTCCTTCAAATAGCTGCTCTCCTTCTTACTATTTACTTCCCCATCTGAGGTATCGACTGATGGTATTTTTAGTGTTCAGATAAAACAATATTGAAATCTATTTGTTGAGAAAGACCTCAATGCCCTTCATGCATCACTCTGAATAAGGGGCACCTGCCGAAATGTTTAAATGCTTGTATGAGCAGGAATGTGTTAGTCGTCAAAAGACATAAATAGAATTTTTTTTTTTTTTACTTTGCCCACAATTGCTAAGAAGAGCCATTAGCAAAACTAGCAGCCAATGGGTAGGAACAAATAAGTGGGTTCTTAAAATGTCCAGTTAGAAACAGGAAATGGAAAAATTCTTTATGAGGCAAGATGGTGCCGATTATAGTGATTATGCTGTATTTGAGGTTACAGTTATTTAATGGATGATTAATTTGAAGAAAAAGCACATCAGAATCAGACTGTTTTCTAAAAAAGAACTGTTTATAATCAATGAAGACTGGCAACTCCGAAAGTCACAGCCAGAAATAAATGTTTTTTTATTATTATTATTGGAGAATCTGGGAAACAGACAATCAAATAAACAGATAAAAGTACACCTCTTAGTCATTGCTAAGAAAAAGGAAGCAATTTGAAGAATGTTTTTGATGTTACATTGTTGAGGTTTTTCCAACTGCACATAACTTGGAGAATCCAGTGATGAAGTTATCAGGTGTACATGGTATTAAAAACCAAGTTAAGGGATTTGCCATATGTACATGGTATCGAGAATTAAGTTCTGAAGTTTTGCTACATGTACACAGTCAACCTGGTAACCCGTTTCTGAAATATTTCTAAATGATGTAAACAAATCCCACATACCACATGTACACAATATGGAGAACCAGGTTCTGACATTTTGCCACAGGAACACAGTATAGAAACCAGAATTCTGCATGTACTTGATAAAGACAACACGAGTCTAAGGTTGGAGAAAGTGAAGAAGTGGATCTGCTGCACTTGGAGGGTTTAAATAGTTCATTTCTTTTCAATCAGTTCAGAAAGTTGAGATCAAAGTCCCAGGACTGACAAAAGAAGAGCAGTTCTGTTTCTCCACAGCCGTACACTGCTGATTGGCACGCCACAATCGTTTGTAATTTTTTATGCATTATTCATCTGCCAAGCGGAAAACAAACAGAAGCCGCCAGGCACTTCATTCACACACTTCCTGACCGGGTCTCTGGGGTTGGAGTGGGGAACAGAGTGTGGCAGGGAATCGATGGTGTGCCAGAACACGTCTACACGTCTACACATTACTCTGTATTACAGCTAACTGAGCTAACTACTGGGTTCTACATTGATTAGCAGCTAATGCTCTCTGAATAACGCAAGCTCGTTTATTCTAGTATTATTCATTATAAAGAATGACTGATTTTCTGTGTATCCTAAGTGTTTTTTAGTAAATAAATAAAACCTCTGTTCTGACTAGTGAAATAGTCCTTTATAGTCATGGCAGACATTTTAGATTTCACTTCACAACAGCACTGATGCAGCAGATGTCTCTCTGATATTCTTTGGTATTTCATGCCAGAGGTCATCATCTGTAAGATTGTTTATTGAATTTCTTGTTTATTGAATTGAACATCTTCCCAGAAGAGTTTAGGTTAAAACGGTCAGATGTCCACCAACTTTTATTTATACATATATATATATATATATATATAGTGATGTCTGGGTATGGAGAGATGGTATGTTTCGAACACGACTGCAAATGGGGTGCTGAACGGACAGCGGCCATTCAGCACCCGTGTTTTGGAAAGCAAGCAAACACATGACGGAAGAGAGGCTGAAGAGCAAGACACGGCTGGCACCTGATCAATCACCATCTCACCATCCTTGAGGAGGTGACGGAGCAAAACAGAGGACGAAGGGATGCTCGGTCCAAAACTTACTCATGGAAAATATCTACCTAATTCTAAAATATCTCTTTCTGCTTTTTCCCACAGGCCGCAGCAGCACTGGCAGTGAGGATTAAAGAACTCGTCAAGCCCAGTAACGTGCCTGCCTCAGACATTTCCCAGGTCACTCACAGACAGACAGACAGACAGACATAGAGACAGAGAGACACACGCCTGTAGACGTGGTGCTGTCAAGCGTTTGTGGAATTGTGATGGCTGAATTTTCTCTGCCAGTCCATGTGGAGCTCAGAGCAGAGTTTTATCTCTGAGTCGGAGCGACTGCTGCATTAAACAGCTAGCAGAGGGAAATCAAGGGACCTGGACCAGGTTAGAGGTCACTGCCATGTTAAACCTCAGAAAACTGAAGTGGGTAGAAAAGGAAGCCTCCAGGGAGCGCCAGGGTCACAGAGCAGGAACAGCCCACACACACACACACACACACACACACACACACACACACACACACACACACACACACAGTGTTGATTTTTAGTTGACTTCCTGAGATAAAATAAACTCACAGTGGTTATAAAGTGTTCTTCATCTTGCAGTTACTCTTCTTTCCACAAGTCTAGTTTTGTGTTTTGGAATAAATAGTAATTGTGAAGCACTAAAGAAAAATTATAATTACTCTCTATTATTTTATTATTAAAATTAATTATTTGGCATTAAGTGATATTATAATAATAATAATAATAATAATAATAATAATAATAATATTTATTATTATTATTATTATTATTAT
>MU551651.1:660068-727678 GCA_024362625.1 Silurus asotus
TCACACACACACACACACACACACACACACACACACACACACACACACACACACACACTCTCTCTCTCTCTCTCTCTCTCTCTCTCTCTCTCTCTCTCTATACACAGGGCTTCTAATGGGTCAAGTTTTTTTTCTGGATTTTCTTTCACAACGTTATTTGTTGTAATATAACCCAAATAAACCACCAAAGACAAGCAGCTCAAGACCTTGGCATTTCAGTTGGGATGTGTGTGTCTTGTAAAGTAAATACTCTGGTTTGTCTCCCAGCTGGGGTGTATGAACAATAAAACTGGTTAATTCTGTGTGTAAGGTTTAATGTTAAAAAATAAATGTTCTTAAAAATATATCAGGGCTGCACACACTACCTGGTGGCTCAGTGGGTAAAAAAGTGGTTCTTGTGTTTGGTTGGTTCAGGTTCAAATCCCAGCTGTGGAGATCTCAGTAAATCAAATGCAAATCTTTTACTCAGATTCAGCTTATGTCTAGGTGGAAGGTTAAAAGATAAACCCGCCAAAAAAGGCAAGTGAGTTGTCAGCTCTGATGGCTCAATGGGTTAATGGTGCAGTCCGGTCTCCAAAGAACTTCGGTTCGAGACTCCTGGTGAGCAGTAAGTGCTGCGCTTGGGTGGGACTGTAAAATCCGGCAGAAAGAAAGAAAGAAAGAGAGAGTAAGTCCGGTCTGTCCCACCTGGGCCCCTTGGAGAGGTAAAAGGAGGGGTTATGCTACTCTGGACTCTCTCTTTATATATATATATATATTTTTTTTTTATTATTATTTATTTATTTATTTATTTTCATTCATTCATTCATCCATTCATCCATCCATCCATCCATCCTACATTTATTTTTATCACCACATTATTCTTCTACATTTATTTATCACTATATATCTCTCTACATCATTATCATTTGTTATAATATATATTATTCAGTTACTTTTTTAATTAGATGTTTTATCTGCCTTATTATTATTTTATTTTCTATCTTTCAATCATTTATTTTTTATATTTTGTATTTTTATTTATTTATTTATTTTCATTCATTCATTCATCCATTCATCCATCCATCCATCCATCCTACATTTATTTTTATCACCACATTATTCTTCTACATTTATTTATCACTATATATCTCTCTACATCATTATCATTTGTTATAATATATATTATTCAGTTACTTTTTTAATTAGATGTTTTATCTGCCTTATTATTATTTTATTTTCTATCTTTCAATCATTTATTTTTTATATTTTGTATTAACTATTTTATTTAGCATTTTTACACTATACATTTTGTGTTAATGTAACATTTTTATTCACTTTTTTATTATTTATAATATATCATTATAAAACTATGTTGCAAATATCAGCAACTTTTTTTTAAAAAGAAAAATCAACATTGTTGAGATTAGTAGAACCTCCCTGCTTTGGTGGAGTCCTAACTGAGACTTGAACTCTGAAGACCAGAATCTCTCCCCTGAGATCTCACCGGCACCAACCCGCTGAGCCAACGGGAAGGACCTGAGCAAGTCATATCATTTTGGCATCATATCATTCAACAAAGCAGCTCAACACAACACTAAACAAATAAACCCAAAGGAGGGTTCGAACCACAGACCTTCCCACCGCAAGATCTCACCCACACCAAACCGCTGAGCCACCCAGGAAGGGCCTAAGCAAATTAAGTTTTTTTGGGGGGCATCATATCATTCAACAAAGTAGCTCAAAAGAAGACTAAATCAATAAACCCAAAGCAGGGTTTGAACCCCAGACCTCGTCGCCACGAGATCACGCCCGCACCAACCCACCGAGCCACCCGAGAAGGACCTGAGCAAGTGGCCTTTTTTTTGCATCATATCATTTAACAAAAAAGCCCAACACAACACAAATAAAACCAAAGCAGGGTTCGATCCCTAGACTTTAAATCTACAAAATCGCGCCCGCACTAACCTGCTGAGCCACAGGGGGAAGACGTCTAGAGATATCTTCTACTTTTATCCTACTTTTATTTTTTATCACCACATTATTTCTTCTACATTTATTTATCACTATATATCTCTCTACATCATTATCATTTTTGTTATACTCAATCATTTTGTTATTCCATTACTTTTTTCAAATTGTTGTTTTATCTGCTAAATTATTGTATTTATATTCTAGCTATCATTTATGTTTTGTATATTTTAATTTACTTATAACTTGTAAAATTGTATTTCTAAAGTTTGTTTTTAATTGACTTCTTCGCTACACTGTCCTTCATACACTATATGACCATGCTCTGATTAGCAGATACTCTCCAATTTCTTCACCATAAACCCTCGACAAGAATCCTAATCGGGACTTGAACCCTGAGAGCCAGAATCTCTTCCACCAATGCGACTGCACCATCCCGCCGTGCCGTTCAGCCAGGCCCGGGGCGAAGACCTTTTTTTGTGCATCATATAATTAAACATGTTGATGTTTAATGATGATGATAATCTTGGTGTCAGTCTTAATGATGTGCAACACATCAGCTCTCCAGTCAGTTCTTAAAGTTGAAGAAGACAAAGCGCAATGATTTCCAGTTTCCAGCATGTAAGCGGTAGAGACGATTATAGAAAAAGATTATATATAATTTACTTACATCACGTGACCTCATTGGAGAAAAGTTGGAGATACGTTGATGCTATTTGTTAATGCACATTTTTATACAGTATGTTTGGCAGAGACCCTTATTCAGAGCTACTGACAATCACACCATTTATACACCAGCAGGGTGGAGACTCGAACTCACGACCTTCCGATCAGAATTCCAACACCTTAACCACTGAGCTACCATGTACCTCTGTAACGGCTCTTCACGATAAAGATCTTGATCCTGAGCTTGCTAGCTCTTCTTCCTGCGGTGTTACATTACTCAATGTTTCCTGATTACCATAATTTCTCTTTATTTAGACCTTCTGAAGAGAACATTGGAGTGAAGCAGGACTTGGTTCCATGTTATGGGTCTGCATTTCTCTTTCTAAAGCTCATCCACTCATGGTTGTAGAGAAGAGATAACTCTAGGGTGCACTATGAGGACAAAAGATGAAAGTAGATTCATCAGGCCAGGACACATTCTTTCATTGGTCTACGCTCGAGTTCTGATGCTCGTGTGTGTCCTTTGTAGAGCTTTGGGTGAAGTACAAGGTTCAGCATGGTCTCTCTGGAGCTACACAGCTCAGAAAACACTTCAGAAAACTGTGAGCCGGGTTACTGAGGTCTGAGGTTTGTGTAAAGGCTTGTTGGATCAATCATGTCTCTTCAGACTGACCAACAGTCACACTAGTCATACACTGGAGACTCATTAGTGTCCAAGCACAACACACTCTTGCATACACACTGACCTGTAAGTCACACTGTAAGTCAGCTCTACGTCAGACTTCTCGTTACCATGACACGTCTTTGTGTGGATGGTCAGATCTCTCCATAAGGTCAGACCCTGAGAACTGCCATGCAACCAAACAATAATCTGAGAACAGAAAGCCATTAGTTCAGCTGCACTCTCACCCATCTGTGAGGTCATGGAATTCATGCTAATATACCTGCATATTGTAGTTATTGTATCTTAGGAATGTATGAATTTGGTATTATTTTAAAGTGTGAATCACCTTTCGGCGACCTTCCACTCATCTCTTTGCTTGGTGGCTCTCTCTCTTGGGGTTGGCGTCTCTCTCCTCTTTATTGGCGTCGCCAGACTGAGACAGAGCGCACTGATTACTCTCATCAGCTGCAGGTGTTTCTTTGTGCTCGTTTCGTCCGGCTCCGCCCTCCACTCGCGCACCGCTGGAACAGCTGCTATAACGTAAGAACAGAACGTGACCTAAAATGTAACTGTAAATGGATAAAAAATGTCTTAAGGTGGCTTATCTCCCCGGTCTGTGATTGGTATCTCAGAGGTTAAGATAGTAGTTGAGATGAGAAGGTTGTGATTTCAAATTCAAGCTCCACCAAATCCAGCGGGCCCTTGAGCAAGGCCCTCAACCCTCAAGTGCATAAACGTATAAATGAGGTAATTGTAAGTCTGGACAAAGGCATCTGGCGGATGCGTTGAACGTAAATGATCTCAGTATCGTTCTTTCTTTCACGCTTTTTAATTGGAATAAGCAGAAAGGCTGAAAGTTCAGAGGCGAGACGCGAGAGCCACCGGTGCTTGAACATAATGCTGTGTTCAATGTTCCGGTGAAGATCGCTCGATTGATCTACATTTAGTGAAGCTTTTAACGCCGTCTCAGGCTGTAAGCTGCGAGCGTGGAGCAAACAGCCCCCGAGAATACATATCGATCTGTTCACCGCGCCGTGAAAGCCGCAGGGGTCGGCATTAATTGCAAAGTGATGTGGGCAATTTCTCGAAGACGCCATGAACGCTTTCATTTTAATAACGATGAATTACAGCGGAAGAGCAACATGAAACCGACCCGGAACCTTCAGCATCCATTAGTGCGGGTTTGTACTAACCTTCTGCATCATTTAACATGATTTATAAGGGTTCTCCAAGTGTCTAGATGAAGGTTCTCTATAAAACGCTATCAGTTTCAAGGAGACTGTCATTTTCTTATAAAACAACTATTCATGAACCATCTTCTCCTTCAGCATGGACTCTAACCTGACCCAACATTCAACCCCTACAAATGTCTCTTAAAAACACACACACACACACACACACACACACACACACACACACAAGAAATGTTCTCCAGCAGGCTGAGAGCTTCTTCATCATCCTCAGTGAACTTTATCTCTAAATGAATGTCCTGTACAGGAATCTGCTCAGCTCTCTTTAAATCCTCTTTTTAATTAATGAGGGATTAAAAGAATGATGCCTTTTATTATGCCTCCTGGATCTGATTAGGGAGAAGCACATCATCTATTATAACTTTATTCCTCTTCGTTTTAATTTTTGCATTTATTGGTTTACATTACACAAGATGCAAAATAGAATTTATAATACTCTATCTAGTCTTTTCCAGCCATATGTGGACCCAAACCTGTTCCATTTCCATTCACAGCATTCGGAAGATGCCTTAAAACAGATCCTGCGCAGTTCAGGGTTAAGGGACTTGCTTAAGGGCCCAGCAGTGACAGATTGGTGGTGCTCACAGCCTTTAGAAGTTATGGGTTGGAGGGGAAGATCTCGAACCTCAATCCTTTTGAACACCTTCGAGATGAGACTTTCAACACCTTTAATGTTCTCTGTTATAGGAACCATTAGATAAATCCAGTATTATTCCTGATTAGAACAAAACATTTGGAGCACGAGGAGCTGGGAATTGGAACAACACTTTAACGCTGGGTAATGAAGTGTTTATGGAAATGATCAGCGGTGAGGTGGTGTGATGAAGCTCGCTGCGTGATGATTCACTCTTTCCACCCTGCAGATGATTATTTTCCAATAACTGTGTCTTATTACTGAAGGTGTGAATGACTCGGTGGGTATTAATAATCCTTAACATCATAAGCAGCATTGAATTTAATTAAAACTCAACTCTGGCAGGAAGAACGCGAGCTCTGAGAACGAGAAATGAAAGTGTGTGTTGCCAGGATGGGAAGATCTTTAATCACAACCACACAATGCTGATTTTTTTCTTATGGTTTTGACAAGGGATCATTATGCACAATTGTTTGTCAATTATCTAGATCTGTGTAGGTTGTGTTCTGAAAAGAAGATATAAATGATGTAGGAATTATATTGAAAACTTGTTTTAATTTCAAATACACCTCATTTTCTGGCTTCTTATTTCAGGAATTTGAGTTTGTGGGAATCTTAAACATCCAGGATGTAAAATAATTAAGCAACCATTTTTTTTTCTTCGGCTTCTCCCGTTAGGGGGCGCCACAGCGGATCCTACGCACGTTTTGATTTGGCACATGTTTTTACGCTGGATGCCCTCCCTAACGCAACCCTCCCTAATTTATTCGGGCTTGGGACCGGCACTGAGAGTGCGGGGATCGAACCCGGGTCGCAGCGGTGAGAGTGCTGCGTCTTAACCACTAGACCACCAGGGAACCTTAAAATAATTAAACAACCATCAGCACAAAATCCATCGGTGGCTTCATCTGCCATTCTGGCTTCACGAGAAGCTCATATAGATCAGTAGGTGATCTTTCAAAAGCAACAAGACAGGAAGGGGAGTCCCACACGTACCACTTCCTACAGTGTCATTCAGAGCACAACATTTTAGAATGTTCATTGTAAACCAACCCCAAACATCTCCAGCTCCACCCGGCCTCTCCGTGCCCCACCTGGTCCCCTCCGTGTCCAACTCGGCCCCTCCGTGCCCCACCCTGCACCATGTTCTACAATATGGATGATCTCTGATCTCTGAATGTGCTCTAGTTGCTCTAGTTCAGCGGTACCCAATATGTCGATTGCAAAGGTAGTGTGGGCAGATCACATGACATAACAAACAAACAAACATTTATTCATGCATTTTTATTGTAGGTAGATCATTTTGACTTGGTCATTTTATAAGTAGCTTGCATGCTAAAAAAGTGTGTGCACCCCTGATTTAGTTGGTATCATATTATTGATAACAATAATCAGTCATAGCAAAGAGTCACATTATTGTAGGTTGGGCACATCCACAAACTGTGGCGCATGAACCGCTTGTTGACTCAGCAAAGATTTTTTTGCTACATTACATTACAAACAAATAAGACGTGAAGACAAACTGCTCTCTGTCAGGTTCAGCTCTCAGATGATTCCTACTTGGTTTGTTGTAGGACATCTCAGGGGAGAAAGGATACGCTGGAATTAGCTCTACATCTGTGCTGTGATTGTAATCCGTGTCTGATGGATATCGGGATTAGATCGGCTTCTCTTCATGCCGGGTCCTGGGACCGACTCTTCTTGTATTACCTCTTAGAGGAGATTGTGACTCCTCCCCATCTGCTCCTGTCTTCTCAATTCAGCCTCCAGAAAAGCTTCAGAAATGTATAGAGCAGAAGTTCTGAGAGTCGCTAAAATCTATGTCCGGTCCCTGACAGAACTCCGAGTTGGTGTCCCCTGAGTGACCGCCGTTTTACTTCACACACACCTCGGGTTTTAATGTTTTAGGACCTTGTTTTTAGGAAAAGTGACCAACTTGTCAAGTGCTTTGAAAATTCTGATGACTTTTTTCACATCCGCATGCAAAAAAATCATGTTAAAAATACATCTGTTTGACAATGATGTCATGATTATGATTTTTAATAATAAATAATAATAATATTAATATAATAATATACATTTTTCAAAGCATTTGTTGATTCATTTACACACAACACTCGCTTTACACGACGTCAATAAAGGCGGAGGAAGCGCAGAGGATAACACCGCATTGTTTATTTCTTCCCTGAATTTTCCGTGCTAATGTCCTTTCACTGGTCAACAAAGGGATAAACTGCGATTATGCATCACCAACAACAGCAGGATCATGGATTCGAACATCAAGATTGTCACAGAAACATGACTGAACAGCGCTATTAACTTAGCTAAACGCTCTGCAGACAGGACAGCAGAGGATTCCGGTAAGACCAGAGGCGGAGGGCTGTGCAGTTATAAAACCAAAGCTTGGTTTTATAGCACAACACTCTGCTACTGGACTTTCTGACCAACAGGGCCCAGAACGTGTACCACAAGGTACACTGGAGTACCACAAGACTATGTGTTGAGTTTCTTTCTCTTTTACTTACTCGCTTTTCACCCAACCAAGTTTGCAGACAATACCACGGTATATGATCAGACTCATAGAACAACGGTGAGTTGGCCTACAGGGAGGAGGTGAAGCACCTGGATGCATGGTGCACTGACAGCAACTTGCTGCTCAACTCCAAGAAGACCAAGGAGCTCATCGTAGACTTCAGGAAGGAAAAACGCAGCATCCACAGTCCCATCCATACCAATGGAGAGGTAGACCGTGTCACCAGCCTCAAACTCCTGGGAATCCACATCTTACAAGAGCTCTGAATAAGAACTATCTATCTTCAGACATCCTGGGTAACTTCTACCATTGCAGAGCATTATGACCAGCTGAATTACAGTCTGGAACCGAAAGCACTTGCTGAACGCATTGTGGAAACTTCCCTCCCAAAGACTGTTGACATTTACAAGAAACGCTGTCTCAGGGAATCTTACATAATCACAAAGGACTTCTTTCACCCTGTTCATAGACTGTTTGCCCTCATGCCCTCTGGGAGTTGCTACAGGTGCAGGTTCAGGAGCAGCTTTTTCACCGCATCTGTTTCCATGCTGTGCCCCAGTAGCACCATCTACGTCCCCTCCTGTTTATGTCTCAGTGTACTGCTTATTTATATTTATATTGCTCATTTCATAGTGTTCATTCATCTGTCAACATTTAGATCTATCATATATCACAGCCTTACCAACCTGTACATATGTAAACACTTTACAGCGCTACCAATGCACTTCTGGTTAGATGCTAACATCATTTCGTTGCCTTGTACCATAACTTGTTAAATAAATCTAATCTGAATCTAATCTAAAATCTGGACCCTGAAGTGTCTTATCTGTATTATTTGTGCAACACATGGTCAAGAAAAGTGATCATCTGGTGGTACAGATGTGAACAGATTTGAGTTTATTACATTTATCAGGCACGGGATGGAGCGGAATCAAAGAATCGCAGCATCATGCTCTCACCTGGATTTCTTTATTTTATTTGACACAGTACACGTCTTTATTACAGCATCGTGATTCAGATTTCTGATCCAGTCGAGATTCAGACGCTGAATAATCACCGAGCTCGGAGGCAGTGCGCTTTCGCATGGATCATCTCTATGTTGCTGTCAGAATAAATTAATTACGCGGCACTATTCTTATTTATCCCAGATCGGCCGACGGGAAAACATCCATTAATGCCTCGTAGAGGATAATATACTCACAGATTAGACAGGACGCATATGCAGTAATGAATATGTAAGTCAGAGGGAGACGCTGCTTTAGTGAACACCTTCAGGATTCCACCGGTGGAAAAACCTCTAACATGAATCTATAACACATTATCGACATGTTGCAAACAGTGATGAGTCGTGCACTTCACCACTAGACCTTCCGTAGTGTCCTACCTGAATCAATCCACCTCTTAATGCCATCATTATGATGCCATGGCTGTAGAGAACATCAGTCTTATAGAGAAGTGCAGTAGAACAGAGCTGCATCACACACAGGATCTCATACAGTCACTAAAGCAAGAAACCCAATAAACATGATTCAACACGGATCCTTTCACTGGAGCCACAACTGAACGTCCACGTACATCATCTCCAGCAGAAGCACTGATATTCACCTCATCACATCAACTCAGATTTTTTTTTGGTGCATTACAGTTTTCCTGGTAATTTGAAAATGTTTCTCTGGAAATTCTGGAAAAAACCCTTTCCTCACGATGTCCAGCTTTTCTTGAATGTCCTTGTGAGTGTATCTGCAAACGAATTAGTTTCTTCTCCTGTGTCATTGTGGAATTAAAAAACAGCTCATATATTTAAAAGGACATATTTAGGATGCAGTTTGCTACAGATGCGGTTTGCGAGATCTGACTAGTGCGACGGCTGCTAGAGGGTCCTGGTGTTGCGTTCTGCTTAGTTAAAGTAACAGCTTCATGAGCGTTTTCTGAAGGCCTTATGTCAGATAGCTTTGACCTCGAAATCACATGATGTGACTGCTGAAATCTGATTTGATTGAAACTCCAACATATTGGGAATAATTTAATGGACACAACTTCTAAGAAAACGTTAGTCATTGTAATGTAAATGAATTGTGTGCACCTGAAAATAAATTCCTGTAGGTGATAAAAACACATTTGCAAAGAAAAATCATTTAAAATCACAGAATAGTTGTGAGTAACGATATTCTTCTGCGTCTGAACGTAGATATAATATATAATTTTTTCCTAATTCTCTTGAATAAGATCAAACCTGTGTGATTTTTGTTAGGTTTTATCACTGTATATTTGAGGAGCTTTGTGATGTTCTTCTTCTGCTTTTTGTTGGAATAAATCGTTCGGCAGCGATGTTGTAGCCGAGGGCGACAGTGAGAGCGAGCAGGTCGTTAAAGGTCATCGGTGTGAGAGAGCTGAGCTGTAAAATGCGATCGTTACTCCGGCGATGGATCTGCAGCTGGCCTGACCTCTTCTTCTTCTGCTTCCTGCTCATTTCCAGAGCAGAACCACTTGTGCCCAAAAGTATTGTCACCTGAGTTTTCAAGCTTTAAGATTTTTTTACCACATATTCAGTTACCACATAGATGCTTTTGAATTGAATTAGAAGCCCAAACCTGTTCCATCCATCTCCATTAAAATCTGCTTTACATGGGTTAAGCTTCAACCCTATTAGATGAATGTGAACACTGACTGCACCCCAGGCCTCCTCACCTCACCTCCATCAGTACCTGACTTTACTAACACTCTTGTGGCTGAATGAATCTCCACAAATGTCCAAAAGGGGTCACCTTCCTAAAAGTGTGGAGATCATTTTCACAGCAAATGGGGACTAAATGTGGAATCGGATGTGGATGGAATGAGACAGACATGTTTGGCTGGTTTGTGGCTTTGGTCGATGTGTTGTTCAGGGTTTGCACCATGCCGTCTGTTAGGTATAAAATCCGCCAATTTGTTATTCTGGCAGATTTTATTGTCAGCCCGAGTCCGATTAATAACAAGGACCCATGTTTCAAGTCAAACTTGGTGCATTTCCGAGCGACTCTGAAGCTTCGCCAATAAATATTTCCACGGCGAGTATTTAACTGTGAACGCGACCTTTCCATCACCCAGCCTGACACGATCCAGATACGAGCATTGCTTCTCTCTCAAGACAAATGCCTTCTCGCCTGCTCCATGACAGCACTTCAACGAAAAGTTTATCTAAACCATGAGCAGATCCGAGTGCTAAGCTTTTTCTTTCTCCAACTGTGAGATCTGACAAAGAGGCAACATGTCAGCAGATATATAATAAAGCAAAGCGAGGGGTATAGCGGATTAGGGGGATTAGATTATTGAAGGTGGTGCTAAGCGCTGAGCCGGTATAACCTCGGCGTGCTGAGTCACCGATCCTCATCACAAAGCTCCATCTTCGGCAGGGACACGTCTTCGGGTGCGAAGAAAACAAAACTCAGGTAAACTCTTGAGTGTGTGTTATGAACTTATATCTATCAAAAGGTTGGAAGATGTTACATCACAGAAAATGTGACATATACCTTTTTATTCATCTGCATTTAATGTGCAGAAAACCTGCGTGTTTCACAACATTTGTATTTTTTCCATTCTTGTTCACTGTAATCGCACCAAACCTTCACTGTGACAATGCCTACGCTCAGTTTCGTCCCTGAGTCCGCAGTTACATATAATACGTTATGTATCATATCATATTTTATATGTTATTAAATGCTGTTACCTGAGAAACACCTCTGTAAAATATTTGGATCATGAAGACACATGATCAACCATAAGCTGAATTTCCTTTTCTTTCATTTTCTTTCATTTTCTTTTCTATATTTATGATCACTGTGAAAGGATCAACTAGGTTTCACAAACTATAGATCGAAAATCAAATCAACCAATCAATTACTTAAATGATCAAAATAACAATTCACAAATTAATCAATCAATACATCAATAGCTTAGCTGGCTAATTAATGAATCAACCAGTCAATCAATAAACCAATACAAAACAGAATACAGAAATGATAAAGTATAATGATTATTGAATCCAATATCCAATAAATATTAAATCAATAAAGTAATGAATCAACCAAACAACTGAATATCAATACTTAATTAATTCAACCAACCAACCAATCAATTAATCAACCAATCAATTAATCACAAAGTTAATTAATTTATTTGGCTATTAATGTCCACAATATTATCAAATGATAAATGGTTATTAGGTTACAAAAACCAAATACTATCCATTATCAATACCAATTAATCAATCAATTAAGTAATACATTAATTAACCAATCAAACAATCAAACAATCAGTCATTAGTTTGTCAAATCAAAAGTTTTATGTAACAAACCATGCAACCATTTAAGCAATTTAATTAATAAATAAATTAATTGATTAAGACTGTTTATTAGAAGAGTGGAGGGTAATTATAGCAGTAACTTGATACAAAATTCTGGAATTTAAAGTTTAAAAAGAAGCACATACAATTTTTATTTTCAGATCTTCCCATTCTTTGTCCCTATAGAGTATAAAGGGTTGGGGTTAGGTATTGATTATTTATATTTCTAATAATATATTAATATAATAACGTGTTTTTGTGCACGTCTTGTGCCTGACGCCACAAAGGCAGCGCTGCAAAGCTCGCTAAGGTTGTGACTCAGAAATAAATCATGTAGCTGCTCTTCTTTACATGCTATAATCATTTTGTGCAAATAGCGTTTTAATGGGTTCTAACTTTATCTCACAGCACCAGGATAAATAATTCATTCCCTCGCTCGGCAGCATGGACGATACGGAGAGCGCAGTGCTGTAGCAGGAGGAGAGAGGAACCGAGTGAATCAGCACACAAACAACAATCATATCACTTCCAGCCAATCCTGTATTCCTTATTATAACTGCATGCAGCAAAGATGCCTGGTGGTCTTACCTTCTCTAAAGGCTTCGGGTACAGTTATCAATGCATTTATAGCACGCATTATAATGCATTCATGAAGTTTTATATAGACCAGGTACTTATTGTGTTCATAACACATTATAGCACCATCATATTACTTTACAAAACAATACAAAAAGTGAGGCTTGGTGAAATATAAACCACATCCCAATCTTACTCCATTTCCACTTGGTCTCCTGAACACAAAACATATCCACCTTTCTCCTCTCCATCATATCAGCTCCCTCTCTCCCTTTACCAGTCATAGTACCAACATTTAAAGTACCAACCTGAACCTCCACTCTCCTCCACTTCTCCTTTCCCTGCTGTCTATGTAGATGTCTTCCTCCTCTCCTGAACCTCCACTTTCCTCCACTTCTCCTTTCCCTGCTGTCTATGTAGACGTCTTCCTCCTCTCCTGAACCTCCACTCTCCTCCACTTCTCCTTTCCCTGCTGTCTATGTAGACGTCTTCCTCCTCTCCTTCTCCTCCACTCTCCTCCACTTCTCCTTTCCCTGCTGTCTATGTAGACGTCTTCCTCCTCTCCTGAACCTCCACTTTCCTCCACTTCTCCTTTCCCTGCTGTCTATGTAGACGTCTTCCTTCTCTCCTTCTCCTCCACTTTCCTCCACTTCTCCTTTCCCTGCCGTCTATGTAGACGTCTTCCTCCTCTCCTGAACCTCCACTCTCCTCCACTTCTCCTTTCCCTGCCGTCTATGTAGACGTCTTCCTCCTCTCCTTCTCCTCCACTCTCCTCCACTTCTCCTTTCCCTGCTGTCTCTGTAGACGTCTTCCTCGTCTCCTTCTCCTCCACTCTCCTCCACTTCTCCTTTCCCTGCCGTCTCTGTAGACGTCTTCCTCCTCTTCTTCTCCTCCTTCAGCCAATCGGCCAAGAAGCAAAGAAAAAATGGAATTCAGTAGAACCAGGATCTTCCTACAGCAAACAAACAAGCCAAGCAAGCAATCAGGGAAAGAGCAGGTCTTTAAAGAGTAAATAGGCATCCAAGAACCTACTTGTGGAGCTCTGCAGCTCATGTGTGGAGAGGGGAAACACACAGAAGGTCAACCATCACTTCAAAACACTCCAATGATCCTGGATTTATAGCAAAATGACCAAAGAGAAGACTTGAATCAGTGGTTTAGATCTATTTAATATGCATTTTGTAAATAGCAAAAGTATTGGGACAACAAATGAGATTCATCCACAAACTTGAAGACACACAACTGTCTTTAGATGCACCCCAGACCTCCACACCTTCTCATCTACATCAGTACCTGACTTTACTAACACCCTTGTGGCTGAAAGAATCTCCACAAAATCTAGTGGAACATCTTTTTAGAAGAGTGGAGCTCATTATTACAAGTAAATGTGGAATAAGATGTTCAAAAAGAACCGAATCTTATGCTCAGGTTTCCATAATTACAGATCTTATAGTGTACAGACAGACAGACAGACAGACACACAGACAAACAGACAGATTCTGATTCCACATTTAAAGAAGGATCTACAAATGTTCTGGTTTGGTGTCCACATAAATCCCCAAAAAACTCTTGTACTACAAATGTAGTAAAAACAGTACATAAACAGGCAAACAAACAAAATAATTAATTAATTAATTAATTAATGAAAAAATATTTGTTTTTATTAAAACCAAAGAAACACATGAATGAGACAAGCAAATGAATAAATAAATATTTATGAATTTAGAAAAAAAAAAAGAAATAAAAGGATGGGCAAATGAATAAACAAACAAACAAAAAAAGAAAATATTATATAAATATATAGCCATAATTTTTTACAGGATTTATGTGTTGGCTTTATTTATTTAAGTCTTTATTAATAAATTGATTAATTAATTTGTTTGTTTGATTGATAATTGTTTTTAATTAAGTAATTATTAATTCATTCTTTTTTTTTTTTTTTTTTGACTGAAATAAATTAGACTTGATTTTTTGTTCAGGAATCCCTCAGGCTTCAGTAGGAGAAAATTATACAACCTCGTACCTTCATTCATCCCAATTCTTCTCCAATTATAATGAAATGGTGTTTGATGAAACGCAGGATTGTTAAACGAATTATTTTCATAAACGCTTTGTTATTCCTAATTATTTCCTGCAGCGTCGCTGTGATTTTTCTTTTCTTTTTCCTAGTTTGTTTCTTCTTCACAGACAATGACATTTTTCATTCTTTGAGTTACAGAGACTTTTTTTTTGTCATTATCTTCATAAAAAAAGGAAATGAATATTCATTGAGGCACATGCTGACATTTGCATAAAGGTTTTAATTCCACTGTAATTCTATCTCCTGTTGCAGACGTAATTATTCAGAGGCATTTACAAGAAAAAAAATAAAGTTCTCCATCGTGTTTCAGCACCACGGGAACATCAGCGTAATGGAGTTTTAATCCTGGAACAAGAAGCTTTCATTATAGATTCATTCTAGAGGAGAGAAGAGGAGAGGAGAATAAAAGAGAGGAAAGGACAGAAGAGAGAAAAAGAGACAAGATGAGAAAAGGGGGAGAGAATTTGAGCAGAGGAGAGAAGAGAACAGAGGAGAGGAAGAAAGAAGAAAGGAGAGAAGAAGAGAAGAGAAGAGAAGAGAAGAGAAGAGAAGAGAAGAGAAGAGAAGAGAGGGGAGGAGAGAAGAGGAAAGAGGAGAGGAGAGGAAAGGAAAGGAAAGGAAAGGAAAGGAAAGGAGAGGAGAGGTGAGGAGAGGAGAGGAGAGAGAGACAGAGAGAGAGAGAGAGAGAGAGAGAGAGAGAGAGAGAGAGAGAGAGGGGGGGAGGGGAGAGAGGGGAGAGGAGGGGGAGAGGAGAGAGGAGAAGTGTGAGAGGAGGGGAGAGGGGAAGAGAGGAGAGATGAGGAGAGGAGAGGAGAAGTGAGAGGAGAGAAGAGAGGGGAGCGAGGGAGAAATGAGGAGAGATGAGGAGAGTGGAGAAGAGGAGAAGTGAGAGGAGAAGAGGAAAGGAGAGGAGAGGAGAAGAGAAAAAGAGAGGAGAGATGAGAAGGGATAAACAGAGTGGAGGAGAGGAGAGGAGAGGTGAGGAGAGGAGTGGAGAGATGAAGAGAGAGGAGAAGTGAGAGGAGAGAAGAGGGGAGAGGAGAAGTGTGAGAGGAGGGGAGAGGGGAAGAGAGGAGAGATGAGGAGAGGAGAGGAGAAGTGAGAGGAGAGAAGAGAGGGAAGCGAGGGAGAGATGAGGAGAGTGGAGAAGAGGAGAAGTGAGAGAAGAAGAGGAAAGGAGAGGGAGGAGAAGAGAAAAAGAGAGGAGAGATGAGAAGGGATAAACGGAGTGGAGGAGAGGAGAGGAGAGGTGAGGAGAGGAGTGGAGAGATGAAGAGAGAGGAGAAGTGAGAGGAGAGAAGAGGGGAGAGGAGATGAGAGATAAGGAGATGAGAGGAGAGATAGACTTTTTTCTCTCTTATTCTCTCTCTCTCTCTCTCTCTCTCTCTCTCTCTCTCTCTCTCTCTCTCTCTCTCTCTCTCTCTCTCTCTCTGTCTCTCTCTCTCTCTGTCTCTAACCTTGGTGTATTTCCTTCACCTCAGCTGGGCACAGCTCCTCGGCTCCTCAACTCGTTTCCACCCATCTGTTTTTCTCCACACATCCTCACAGTAACGTCTTCATCAGCAGAACTCGGTCTCTCTGAAGGTCAGCCCCGGCTCGTCTTTATTTACCGCTCACAATATGGCTGCCGGATTTGTGTCGTTTTGGCGTCTTCCTGATGGCAGTCGTAATTTGTGTTCTTTTTATTTTTTTTGGCGAGCTCGCATCCAGGCTGTTCAGGAAACGAGCAATTAATCTGCATTATGGCTGAGCACCATGCGACAGACTTTGGGAAATCTGCTCTCATGCGTTTGATGAAGATACTCAGAAGATGCTCAGAGGAAACTCCGTGAAGTCGGACGCTCTAATGGAGGCAGAGTGAAGTGTCCTATTATCATTAAATCCAGGCTATTTGACTTTTTTCTGATCCTAGTCCACTCCAGGCAGCTGCGCCCGTAACTACTGATAATAAATTTCGTCTCCTGCTGCACTTCTGATACTTTTATTAAAGTGCTGTCATCATCTCCTGGTGCTGAAGGTCAAAGCCATCTCCAGCTTTTAGATACAATATTTGTTGTAGGTTTTTGAATGCCTACACTGTATAAAGAACAATGTGTGGACACCTAAGCATGAGATTGGTAGCTGCTTTCTTGTGAACATCCCATTTTACATTGAGACTCTAAAAGGAACCTACAATCTTCTGGGAAGATCTTCCATTAGATTTAGGAGATTTGCACTCATTCAGACAGAAAGTCAGGAATTGATGTAGGTGAGGTGAGGTCTTCAAGTTTGAGTCTCCAAAGACGTCCTATACATGGATATATACGGAGGTGTTTCTAATAATTTTCTCAGATCGATGGCTTCTTTTTGAACATCTGCAATCCATCCTAATTTGCTGTTATGATAACATCCACTCTTCTAGGAAGATGTTCCTCTAGATTTATGTGGAGATTCATTCAGCCACAAGGATGTGTATACGTAAAGTCAGATACTGACGTAGGTGAGGTGAGGAGGTCTGGGGTTCAGTCAGCATGAAATCAATTATCATTAAGGGTTCTAGTTCTTTAGCAAGAGATCTTCCACTCTAATCCATACCTTCATGGAGCTGGATTTGTTCTCCAGGGGTCACTATAGGTGTCCTATACATGGATATATCTGTAAATATCAAGTGTCCCTAATAATGTGATCAAATGAGGACCATAATGTGGACCTGGTCTTCAAAAATCACAACCTAACGCTTAGATGTTTACAATCCACACTAGATAAAGTGTATTTGTAGAACCATTTCTTCAGTCAGAACATGAAGTTTTCTCCATGCACTATTATTTCATCGTTGAGTCGTTGACTTCCGGACCTGCAACTGCAGCATGTATGTTAGAAGCATCTCTAAACAACAACAGCAGCAGAAGAGCAATACTGTTTAGAAGCAGAGATGTGAAAAGCAGCACTTGGGCGTGTCACTGAGGAAGAAAATAATTGCGCAGAAGAGAACAGGTTGGAAAATGATCGAAAATTTGCGCTCGGTCAATAATAAAGTGGATTTGTGTCGTTATGTCGCTACCTGAGGTGTTTAATGTAACTTCATGATGCTGTTGTTTTGAACCCAATCATCTCTGTGAGTATTTGGAGAAGCTGTGTTAGGAGGTAAACGTGCCTGTATTGACCAGCAGCTCAGAGTTATTAAGACGAAAGATGTAAAAGAGCGACGTGAAAACAATAAAGGATGATTTTTTTTTTGGATAAAAAGACAGAAATAACAACTATACTGCAGCAATCAGCAGCTGCCGAGATGATAAACGAGTGCTGCCTCATAATTAAACAGATCTGGTGGGGCACTGAGAGACTGCTGGTGCAGAAGAAAGAGAAACAGGCCTGTTCGCGCGCAGGGATTCATAATCACGCGATAATTATTCCGTGGCATTGTCAAGTTCTGCGTGCTGATTGGTCAGAAGGTGCTGATGATCGTTACACAACAGGCGGTAAAGAAGATTTATGAATTACACACATACAGGCAGGAAAATGTGGAATCTTTGGAAGTAGAAGTTGGTGACATCAGAAATAGTTTGTAATCAGCGTGAGCTCGATATCCAGCCCCTTGCTGTTATCTATAATGTGGCACGATGGCAGCGCGGTATTCAGTCTCGACATTCTCTGGAGTGTGAGCCACTCAAACACCGCCTCGGGACTTCTTTATTAAGTCTGAACACGTTTCTTTGAAATTAGCAGACGGGACACAAATCATGACATCACTTTGATTCTTCAGTTCTGTAAAGCTGCTTGGAGACAATGTCTATTGGGAAAAGTGCTAAAGAAATAAACTTGACTTGACTAATAATAATTGGTAATAACTACCAAATGACATCAATGTTACAAGAACATCAGAGGGGATGATCAGAGTTTCCGTCCTGTCCAAGCCTGCCTTGGTTAAGAACCAGACCTGCTCACCAAACACACACAACATAGTAGATAGACACAAAATATCACCGTGGGTTTTGGGGGAAAGGTGCAGGATCTTTGTTGGTACCTTAATTTCTAAAATCTATATAAAGAGCAGAGCTTTGTTTTAGACAAACGTTCTAGAACACCCTTCTGTTTGGTGTTCAAAACTCAACGTTCTTCTTATATTTCAAGGTCGAGACATTCTATTTGTATAGCATTTTTAACAATCGTCACAATGCAGCTTGACAAAAGTATATAATTAAGAAGACTTATTACTACAAGTTCCTGCAGAATCAGAGAGCCTGAGGTGATGGTGGTGAGGGAAAAACTAGCATGGAATCCATTCTCATAAACAAAAGAACGTTCCCTGTCTAATCAGGACCAGGGTTGAATCATATAAAATGTTTATGAAGCCAAAGTGATGTTGTGAATGTTCTATAATCTGTACAAACTTTAATCACAAGTCACACCGTCTTTTATTCCGATGTGTACATGCATGACCCACTCTAATATCCTGTACACTGTACTGAGAAACCGGAATTTTCATCCCATATGCGGTTCTTCTCCAAACGATAAGAACAAACGTTGAAGGCACACAATTGTATCCATTGATTTTGGATGGTTTCGCATAAAATTAATTTCCTTCACTTGAACTTGGAGACCCGAACCTGTTCCAGCATGAGTGCCCAAAGTAAGCTCATGAAGATGTGCAATCCATGGGTTGAAGTAGAAGATCTCAGGCTATAAAGATCTAAACCTATTAAAGAGCTTTGGGATGGATGTGAATGCTGACTGCACCCCAGGCCTCCTCACCTCAACTACATCACTACCTGACTTTACTAACACCCTTGTGGATGAATGAATCTCCACAAAATCTAGTGGAACATCTTCCCGAAGAGTGGAGGTTCTTACAAGAGCAAATTGGGACTAAATGTGGAATGGAATGTCCAAAAAGAAGCACATACCAAATATCTAATGCTCATGTTTCCAGGATCGCATTGATCCTGACAACCTTCAGGACCCGCCTGATCCATTTTGTTGCTCTGAGCTTCCTCGCTTGAATAAATCACTCACTGCTGAAGACAGGAAGCACATCATGATTTATAATCCCACTATCCAGATTAAGGCCAGACACCTGAGGAACCCTGAAGGATCCAAATAAAGTAGAACTGGATTCGTTTTTTTAACATATAAAAGATGTACACGTTGTGCAGAATCGGAAGCGAAGAATGTGCGAAACGTGACCCCTAAGACGTCAAGCTCACGTGATTTCTCCGCACGACAAAACACGACGACCTTCAGGGATCTACATCTCTCTTTCTCTCCAACGACTCGTAATTGGAGAAAGCGTGAACTCCGTAGCGATTCGTTTCTGTGATCTCCCCGTCGGGACGCTATCGCCGTCACGCCCGTGGCGTCTGATTGATTGAAGCGCAGACGTGTGCAGACGGATGCTTCGTTAGAGCAGACGCCGTGGTTTCTGGCTTCACATCTGTCGAAAACGTTGCTTGCATATGTGAGACATAAGCGTAGGCACCAGGAGATCTTGGCCGAATCGATTCCGGGGCTTCTGAGCTTCACACACACACACACACACACACACACACACACACACACACACACACACACACACACACAGCAATGCAGCAGTCAGCTGATTAACTCCAGTGACCTGTTTAATACAGAAGAGGATGTAATGTTTGGTGGAGAGGGATTAAAAAAAAAAAAAAAAAGGGCAGAACATGACAGATTTATTGAGAGGGCGATGTAACGAGCCGAACACGCCCGTGCGAGATTTAAAGCATCGGTTTTAATAAGCAGAACGCCGGTGATTTGTCGCAGCGGCGAAGGCGGACGGATCGCACTGCCATTTCGTCCATCCCCGTCTTCAATAAGGTTAACGAAATGAACAGAATAAATTTGGTGGTGAATCCGGTTAATGCTCTCCACGCCATGTGCCATTAGGATCAAAAGCAGGCCGGCGTTCGTCGTCTCGCAACTTCCCCTAATCTAGTTTTGATTATTTTCCAATCTCTTAACCCACGCCGAAATGCGAGGCGCATTTAAATAGAGCAAATTACAGACCTAAAGCAAGACGGAGAGAAGGTGATTCAGAAGATCGGCTTGGTACAGGAACACCATGATTATTAAACATGCAGGAGGGTCGGAGTAATCAGAGGTTCCAGGTCGAAAAAAAAAACACACATGAAAGTAATGTAATAAACAGATCATGAGCTAAATCTATCAATCTATCTATCTATCTATCTATCTATCTATCTATCTATCTATCTATCTATCTATCCTATTGTCGCACACACACACACACTCACACACACTCTAGATAGACAGATAGTTAAAGAGTTTTTGGGGATTTATGTGGACACCAAACCAGAACATTTGTAGATCCTTCTTTAAATGTGGAATGACATGTTTTCACAATGCTGGTGACTTTACAGGCGCAGCATGTGGTTTAAATGTCCATGATGGAAGGAGGAGAGACCCTGATGATCTTCTCAGCCGTCCTCACTATCTTGTGTATAAGAGACAGGTTTTTGGCTCCACACTGATCCGTTTAATTTTGCACCTCCTCTCTGTATGCTGACTCATCGTTCTTGCTGAGGAGACCCACCACGGTCGTGTCAAGTCAAGAAGCTTTTATTGTCATTTCAACCATATATAGCAGATGCAGTACACAGTGACATGAAACAACGTTCTCCTGAACCCACATGCTACATAAAACAACATAGAACAACAGTCACAGAACAGAAGAACACAGGGCCAGGAACTAAGATCCTCACCACATCAAGTGCATGTGTGCAACTGGTGCAAACAGTGCAAGAGACAACACAGGACAGTGCAAGACAACACAGGACAGTGCAGGACAAATACACAAAACACAAAATATAAAAATAAAAACAACAATAGCTCCACCAGTAAAACCTGTCGTGACAGAATGAGGTGCACAGTAGCAGAAATGTAAACAGAATTGTGCAATTCTACAATCGCAGCAATCAAAATAAACTGAACAGTGACCAAAGGATTTAGACAGAATATTGTGCCGTCATCAGCAAACTTGATGATGTGATTGGAGCTGGGCGTTGCTACGCAGTCGTGGGTCAGCAGGGAGAACAGCAGGTTACTGAGAGGTCACATTCATCCCAAAAGCAGATCTTCATGGAGCTGGAACCAGTCTCATTGCATTTGGAGACCAACAACATACGGCTGGAAAAGTCAGGTGTCTTGATACTTTTGTCCATAGAGTATATAAATATATATGAAAAAAGAATAAATAAATAAACAATAAAACAAACAAAAAACAAACAAATAAATAAATAAATATATATATATAAACTAAAAGACAGTGAAGATATACACCGTTTTCCCGCTTGTGAGAGAATTAGTATGTATACCAAGCGCTCGGGTTTCTTCGGTGTAATTTCGAAAACTGCACCACTACAACAACGTTTAAGTGATTTCACTTACTGCAAAAAAACAGTTCACCTCAAAGTTCATTCATAAATTGAAACAAACTACTGAGAAAATCAGTCATGAATAATACATGAAGCAGAAACACTCTGGAGTTTTCTTTCCCTTTTTCTTTTTTTCCCCCAGTTGCTCCATGCAGATGAAAGAGGGATGATGAAGAAGGAGAGCTGGTGGACTTCACACTCCTCTAATGCAGAGATGGACACTGCACCCTGATTTCCACTGGGTTTAAACACCATCATTTTACTTCCTGCTTCTCCTTCCTCCACATGTTTTTGGAAATTCATTCAGCCTACAAGGGTGTTAGTAAAGTCAGATAGTGATGTAGGTAAGAAGGTCACATCATCATAACTCCAATGACCAACACGATTTCCCAACATCAGCTTCACATCATGTGACGTCTACTATTCATAAAAATAATTTCATACTGGGGTGGCAGAAGAGTGGACGTGATTCAAGACTAGGCTACCCCGGGCCCACCCTGCCCAGGCCCACCCCGGCCCAACCCACCCACCTTCATTAACAAAAACGTAAACCTCTCTCGTACCACACCAATGTTCAAATGAAAAATTATTTATATCGACAATTTCACTTTTTATTCTGTACGTTTTGATTTCTTCTTCTTCTCTCGTCCATCGTTCTTCAGAAAGTGTAAGCAACGATCAGCAAATCGTCACACAGCAACCAGACCTTCTCTAAACCTCCGTTATTTATTCAATGCATTTTTAATCAGAAATGTTGAGGAGGAGCACTCACTGATGCATTCCTATTACTTTCATTAGACCACTTCTCTCTCTCTCTCTCTCTCTCTCTCTCTCTGTGTCTCATTCAGTCTCACACTTCTGTTTTATAGTAAACATTTTAAAGTAATTTATGCCTCATAATTCGCTCTTTTGTTTCTGCATCACTGTCTGCATAAAATATCGATGATAGATAGAAAGATAGATAGATAGATAGATAGATAGATAGATAGATAGATAGATAGATAGATAGATAGATAGATAGATTTGTGCAGTCTGCTGCCTGATTTATTTTCATATATAACTTTTTTTATATATTTACTATTTTTTCTACACTGATGTTTCTGTATATCAAATAAAAATATATATATAATATAAATATGAGTGTTTACAGAAATATCACAGTAAACATGCAGGAGTTCACGTACATAAGATTTGATATATAAATAATCTAAACATGCTCTTTTGGACCGAAAATCTTTTCCCGCACTTGAACCTCGGCACGTTCACTGTGATATTTCTGTAAACAGCTCATCTAGCCGTCAAACTTGAACCAAAAAAATAAATATCTGCCAAGCTTTAATATTTCAGCTCGTCTACATGAACAGTAAAATTACAGTGTTGCAGAAAATGAGAAAATAAATGTGGTCAGAAATCATTCCTGCTGCACGATAAATATTTCCTTTGAGCCGAAATAATAATGAAAAGTGGCCACTTTAGCTTCACCTGGCAGAGGAACAAAGAGCTTTTATTGAAAATAGAAGAGTGGAACGTGTCCGAGTGTCTCAGCGTCTGGACTCCAGAACAAATCTCACACTTATGTGTGTTTAAAAAAATAAAAGTTTTGGAACCCCCGACTTTTCCAACCATATGCGGTTCTTTCCCACAAATTCATAGGCACACAATCGTTCAGGACGTCTTCGGATATGCATGAAATTTTCCCCTTTACTTCAACTAGGAGAAAAAAAACCTAAAGCCGGCTTGATGAAGGTATGCTTTCCCAGGCTTGGGAGATCTTGAGTGGCCGGGTAAAGAGCTCAAACCATTGTGATGAATGTGAACACTGACTGCACCTCAGGCCTCCTCACCTTCTCACCTACATGCACACCTGACTTTACTAACTGTACCCACACCAGTCCAAAGCACACTCCAAAATCGAGTCTTCCGAACAGATCAGGCAGTGATGAGAGCAAATGGAAACAAAATGTGAAATAGAACTTGTAAGTATTATGAGGTATAAAGTCTGTTTTAGGTTTATAAAGAGCTTTAATGCCACATGTCCTTCTGTCTTTTTTGTATTTCGGAATTTTGCAGACGTTTGACATTTGAATGAGCGAATGCCCCTCCCCTGACATTTTATTTTATTTCAAATATCACATTCTTCCACAAATGCTTTGGGAGCCAACGAGCTCCTGTAACATTTTTAGCAAAGTTTTGTTTGTCGTGAGCCCGACTTACTTGTACTTTATATAAACTAGCGAAAATGCTAAGAGAAAGAAAGAAAGAAAGAAAGAAAGAAAGAAAGAAAGAAAGAAAGAAAGTGCTATGATATAATTGAGGAGTGGGCCGTTTCAGTGTTTATCTCTGTAGGGTTGAGCATTTTTATTGTGTAAAATTAGACAGGCAGCCCTGAGACGCCTGTTTTCCATCTAATGCATTTCACTCTGCTTGAAGCTATTGTCATGATTCAGACTGACTGAATTAATTTCATGCTCATTGTTCGCCATAAAGCATCTGATGGCATGGCTATTCATGATTCATCGATGGCCAAATTAGTCTCTGAATGGACCCGAAAATGTCAGGCGTTGCGCCCCCGCCGAAACGAATGCAAACCAATGCACGCATTTGTATGCGCCCAAGGAAATAAACAGTATATTTTATGCCCTGTTGCTCGTCCTGATTTATTTATTTTTTCCGTGCTCAGCGGGAGAGACGGGATCTTCGGAAATGATAAAGAAATCCCGAAGGTCTTGGAAGTGCAACGATATACGAAACGCGACCCCTTTTTTTTTCAAAACTTTCAACAGGCGTACGTTTGCATGAAAGGTTATGAAGGCTGGAGGTGAGGTTAGCATTTGTAGTCTGTATGAAACGGAACAAAATTGGCGCCTTTTCCCGCTTTGCTATTCAGATCAAGCACTTCTGTTTGGATCGCGTTCACATTTCCACAGCTCTGATGATAGAGTTCTTCTTACTCCTGCTCGCTGCTGCGTATTGTCTCTGTGAGAACAAAGAGAATGCATTAGCTCTCGCTGTGTGCTGCGACTTCCTCGTCTAACTCGCCTCGTGTTCGTGACATTTCAGACTTCTCGACGTGTTTATATTTAACGGCTCTAATATAGCTCGACATTTACCCTTTTTGCTCAATATGTATTTCGCGATTGTTCATTCGAAAGCAAAATGGCAGCACATCCATGAGCTTGTTTTCTGTGAAAGATTGAATGCTAATTATTCTATATTGGGAAGCAAACATTGAATTATGTAGAAATTACATCAAATTTTGTTCTATTGTAAGAAAATTATGATTGACAGCTCAGTAAATGCGAAGGACTTAACACCTTTTATTTCCAGCTAAAGAGCGGAAACTGCAGCTCATCGTATTATTGATTCGTAGCGTAGGATAGACTCCGACATATTCCTGAGACTTCCCCATGTCAGGAGGAAATCACAGCTCTATTAAACCCTGTGTATGTGTGTATTTTTTTTTACAAACAGAACAAATATTTGAGGTTATATTTGGCTGTAATTGGACAAAGAATAGGCAAAAAATATTAGGATATAATCTTTCTTCATTTCATATGTGGGTCTTCTCCAAACTGTTCCCACAAACTTGCAGGCACACAATTGTATTTGAGGTATTTGAATGCAGTTGCATGAAAATTTCCCTTCACTTAAACTAGGAGATGAAAACCTGTTCCAGCATTGAAAATGCACAAATACAGCTCCGTAAACATGGGATGGATGATATTGAAAGATCTTTATTGGCCTGTTTTAGATCTCCAAACATATTAAAGTCCTTTGAGATGAATCTTGGTGGTGGTGGTGGTGGGATTTGAACTTTTGATCAACATAAATTATTCTAAATGCCAATGAATTCGGCAAATTAAAATCATTCCCCAGACTACAGGATGGCCGATTAAGCATGAACATGTCCATTCAGAAGACCCAGAGGCATCTAGTTCCAGCACTTAGTTCCAGGAGATTTCTTTTTCGTGCTGTGTATCGAAGATGTGAGCAGAATGAAGTACCAGATTGCCGAGCTTGTTGATTGTTGCCCCTGATGATGATGACTCGGCAGAGGTTGTCTCCGTGAACAGGATCTGGACCTGTTGAGATGCTCATTAACAAGTTCTCATCAACCCCCAACACAAACACACACACACACACACACACACACACACTGCAGCCTGTTCCATTATTTCTGTATCCACTGAACCGTGGGGGTTTTAATTTGTTACACTTCTTCGTGTTGCCTGAGACACTTCTGGTGCAGGTCAGTCGTTCCCCCACTAGATGACACAAGATGGCAATTAAGAGGCAGATCACCAGCGCTGGAGAGGGAATGAATTGGCCAGAGGTGGCAGGACGAGATGGAAAGCATAAGACAGTGATATCTGCAGGTCCTTCAGGGATTTCTGAAGTTAGTGTGGACAGAATGAATTAGCCTTTGGGCCACAGGCAGAGGTGGATATTGGGAAATGCAATAGGGTGTGTGTGTGTNGTGGGGGGGGGGTGGGGGGGGGGGGGGGGGGGGGGGTGTTAATGAAACTCAGGACGTGATTGAACTCAGCATGTCAACACCTTACAAGCAAAAGGTTCTGACATGAAAAGGTGAACGTGACAATTAAAAGGCATGCTGCAAAACACCTCTGTCTCAAGCTGTCCCCTTTTTTCTCGGTCCCTTTTGTCACCTCGTGTCGACTCTCACGGTTGTCACGCTCATTGCTAGTAAATGGCTTGCACATCCTGACTCGTTTGACCTTGCTGATGGAAAGATGAAATGAAGCCGAAGCAAACAGCCAAGGAATCGCGAAACACACATAGGAGGGAGAAGATTCAGGATAGAAAGACAGGCTGCTGTGTGTTGATAATTATTCTGTGGAGGTTTTTGTGTTTTTCTTGCAGGAGGATTCCAACACATGATTTTGCTGCAAAGATTTTATTAAATCCTCCTGAGCTTGTTTTTTTTTTTTTGTACTGGATTTCTTCTTGCTTGAAAACACTGTATCCTGCTATCCTGCTGTATCCTTCTTAAGATTTTGGTTGCTTCCCTGATAATCCCCTCTATGCTGTTCTCCTCTAGGCAAAGCTGTGGTAATATTTAATAATAATAATATTTAATGGGATATTTAATGTTTAGGAATTTTTTTTATCGAATCCCAGGCTTTTTTTTTGTACTGGATTTCTTCTTGCTTGAAAACACTGTATCCTGCTATCCTGCTGTATCCTTCTTAAGATTTTGGTTGCTTCCCTGATAATCCCCTCTATGCTGTTCTCCTCTAGGCAAAGCTGTGGTAATATTTAATAATAATAATATTTAATGGGATATTTAATGTTTAGGAATTTTTTTTATCGAATCCCAGGCTGTCAAGTCAAGTCAGGTTTATTTGTATTGCGCTTTTCACAACAGACATTGTCTCAAAGCAGCTTTACAGAAATCAACAGTGATGGTGAATGGTGTGTGTTTATCCCTGATGAGCAGCATGGAGACTGTGGTGAAGGAAAAACTCCCTTAGATGTTATAAGGAAGAGACCTTGAGAGGAACCAGATTTAAAAGGGGAACCCATCCTTAATTTGGTGACATCAAGAATTTGATCATAAATCTTTCAACAATACAGAACACTGGAGAGGGAGAACTAACATGAGCACTAGAATATTATTAAGTAATATTAAGATTATAAGTAAATGTACTTTTAACAGTTTTTGCTATAAAAGTAGGAGCTAATGAGCTCAACTTTCAAGAATATGGCCCATCAGCCAAGAATTCCCATCAGCCAATGCACTCTTACATGGTCTCACACACCGGTTCCTATTTTTTTATGGTAGTTGTGATTCTTGATCCACAGTTTACGGTCAACAATCCAAGGTCCAGAGTCCACAGCCCATAGTTCAAAGTGCATAATCCCCAGTTAATATTCCATGGGTCCACAGTCCAAGCTCCATGGTATCTGTTCCATGGTTCATAGTCCAAGGTCCATGGGTCCACATTCCAAGGTCTATGGTTCACAATTTTTGCCCACAGTTCACTTCCTGTGGTTCATGGGTCATGGACCATGTTATGTTCTTTGTTTTTTTGTGTTTAGTTTTTTACTGAAGATATTGTTTTTCTTGTATCTTTGGCTTTCTCAATTCTTGTTTTTCTCAAGAGCAGCTGTATTTATTCTGAGGTCACATGAGACTGATTGTACACAGACTCGATTCAGTTAATGACATGGTTCCTGATGGCACCAGAACCAGGTTCGAGGGTGACATTTTTTAAATTCCCATTTTTTCCGGTATTTTATTTTATCTAATTTCTCAGGCAGTATTGATATTTTCTGCCCTTCTGTACTGTGTGCTTCATTGCGTAGATTTATCCAATGGCAGGAAAGCCATTAAAGGTAATATTGACTACTGCAAATTGCAGCATGCAAAATCTTCCACATTTTCTTAAACACCTTTTTTTGTCCACAGAGTGTGGCATTTAATTGACTCCATCAGTCCCCATTGCTGTAGCCGAGCGCTCTCTCAGCACATTTTGTTTGCTTGTGCTGAGAGTAGAGTGCCGCGAGCGTGGGCTTGCCGACTCCACTCCTGGGGCCTAAGGCCATTAATCTCAACCCCCGTCAGCCGCCCCGAAACTTTTCTGCTGCAGCAGCTCCAACTTCACCGAATATGTGTTCACAATCTCAGATGTATTGTTCATTTGAGAGGGCTTGTCATCATATATTTGGCTTTACGTCCGGTCGGATGTTGTTCCTTGTCCTCGTATGTCTGCATGGCTATGCAGCGAAGACACGCCGTAGCTTTTATATGGAAGCCGAAAATGTCTTGCTCAGATTTACAGGTGGAAGTACTTGCAAAAGGATGCGATGTTACACTTCAGCATTGGACTGTTAAAGGAGCCCTGTGGACATGGGCCGCGGAGTTTAATGTCCTGCAGTAGAGATGAAAGACCTCAGAAGTGGTCTGGTCAATCACATTGATTTTGAACAAGTACTTCCACTGCTGCGCTCCACAGAGATGAAATCAAAAGCATATGATGATGGTGCATCAGTTGTGTAGCACCTTCCAAAAACTAATGATCACATTTATACATTTTTAAAAGTCTCCTGCATCAAATGCATACACACAGCCCCTTAATTCCAGATCTCACAGCTGATTAAACTCATTACGCAGCCTGACTTCATGACTGAGCAGCACCGCCTCAGACATAATCGATTATCAGAAATGTTCATTTGCATGTCTTTATAAATCAGCGTCTCTTCCATGGCTATACGTGTAAAACACTAATGCTTTCCCCTTCCACTCCGTATTCCATGCCGAAACCGCGAGGAAGGGCGTTCTTTTGTTAACTAGATAGGAAATTGATAGACTTGATTCTTTTATTTTCCACCTCAAGGCGAAAGCCTTTATAGATCAGCGAGTGTCATGGTAGACTGGCTATCTTGCAGGGACTCTCAAAGGAAAAGCCATTTCTTATTTCTGTAGCACTTTCGCTCCCTGCAGCGCACGGATAGAAAAAGTTATATTTCTGTATTCAGTGTCGGTCTTGGAGGAGAGATCAATATTCATGATTCTGAGAGCTGAATCAATGCAATGGCACTTTTTCCCCATGCATTAGAGTGGTGACTTTGTATTATAGAAAACAGCCAGGAGAGACCGGATGAGGGGCAGAGAACGAGCCGAAGGTGAAGGTTTTCACTCAAACACTTTCTTTTTCTCTGTCTAATTTGTAATTATTGAACGCGTTAATTAGGCTTTATAAACAGACTCGTTAGGCTTCATGGCTACTTCTTATGCCATTCATGAGAAATAATACATGGGCTATTCAATCTCAACCTCCTACTCCAAATTTGGACTCCATTAGCTGGTATAGTAAACTTCACTCTTCTGGAGAGACGTTCCACTAGAATTCATGAAGATCTATTCAGCCACAAGGGTGCGAGTAAAGTCAGGTACTGATGTAGGTGAGGTGAGAAGAACTGTGGCACAGTCCCAATGGGCTCGATCGAGGTCAGAGCTTTGTAGCAGGCCACTTAAATCTTGCAACCGTTGTAAAGCAGATCTTCATGGAGCTGGCTTTGTGCACTTTGTGTCATGCTGGAACAGGTTTGGTTCTCCAAGTTCAAGGGAAACTTTTTAGCTACCATTTGTAATGTTGTCCTATACAATCGGGTGCCTTCAACTTTGTGAGACCAGTTTGGAGAAGATTCATGGGCAAAAGCCTTAACCACCTACTTTGCATCACAACATTGGATGTATTACACCACTGTGAATTGAGCAGAATTTACACAAAGCATAAGTCAGAGCTTTATATCTGAACCATTTCATTGCAGTAATACACTTGACAGAACCCCCCACACACCCACAACCCCCCCAAAAACCCAGTACTGAACTTTGGATTTTTCTCCTGTCTCATGCTGCTGTGGAGTTTACCACGTTTTATTCATCTCCTGATGTACAGTAGGAGTTTGTCAGGATGACAGTAAACCAGTGGCGAATTCAGATCAAACAAACAAGCAAATAAATAAATAATTGAAAAAAAAAAAAAAAACATTCGCCAGCACTAGACTTCACCAGCTCTCAAACATCTGCACAACATCTGCACTTCAGCCATTTGTCGACTTTTGAAAAGCCTCGCCTTCAGCAATCTGTGTGAATTTTCCATTGTGTATTACAAGGAAAAAATCCCCCCAGAAAACAACAGATCTCAGGGAGCAGGAGGTACGAGTGAGACGTGCTAGCATCTTAGCTTCTCTTTAAAGGTGTGGCTCATACCGTAATGTGTGTAGTAAACAAAATATACAGTTTTGTGCAAAAAGGAGGAAATGCTATTATTAGTTTTGTGTTCATTTGGGTTATGATTGTATTTTCCCGCTAAAGTTGCATTGGTTTAGTCACAATTTTTCATAGAACAGGAAAGATTATATATATATATATATGTGAGTTTAAGTACCTGGAGTCAACAGTGTAAAGTAATGGAGAGTGTGTTAGAGAAGTGAAGAAAAGAGTGCAGGCAGGGTGGAGTGAGTGGAGAAGAGTGATAGTAGGAGTGATTTGTGATAGAAGAGTATCTGTGAGAGTGAAAGGGAAAGTTTATAAGACTGTGGTGGGACCTGAGATGTTGTATGGATTAGAGACAGTGGCATTGAGTAAAAGACAGGAGGTGGAGCTGGAGGTAGCAGAGCTGAAGATGTTGAGATGTTGGTTGGGAGTGACGACGATGTTCAGGATTAGAAATGAGTTTATTAGAGGGACAGCGCATGTAGGACGTTTTGGAGACAAGGTGAGGGAGGTGAGATTGAGATGGTTTGGACATGTGTAGAGGAGGGACATGGGGTATATCAGTAGGAGAATGCTGAGGATGGAGACACCAGGAAGGAGGAAAAGAGGAAGACCAAAGAAGAAGGTTTATGGATGTGGTGAGGAAAGACATGCAGGTAGTTGGTGTGTAAGAGGCAGATGTAGATCACAGGCTGGAATGGAGACGGATGATCCGCTGTGGAGACCCCTAATGGGAGAAGCTGAAAGAAGAAGATTTTATATATACAGTGGAACCCGTTATGTCGATGTCGTAGGGGGTTGCCAAAAAGCATCGAGGTAACCGATGATGGAGATAAAGGAAAATCAAAATGGCGGCAGTATATTAACGTGCTTGACATTTCTTTATGTACATGATTCTCACGTTAATAAATGAGAATGTGCATGCACGTGTTTTTGGAGGGTTTTTACACAACAGTGTTGCTGTGATTTGTTTGATGAAGGCATGCTATAAAAATACATACAGTACATGTTTATCTGTCAAGAATCCACCTGCCACGCCCCCTTCAGCCTCCTTCAGCATGTCAGGTGTTTTTTTCCCAAAGACGCGCTTGGATTGAAAGATCTACTGCTATAGAGCTTCAACCCTTTTGGACGCCTTTATGGTGAATACTTGTGAATACTAACACACTTGTGGCTGACGAATCTCCACTAAAATCTAGTGGAACATCTTCCCAGAAAAGTGGAGCTCATTATACCAGCAAAAGGGGACCAAATGTGGAATGAGATGCTTCACTCCATGGGAAATTGTAGCTCAAATGTTAAGAAAAAAAGGAAGAATGGGAGGAATAAAGGAAAAAGGGATATATGCATGGAAGGATATGGAAGGAAGGAAGACAATGACTTATTTTCTGTTGTGTCATTTCTGTCGGAAAAAGATCCATTGTGCCAGTTTTACAAGTGGTAGGTTTGGGGGTTCAAGATCCCATATCGCCAGGCTGCCATTCTTGGGCCCTTGAGCAAGGCCCTTAATCTTTTTTGTGCTCCACTGGTGCTGTATCATGGTTGAACCTAAGCTCTGATCTCAGCTTCCTATCATCTCTGGGCTAAAAGCCCATCACTCTTATGAATGCTACTCTGTTAAGGATTTACACAAATGTTAGATTCTTTTCATTTTTCTCCAAATATCTATCTTTTATTTCAGTCATCATTGAAAAACAAACAATTCGCAGCCAAAAAAAGGAGAACGTTTTATTGAACAGTGTTTCAAACACGGCTGAAAGGTGGCTCTCGCATTCATGAATAAATGCTCGTCCTCTGGATTGTTACGCAGCAGATTTGTCTCTTTCCAGCAGCCGGTCCACCATAGCGTCCATTCATCTCATCAAATTAACCATCTAAGAATAACGATAAAATAAAGTGGCTATCGAGCTGAAAGGAAAACACTTTTGTCGCCTCTTGCTTGTTTGTCTGTAAAATCAGATAAGGTGTGGTTACATATAGCTAAAAGATCTAATACTATTAGTTTAATGGTCTACAGTGGGGATAAAGACAGGAAGCGCAGTGTTGTGTCTCGGGAATGGGGTAGATAAAGAACGAGAAATGAATGAGTCGTATCCTGCACGTTCTGAGGTAATGCAGAAAGAAATCCTCTGACCTGGAAAGTTCCAGCAGAGTGACAGGATCAGTTTAAAAGCCAGATTGTGATGTGGGTTTTCATGCCCATGTTTCTATCTGATGCCAAATTCACATAAAATAACTTTTTTCAATCATCTGAATTGACATTTACATTATACAAATGTTAAAGGTGCTAAAGTGGGCAGTGATTGGCTGAGGTGTTGGGCTATGCTGTGATCGGCTGAGCTACAATGCGATTGGCTGAAGTGTTGAGCTACAATGCGATTGGCTGAGGTGTTGAGCTGAATAGTGATTGGCTGTGGTGTTGAACTACAATGCGATTGGCTGAGGTGTTGAGCTACAATGCGATTGGCTGAGGTGTTGAGCTGAATAGTGATTGGCTGTGATGTTGAACTATGCAGTGATTAGCTGAACAAGGCTGTGATTGAACTGTTGAACTATGCAGTGACTGATTGATTTGTAGAACCTCTCTGTGATTGGCTGAGGTTTGTTAAAGTATTCCGCAATTCTGTTGCCTCTGCGTATATTCACTCTCTCAGCATGTGTGAAGGTGATTTAAAACAGGAAGTCCTCACTGTCCTCAGTCAGGCTGTGTTCATAACCTCGTCTCATTTATGGAGCTGTAAATCCCACGAAGGTCAGCTGAGTGCCAGATACTCCAATAAGAATGAGCCTGAGGTTAATTAACAAACCTGCACTACACATTTCGCTCTCTGTTCAGAACGAGACCGAGAGGAAAGAAAGGGTAACAAAAGGGGCAAATCTTTAAGCTATTTAATGGTGTCCTTATCTCTTTAACCTTTAGATATCTATCAAATATATGAAATTCATTCTTTTAAAAAAAATCGCCACCACAACGAATATAAAGTTTCAGTTAATACGAGTCCTTCGTAAAACAAAATTTACAAGCGTGAAGGAAATAACCTGCTGCTTTTATCTTCTTAACGGCATGGTGTCCATGACTCGGGTCCTAAAAAAAATCTAGAACGTTAAGGTTGTGGGTTTGGTGATTGTGCTAAACCTTTCTGAACAGGTTTACTTTCGTTTACGTTCTTTATGTACGATTTATCTACATCAAACTACACATGCTCCTGAGGTACAACAATCCTGTCCCCTTTTTTCCTGAGCTTTAGCTAGAGATTTATTCCGATGCCCTTCTTCTGGATTAGGTTGGAATGCAGTTAAATTGGAAACCACTCATTGGATCTGAGGAGGTTTTCCACATGAACCAGTTTGAAGATCCACAAGGTTACTGTGGAGGGTAAAACTCAAGAACCATGATGATGGATTTGAGCTGTAATTAATATTTTTTTGCTACAATGGTTTAGTTTTGCATTCAAACATCCATCAGGTGATGCACTCGCAATCATGAACTATAATAAATGATATTCAATGATTTCAACATTTCTTCTTGAAGTCTGTGGAAGTTTTGCTCGCTCATTGGCTGTTGTGGAAAAGCATGCTATGCTATTGAAGACTATTTATGCGATATATAAACTGAATTGAATTTATGAGGGGAACAAAGTTCCTTGTATTCAGAGTCTAGTTTCGCTCCGATTTAAGTGGTTTAATAAATTCGACTATTTATTTATTATATATATGTATTATAGTGTTTAATAGCATTTAGATTAGGGTTAGTGAACCTGATCATGAGTAAAACAAAAAGCACAATCAGAAGCATTGAAAGACAAATGGGAGACAGAGTGATGTGAAAAAGGTCAAACTTGTATACAAGCGCTAATTAAGAAAAATGCATTTCAGATGTGAGCGATCAGAACACCTCATCTGGGTGGGCAGCAGCTGCTGGGAAATGTAGTCTCTGGTTCCTTTTGCCCTTTGCATTGTAATAAAAATTGAACAAAATCATATGTCTTTATATAAAGTGACTCTAAACCAGAAGACCATGATGTTTATTGAATATTTATGCCTTTAGGGAAGGAGTCTCCAGTGTCAGTGCTTTATAAACAATTTGCATCGTCTTCTTTATTTGTAACACAATAAGGGTTATTTACACACAGTCACGTGACCTTGACTTGACATTTACGTGATTACTACATGGCGTATAAGCGCCAGTAACTTTTCATCCCAATGTGAGATGATCAGTGTGAGAAGATCCCATGTTCAGTAGAGCCTGGTGAAAGCCCAGATCAAGGCTGCTTGGCTAAAGAGTCAGCGCCAGATCTCTGCTTTTTAGTTAATATGGTGGTTGTTTCATAACATTCCTGCCCTTGTGTCAGTCTCCCTCTCAAACCTAAAGCTCTCAGTCCTGTGTGCTCCGACACGCCACATTTATCATTCACTGTAGATCCGTGGGCTCGAGGCACCTCTGTATTTTCTTGACAATGTCATCCATCCCAAAAGCTTTCCAATCTCATGTGTCCTTCAAAAGCACAGTTATGTGCGGCCGTCCAGCCGTCCCCCTTCCTCTGGAAATCTCCAAAGACTCCCACGGATCTGACAGAGCCATAAGTCTGATTCAGGAGGACATTTCTTTGCTCATCTACACCCCGAGGTGGACCATCAGCAGCACTTCATTACAGAACAGACCTTGGGAGCCATTTTACTGAGAACAGGAATGTTGATAATTGCCTTAAATTTGACTGATGCATTAAGAACTTGTTTTTTTTACCCCCTTGTTCATGACATCGGGTAATTATCAGGCTCCTCAGACATTAATTACGCTGATGATTTTTACTTTAAATTGTGGTGCAAAAGTACAAAATCCATTAGGAATCCATTAGTAAGCTTTAATTTCCTCATTAATTACGAACAGAATTGTACCCAGATGATCTTTATGACTGAAAACGACATGATTTTAAACTGATTCGAGTCCATTTATGCTAATTGTTATAATTTCGAATGACATCTAGTACTAGTTATTAATAAACCCAGAAGAGTCCACAGCTCTCGTTATAATGTTGTTTTTTTAATGAATAACAAAGTTATTTTACTTATATAAAAAAAGCCTCTCTGTTAATTGGCTGGGATTAATTGCAGTTCAGTGCAAATCTGATTAAAAACAATCAAAAAAGTTTTGTGGCAACATAAAAAAAAATTATAATAATTCCTGCTGTGTGTGTATATATATATATATATGAAACGCTGTCAAAATTAATGTTAATACATTCATTAACACATTTGTTTTAACGCCACTAATTTCATTAGCGTGCAATTAATGCAGCGCACATTTCTGTTCGACCATTCTTATAACAAATATCAAGAAAGAAAGAAAGAAAGAAAGAAAGAAAGAAAAAAAAGGAAGAAAGAAATATAAAAGAATCAAAATTAAAACCTTTAACGCAACACATTTATTTACGACATCCTTTCTTTACTCAGATATAAAAGTAAAAAAACTGAACTGTAAAATCATTTTTAAGTCACTAAACAGTTGTTTTACTGAAGCGCAACGTCTGAAATCGGCACCAAAATCCGGCACGAAGCGCAGATCCGGCAATAAAAAATGTCCGTGTGGAAACACAGCCAAAATTCCGTTTGGTGTCCTGATGATTTGCAGCATTTAAAACACCACAATTACTTTAAAACATTTACAAAAATATTTTGTCTTCATGCTTTATGTTGAGTTTGTTTTCACTAATAATAAACATACATTTGCATAAAACATCTGTATGTGCAAAAAAGTTGCGATTAATCACATTAACTCCCGACAATCATGCAAATTCTCACGATTAAATATTTTAATCGGTTGACAGCCCTAATTTATATATATATATTTACAAATCTCTAAAAAATCTAGTGGAACATCTTCCCAGCATGGAGGTTAATTATAACAGCAAATGGGAACTCATGTGGAATGGGATGGTCACATTCTGTACCAATCTTATGCTTATATATCTTCTAGAATCTAGTTTATAATGAATATGTAGATATATAATAATATACTGTAAGCGCTTTAAGATCAGAGCTGTGATGTATATTTATATGTAGCATGTCTTCAGTGTCGCTGCTCCAGTCGTATAGATGGAAAAAAAGGTGGAGGAGTTTTATACAACTATCACAAATGTCTGAATATTTACTCGTGATATGTTTCGGGGAAACGTGTGTGTTCCTGGATCTTCAGCACTGCAGGCTGAGAATTGTGTGAAGGTTTGTTTCAAAGCTAAAAAGCATTACTCTCTCTTTCTCTCCAATGTCTCCCCACTAAACATTCTTAGCTGGAATATTGATCATCCAGAGGAAAAGAGGCGTTTATTAAATTAAGACTCATCTATAATAGATTATATTTGAAGCAGGATTTGGAAACCAAGATTGATCGACAGCTGTTAGCATTCAGCGCTCACAGGCAAGCGGATCCACTCAGGAATGATGGATGAACAGCAGGGTGATGATGAGGAGCTATCTGACCCCTCGTGATGGATTTAGCTTGTGTCATGTTATAGGTGTCTTCACTAGAGAAAAATAAAGAACAGGGGTGTGAGAGTGTGTGAATCTCTATTTATACAAAATATATAGCAAATTAACATAGAAGAATTCAGATCACATATTTGGTGTAGCGACCATTCATCTGCAAAACAGCATCAAAATCTCAAATCCTTCTGCCTCTTCATGTAATCCCAAACAGACTCGAGGATGTTAAGATCAGGATTCTATGGAGGCCAAAACTATTACTTCCGGGACTCCTTGTTTTCCTTCCACACTAAAGATGGTGTTGGCTGTATGTTTGAGGTTGTTGTCCTGCTGCGGAATAAATTGGGGGCCAACACATTCCTTAGTTTTCCATTCATTTTTGGTTGACATAGGTTAGGTTGCTATGACACTTTATAACCTGACTTCTATTAGAACATAATAACAGGAAAGAGCATCTCAAAGTACTGATCATGTAGGGGGTCATCATAGGAAGTCAGAAAAAGTTGAATACATATTCTAACATATTATGTCTGGACATTTTGGGTTGTTTTGCTTTGGCCACTAGGTGTCACCACTGGGCCCCTATTCCCTACTCCTGAGCACCTAACTGTTTAATGTCTCCCACCTGATCCTCTTTTGTTTTGTGTTCTTAAGTTACCCCTTTTGTTTGGTTCCTGTTGGTTCATGGTATTCAAGTCAAGTCAAGTCAAGTGGCTTTTATTGTCATTTTTACTATACACAGTGGTACACAGTACACAGTATTCGTATTTATAAGTGTGTTTTTGTCTTGTCTCCTGTCAGTGTCTTGGTGTGTATGGTCCTTTGCCTTTTTTCGAGTCTCTTTCGAGTCCACCGTGTTTGAAGGTTTTTCCATAGTTTGGCTATGTTTGATTCTGTCATTTTGTGGTACCCTTCTCTAGTGCAATATTTACTGTGGGTTCCAGAGTCTGTCTTGAGTGTGCTTCCCCCTTTGCTGTCCCCTTTTTCAAGTGCTATATTTTCCCTTTTTGTTGTGCTCTGTGTCTTCCAGAGTCTCAAATCTTTCTCATGTCTTTCCAAATCTCCTGGTTGCTTTTGTCCAACTGAGTCTCCTGTTGGGCAAAGCTGCAAAGCTAGAGAACTGCTCTGCTCCCGACCACCAACAAGGTGGTTTCTTTTTTCACAAGCTTTACAGAGGGTGCCAGAGAAGGCGCTGCTCCACTCCCGAGCACAGTGATTTTTTTGTTCACGAGCTTTGCTGAGGGTGCTGTTTGGGTCTCTAACTGTTGCTATGTTCGGTCCTGTCATTTTGTTGTACCCTTTTCTCGAGCTTTATTTACTGTGGGCTCCTGAGTCTGTCTTGAGTGCGTCTCCACTTTTCTGTCCCCTTTTTCGAGTGCGATATTCCCATTTTTGTTATACCCTGCTTCTTCCAGAGTCTCCTATCTTCCTAAGTCTCCGGTCATCCCGAGTCTAATGTCTTCTCTAATCTCCTGGAGTCTCCTGTCATCCTGAGTCTTCCTGTTCTATTGCAATCGTTTGTTCTGTTTTAAAAATATTTTTTTGAGGGTTTTTTTGTTCCAACGCCTCTCTGTGGACTGCCAGAGTGTCCGTCACTTGCTCTAGAGTCCCGGGTTCAAGACGCGCTCTCAAAGCCGACATTCATGCTCAGTTTTCGGACGCCTGATTTTTCCAGCCAGATGTGGTTCTTATCCAAAGTATTGCACAAACATGGAGGCACGTAATAGTATTGGACATCTTTGTATGTGCTAGCATGAGATTCCCCATGCACCTAGAAGACCCAAGTGTTTCAGATATCCATTAAGATATATTTTTCATGGGTTAGAGTGAAAGAGCTCCTGCTATAGAACTGAAATTGGAATGAATCTTTCACTCACTGCACCCCAGGTCTCCTCATCTTCCCTACATCATTACACCTGACTTTACTAACACCCTTGTGGCTGAATTCATCTCCACAAAAAAATCAAGTGGAACATCTTTCCAGAAGACTTAGAGGTTATTATAAGAGCAAACAGAGACTAAATGTGTAACAGAACATTCCAATCTTATGGTCAGTTGTCCACAACTTTTTGTCCATACAAACCTAATGTCCAGTCATTAAACCCTAAAGAGGTCCATTATTCAAAATAGCATGAATTAAAAAAAAGAAAAACCCTAGTGGATATTTGAAGTGTAATTTATCATGTTACAGTGGTGCTGTACTCCACTTCTCCCTTCCAACACCAGAAACCTGAGGCGATTAGCAAAACAGGCTAGCAAGGTGAAATGATCTAGCACCTCAATCTGCGTTTGCCTTTGAGATATCACCTCTGCCCCGGTGATGGAGAGCAGAAGAGCAGAACTTCATTTAGAATAAAGTGTCTGCTTGAAAGAATTTTCGACTGGTCTCTTTCGGAAAAGTTTGGATTAAAGGTTGGTTCGCGAAGCCCATGGGCGGCGTTAATGGTCCGTGTGCTCAGGTGAAGAGAAAAAAAGGGAGCTGGGACATCTAAGGTTCCTGGAAATCCTTTTTTTTTTTTGCTGAATTTAGGACTTGATTAAGTGGATCAAGTGCATTAGCTATTAGACCTACATTTAACTTTAATAATGCAATAAAATCTAATAAAAAAATTCCGAAAATGTAAGAAAAGTGCAAAATCCTAAAGATCAATGAATTTGCAATAAAAATGCATGTAAAAATATTGTGGAAAAATTGCACAAACAGAAAACAAACCACTTGTGATGTGACATTTACTAAAAAAAATGTTAGATGCTTAAAATATTTACGGGTGTCATCCATGCCATCCATTTCTGCTTGGTGAGACGAGTGTTTCGATACGTCACACGCCCAGGTTTGGTGTAGTTTTCTGAAAGGGCGGGGCCAATGATGTCACGTGACATCACCACAACACCCAGCATTCCACATCATATTCAAATTAAAACCCACATGTGAAATAAATGCATAGAGGTGGGTTTAAATACAGGATTGTATCTTATATACAACTATTTTATCGTAGATTTAGATTAAACATTTTAGATTCCCTGGTGGTCTAGTGGTTAGTATGCGGCGGTTCCCCGGTCAGGGGACCAAACCCAGCCATTAGGGTTGCAGGAGCCAGTGCACTCTCAGTGCCGGTCCCAAGTCCCAAAGCATTTCACTGCATGTCGTACCCTGTATGTATGTGTATGTGACAAATAAAATTTGATTTGATTTGATTTAATTTGATTCGATTCGAACATGGGATCACGAATACGGATGATCCGCTGTGGCGACTAATGGGAGAAGCCGAAAGAACCTTTTTTATATTTTAGATAATGTTTGATATAAAGATTGATGTTGATTAATTCTCTATGACAGCAGCTCGGACAATAGCACAGGTTTATATGAATGCGCTCTTTCGGATTGGGTATCGTTTCTATAGCGACGGGCATTTTCACAGGGGCGTGAATGGTATATTATTAGGGGGCCGATCAGCACAGGTGCATCCTGTATTAGTTGTATATAGTAGCTCAATTTGAAAACCTTAAACTGACTGTCCTGTTCACTGTTCCCCTTTTAGGCATGGGGCATCGTGATACCTGTCCCAGTGGTAGAACTCAAATATTCTACCTTCCTTTTTATTCAGGTTCTGCCTAGAAATTTGGTACATTGATTGTGAAGATACTTAAATACATGTGCTAATTACATGACAGTGTAATCCAGTGAGCATGTGACATGTGAGGGTTCATTGGCAGATGGAAACTGTAGTCCAGAAACAAAATCCTGACTCATACAGTAAATAGAGGTAATAGAGACAAATCCAAGTGCAGAAACGAATATAATGATGCTGGTCATGGTGAAACTATCAGGTAAGGCTGGTTGAGACGTTACCTGCTAGGGCTAATGGGAATTGTAGTTCAGTTCATAAGTATTTGGGCATAGAGAAAACTCTAGAAAGCAGAAAAACGGGTAACATGATTGATTTCACAATCACCCAAATGACTAGGAGACAGTAGTGGCGTTTATTTAGACATGCTTCTGAGATGAAGAGGGAAAAACAAACTCCATCAGAGTGGCTTCGATGGCGTGGAAATTTCCCGAGGCTGTTCTTAAAAGCGTAACGAAGACCTCGCTAGGAATGAGCCACCAGGACGAGCTGTCTGCTCCACGCTCAGTGTCATCTTTAAACAGCGGAGAGCAGCGTTGTGCTACATTAATGAAAGCCCTCCACCATGCCACGAATTCATCTTCCTGACAGCTCCGTCCCAGTTGAGCACTTACACATCACGGGGTCCGTGTCATTTTTAGAAGTTTATTCAGGCTACATGAAGCCCCACGGCTCGCATCGCCTCGCCCGTCCTCGCTCGCTGCAATGCTGTGAGACCGGTTTTGTCCTTTACTGAGAGAAGACGTCCCAGGTGAAGATTCGCTAGACGTACAGTTCACTGTAACTGGATTACATTTTTAATAGGAATCCATCAATCATGTTCATGTAGAATGGAAACACGAGTTACAGGAGCACCTTTAGTTGCAGAGTGGCATTAATAGCAACCTAACCTCAAATAAAAATCAAGCGAAGAAGCTAACCTTCACAACTCTGCAGGCTGGTATCCAGTAACCCCGTAATCAGCAGAAGGTGTAGCAGCTGGTTTGAGACACACATTTGTTTAAGGCAACATCAGGGTCAACAGGTTTCGGCTGCATTACTAGCCACAAAATATCTGAAACTTGACCCAAAACCAAAAATAGGGACACATTATATATATATATATATATATCAGTTTATATATATTTAGATTTTTTAATTTTGTCAGGAAGTATTAATCTGTAAAATGTAAAATAGGGCATCATAGACACATTTTCTATATTGCCACATTTATTTCTGATGATTTGCTCTAAAAACTAAATTTTTAATCCACTTCAATCTGGCAAACTTGCACTGACCATCCTGTTCACCCATCATCCTGTTCTTCTGAACATGGGGCAGCATGATACCTGTCCCAATGGTCTCTTTAGGCATTAAATGCAGTTTTTGCACATCAAATTAGCAGCATTTCTCAGCTATTAATCAGTCAGAGGAGGTCATTATTGTACTCATTTTAAAAGTGGTTTAAGATTTGTTCTGGACTGTAGTTTGGAGAAGAGCTGAAGTTTTAAGAGCGATGCTCAGGTGCTCAAGTGTGACCATCTCACACTTACATTGTGTGAGATGGTCATTATATCTTACATTCTAACACTATAAAGAGCTAAGAGGAAAAAAATTAATATTGATCCTCACATTTTCCTAAAATGGACAATTTGACATAAAAATGGCATTGAAAGAGCAACACTGTATGACCAAATGTAAGTGCACCCTATTGCAATTACTCCTTTATGGAGTTTATTTGTATTAAATGCCTTTGCTGTAACTTCAATCTGTTTCAGCTCAGTGGCTGCTGATGTGAAGGTTGGAGTAGAACTTCCTGCACAAATCTCCAATCTTTTCTACACCTTTCTTAACTGGTACTGGGGACTCCATGACATCCTGACATCATTACCTAATCCTAATGATGCTGTTGTAGACAAATGATCATTAATGTCCACAGACATGCCCAGAAATCTAGTGGAAAGTGTTTATGTAAAGGTCAGATGAACATTTAATAATGTTTTATGAATCTTATATCTGATCTAGAAAATCAGGGTCAGGGTTAATATGTTCATCTTCTGGTCAGGTCACAACTGGCTGTCGCTTGCCTTCCTCCTCATCATGAGACCTTCCATATACACTGGTGGTTCAATAAAAAAAAGTCCAGACATGTACATGAAGGATCTCGAAAAAAAAATCAATAAGGGTCAAAGTCAGTGAAAAAAATGCACCTTCTCAAACCTCCAGGTCTCCCAGTCAGTCTGTTCTCATCCAGACCTAATGAATCAACATGTCACATACGTTTTCTCCTCCTCGCAGACTGCGGATTGGAATTCCGATGTCTTGCGGTAATTCGTCAGGTTTATTGAAGGGCTCCGAGATTTCTTGGTGAAGATTTCAAGCGAAGCAGATGCCTCTATTCATTTCTGTCAAAGGCTGTCTGTCTGAAGGGAACGGCCAGGACATCGGCGAGCTAAAGCCAAAATGACAAAGGAATGGAATTCTCTCTTCTTCTCGCTGTCTTTTTTACTTAAAAGGCTCAATTTATTTATTTATTTTTATTTTTTAAACATTACATCCTGAAAACGTTTGTTGCTGCACTGATAAGTCTCGATTACAGTCAGGCATAAAAAGTATTCCAACACCTGACTTTTCCAACCATGTGCACGAGGGCAGCTTCATGAAGATCTGCTTTCCATGGATTGGAAGATCTCCTGCTATAGAGGTCCAAACCTATTGAGATGAATGTGAGCGCTGACTGCACTCCACTGGTCTCCTCACGTCCTCACCTACATCAGTACCTGACTTTACTAACACTCACGTAGATGAATAAATCTCAACAACATCTAGTGGAGCATCTTCCCAGTAGAGTGAAGGTCATTATAAGAAGCCTAAATGTGAAAATAAATAAATAAATACTTTTTTAAAAACAATTAATTAATTAATCAATTAATAAACTATTCACTCAAAAGTTTGTGGACACCCGACCTCAAAATCCGGATTGTGTTATGTCCTGGGGTAAGAGCGCAGAAGGGGAACGGTTTAAAGGCCTTGCTCAAGAGTCCCAAAAGTTGCAGGATAGTGATATTGGGACTTGAACCCCTGACCTCCTGATCAGTAATCCAGAGGCTTAACCACTGAGCCTGGGTTTGTTTCCCGGTCAAAGCACAGCCGCAACAATTTCCCCGTGGGATCAATAAAGTATTCCATCGACATAGACATCAGGAATAGCGCACATTGTTTACTGATATAAGTGGTGTATCTGTGACTATTATAATTATTACTTTTATATCTGTGCCTTAGTTTAACACGTGACGCATCGTGCTCACATCTCCCTCCCGCGTCTCCTTGTTCAAGTTCGTGTAAAACAAGCTAATGGTGCCAAGGAGAAATAAATGAAAGTGCTGCTGTTAATTTATTTCGAATTAGTCGGAGGAAAATTGATGCACAAACCTAATGTTCATCATTTGCACAAAAACGTTTGTCGCCTTGTGAAAGGACCGGTGCGGGATCGCGAGCGGGATGAGATGGATGATGTGTTCAGGATGATTGGACTCGGAGAAGGATAAGTGCTGGAATGACAAAACTTTATGCACCGGATGTACGAACGGGTGAGTGCACAGACGATGGAATTTGTGTGTGTGTGTGTGTGTGTGTGTGTGTGTTATTGTGGAGTTTTCACCACACTGAGAAAGTGTATCGATGCCATGTGCCTTCATTAATCCCACACTTTTTTCTTTCTTTGTCTTTGTCTTTTTCTTCCTCTTGTCCTGCTAATGAGTCCTCACTGCTGATCTGTGAAAGAAGGAAAAGAAAGAAGAAGAAGAAAGAAAATGGCCCTATTTAGGCAGAGAAACGGCCGAGCCGATGTGTCGTGTCCATTGTCCCTGCTTTAATTGAGTAAATCAATTTATCATGACACTTTGCCAATAGCTTAATTCTTCCGTTTCTGCCTGCTTTCCCCCGATGGAGGAGAGTGGGAGTGTGTTGAGGGGTGTGTGTGTGTGTGTGTGTGTGTGTGTGCGTGTGTGTAAAGAGCAAGGTTGAATGGTTCGTAATCGCTCCTTCTCTCTCCGCCGCCTGTTCAATAATTCAATTGAAGGTCGTTGTATTTTCACGGCTGCATTACAGTGTTGCCAAAAGCCTAATGAGAAAAACATTAACAAAAGGATGCTGTAATACTGCGACTTCACAAACATGGACGCACAACTCCTTTAACCGATGCACAATCCACTTATTTACACAAAATGTACACACAATCTGTTCATATACACACAATCCGTATATACAGGATGCACACACTCAAACACACAACACACACACAGTATATACACATACACAAATTTATACACACACAAACACAATCAACTACTTTACTTTACTTAAGTATTAAGTATCTTCAACTATCATCTTAAAAGGTTCCTCAGTTCAGTCCTACAGATTGTGTGGTCCGGCTTTTCTTCACTTCCTCAAATCCAAATCTGGCCTTAAGTCTATTTAGAGTCCTGTCCTATTTTCATCACGTGTGCGACATTATGAAGCTCAGCGAGACGTAGCGGAGTTCAGGCGGTTTGTCCATTTATAATTATTAATTACTAGGCCACACCCACTAATTAAACACAAAACAACATAGACGTCACCTGCGAGTGTAAACCAAGAAGCTCAGAATGGTTAGTTAGGTGGTTAGAGGGAAGTTTTAGGCAACCTGAGACACACAACAGGTGGAAATGTGTGTGTGTGTGTGTGTGTGTGTGTGTGTGTGTGTGTGTGTGTGAAATGAAAATGCCCAGAGCTCCGTGCTTCATCAGAACATGCCGGCTGATCTGTCATAGGCCACAGGGGGAAATTTATTAGCAGCGTTATCTTCTTAAGAACGGGAACGTGACAGAAATTCGCCTCCATCCAATCAATCACAGGCGTCCTTCAGCAGAGGACGATGAGGGCCGAATCCGCACAGGGAGAACGTACAGGCTGTTCGCTCCGAGCACGGCATCCCAAGAGGGAAAGAAAAGAGAGAGATCCAAAAGAGAGAAAGGGATTAGGAACCATACACTACACTATTTTTAACGACTGCTTTACGTCCAAATGACACAAGTGAATAATCAGAAGAATGCGAGACGAGGAACATGACTCGGTTCTCGACCCAGAAAACGGGCCTTTATTTTTAACCAGATGCTGCGGTTTCAGAGAAATGAGCGTTAGCAGAGGTTCATTACGTGAGCAGAAGGCGCTGGTGAACCGAAAGAGGGTGTTCCTGGAAATTGGCTCCTCTGATGTTCCTGGGAATCGTTAACCAACCATGAGCTTGGCAAAATGTGCAAGATTGAGATTGGGAACTAATAACTGGGAACTTAAACCTTTATTGAAATGAACAATTCACAATTATTTCAAAAACCCTTAAAGACCCTTTTTTTTTCTTTGAAAAGTTTATTATGCACCAAAAAGTGTGAATCGCTTGAACATTTCCCCAGTTATCCAAGCAAGACTGAAACCTGAAAAGAACCAAAATTAGTGCTCATTATTTCCTTCTCAAATTCCAGATCCTGTCTGGAGATGAAAAAAACACACTTGCAACCAGAATTGAGCTGAGAAGGAGGCGGTAATTATCCCTAAATCATATTTTTGGCACAAAACAGGAAGTAAAACTGGAGCAAAACCTGATTTTCCCAAACTGTTCCCACAAACATGGACTCAATTTTATAAAGGACGTCTTTGGATGATTTAGCAGGAAATTTGCCTTTTACTTGAACTAACCAAACCTGCTCCAGCATCTCCATTAAGATCTGCTTTCCATGGGTTGGAAGATGTGGAAGATCTCCTGCTCTAGAGCTCCAACACTTTAGGGATGAATGTGTCACTCAGTACCTCACTTGTGATCAGGTGTCCACAAACTTTAGTCCACACAGTGTATTATGACTCTGAGGTCAGTCATTATTTAATCTGTATTACACACACACACACACACACACACACACACACACACACACACACACACAGGTGGAGTGAGATCTCAACCTAAGCTTCACACACGTTACATTACACCCTCATCTGCTAAAGGTCACAGCATAAAGAGCTCCAGGCGAAAGCTTAATCACATGCAAACAAACACACACACACACACACACACACACACACACACACACACACACACACACACACACACACACAGCAACCTCTTTATGTTTCCAGCACTGCTGAAACATAAACATCTAAACAATCTTACTTTATTTCTTCTGAACAAATGAACCTGCAAACTTCCTTATGAATAAATGAACTTCTGTCCTTTTTTACATTTTTCCTTCTATTTTAACTTTCATCTTTCTTTTCTTACTTCATTCCTTCTTTTTTTACTTCTGTCCATCCAAACTACATTTTAACTTTCTTCCCAACATCATTCTTTCATGAATTCTTTCTTTCCTTTTATTCTTCCTTTCTTATTTCCACCCTTCCATCTTTTCATCCTTTGTTCCTTCCTTTTTATTTTATTACTCCTTTCTTTCCTTTTGTCTAAACTAATTTCTTCCCTAGTAAACAAACATCCAAACACACATCATTCTGAAGGACTTCCTTTTTTTCTTCTTTACTCTTTTCTGAACTTCTTTCATTCCTTCCTTCTGAAATTTGTATACAGCTGTTTATAATGTGTGTGTGCGTGTGTGTGCGTGTGTGTGTGCGTGCGTGCGTGCGTGTGTGTGTGTGTGTGTGTGTGTTTATAGGGACATTAGCAGGGGGATTTGTGGTTAGACAATAACAGTAATAATATTGATAGCTGTAATAATCTGTAGTCATAAAGAAATACGAATCTGAAATATTCTGAATATTTATGTCAATTTTATATTGGATTTTTTTGTTCATTGGTATTTTGTTTATTCAGCTCGATATCATCTCCTTGTTCAGTTCTGTAGAAATGTCTTCTTCTCTTCTCCCCTCTCCCCTCTTCTCTTCTCCTCTCTTCTCTTCTCCCCTCTTCTCTTCTCCCCTCTCCCCTCTTCTCTTCTCTTCTCCTCTCTTCTCCCCTCTTCTCTCTTCCCCCCTTCTCCTCCCCTCTCCTTTTCTCTCTTCTCCCCTCTCCTCTCCTCTCTTCTCTCTTCTCTTCTCCTCTCCTCTCTTTTCCTCTCTTCTCTCCTCTTCTCTTCTCTTCTCTTCTCTTTTCCTCTCCTCTCCTCTCTTCTCTTCTCTCCTCTCCTCTCCCTCTTCTCCCCTCTCCTCTCTTCTTTTCTCTTCTCTTCTCTTCTTTTCTCTTCTCCTCTCCTCTCCTCTTCTCTCCTCTCTTCTCTTCTCCTCTCCTCTCCTCTCCACGTGTGAGTGTGTGTGTATGTGTGTGTGCTTTAATAGTGCGTCATGTTGATGAAGAGCAGCTGTCTGGGTTTGAACACATCAATGATAGGAGCTTCTATCTGTTCATTACCAGAACCTTGAGGAAGACTGCTGACACCAAACTGCCTCCACTGCACTGCCTCCAAATCATCAATCTGTACTGCTCACACACACACACACACACACACACACACACACACACACACATACACACACACACACAAACCTACACACACTCGCTCATATACACACACACCCACACACACTCACTCATATATATACACACACACACACACACACACACACACACACACACACACACTCATACACACACACAAACCTACACACACTCACTCATACACACACACACACCTACACACATTCACTCATACACACGCACACACCTACACACACTCACTCATATACACACACACCTACACACACACACCTACACACACACACACACACACCTACACACAAGCGAACAACTAACCCAAAAAGCACAAACACACAAAAACACACAAGCACACATGCACAAACAAACAACTACACATCATTAACAAACACACACACATATACACACAAACAACTAACCCAACAAACAAACACACACAAACAACTCACAAAACAAACACAAACAATTAACCAAACAAACACATGCAGGCAAACAACTAAAACAGCAACTTCACACAAACACACACAAGGAAACAACTATCCAAACAAACACACATCATATACAAACACACAAACAACTAGTTCAACATACAAGCAGAAATTACTATCCAAACAAACACAAACACACATAAGCAAGCAAGCAAACACAAACACATGCAAATAATTCACCAAACAAACATATGTACACAAACAACTAAGCAAACAAACACCAACACATTAAAAACTAATTAATCACATACACACAACTAATAAATAACCAATAAACACACATTATAAACAAAGAAACATACACAAACACAAAAGTAACCAAACAAACATACACACAAAGAAATTACCCAACAAACAAACACAAACAAATAAACACACCCAACCTTACCCAACAAACAAACAACTAACCAAAAACACACACACACACACACACACACACACACACACACACACACACACACACAATTAACCCAAAAACACACACACAAACAATTAACTCAACAAACACACACATAAAAAGCAAATAAACATTCACAAACACATACCAACAACTCACCAAACAAACAAACAAACAAACACACACACACACACACACACACACACACACATTTCACAACTAACCAAACAAACACACACATCAGAACCCAACAAACACACACAAACAACTAATCAACCAAACAAACACACAAACAAGTAACCAAACAAATGCAAAAACAAGTAACCAAACAAACACACAAACAACTGATGCAACAAACAGAAATCACTAACCAAACAAACCCACACCTAACCAAACAAACAAGTAAATGCACACACATACGCACACAAAAAAAACCACACACAAACAACGAATCAACTAAACACACAACAAATAACGAAATACATCATAAACACAACATCATAAAAATACACACACAAACAACTAAACAAAGAAACAAACCGAAACCACTAACCAAACAAACACACAATCAACCAAACAAATAACAAACACAAAAGCAACTAATCAAACAAACAAACACATAACTAACAAAACAAGCAAACACACAAACAACTCACCAAACAAGCAAACACACATAAACAAACATACACAGACACAAAAAATGTCCCAAAAAACAACCTGAACCGCTAACCAAACAAACACACACAAACAACTAACCATACAAATGAACAAACAACTCACCAAACAAGCACACACAACCAATCAACCAAGCAAACACACACAAACAACCCACCAAATAAACACACACACACACACACACACACACACACACACACAAACAACTAACCCAACAAACACACACATGCCAACAACTCTCCAAACACACACACACCCCATAACCAGCCAAACAAACAAACACACACACAAAAACTAATCAAACAAACATCTAGCCAAAAAAACACAAACAAATTCAAACACACCCATCATAACCATAAACATAAACACACGTGAACACACACACACACACACACACACACACACACACACACACACACTGCTGCACCAACAGTGTGTATTACAAAAACATGCTCACTGTTAGATCCCTAATGAGAGGAAAGAGAGAAAAAACTGCAAAGTTGCAGAAAAACAAGTGGAAGAGTGAAGGAGTTACAGCTCAGCACTTAAACACTGCAGTCTCCTGCTAATCACACACCATTCTCCAGGACGTACCAGACTCTTGTGGGGGCACAGGGACTGACTGAACGTTGGACATGAATGATGTCCCGAGGGGGAAAAGGTGTGAAATTGGAGGAATGAAAAACGGCCCGGCGGCGCAGCATGTTTCATCCCCACGTGTTTTGATAGCGGCTCTGGAGTCACAAATCTGAAACGAGGACACGAGGACTTTAAATATCATCTGTAGTCTGACCGTCTGAGTTAGAGTCCGATCCGAGGTAAAGAGATGAGAGAGACTGACGGAGAGAGATTTGATAGATGACAAAGTTCTGGATAGAAAGTTCTCCACAGTAAGATTAAAATACAGGGAAGATAGATTAAAAAAGGCTATCAGAATTCTTTGAAAATGCTTAAACTTAATTTTATGAAAATGAGGGTGTGGCCAAGAGCCAGTTTATGAATGAAGGGGGAGCCAGATCAGAACTGAGTGGTAAGGATCATGCACCTGAGCATAGTTTAATTCAGATAAATGAAGCAAACATGATTGATAGATAAAAAGAAAGAAACAAACAAAGAAAGAAAAAAGTTAAATGATCATAATATAGAAACAATAAAGAAAGATTAAAAAGAAGCATAAGTATAGATAGATAGATAGATAGATAGATAGATAGATAGATAGATAGATAGATAGATAGATAGATAGATAGATGTGTTGTGTTAGCAGAGGACTCAGCATCTAGGTCTCAGTTTCTCACATTACACCTTTCTCTCTCTCTCTCTCTCTCTCTCTCTCTCTCTCTTTCTCTCTCTGGGTGTAAATGCCTCCTCACCTCTGGATAAGATAAAGATGAAAAATAATCGATTCATTAGGATGCGCATAAATTGCTGATGGAAACAAAATTAAAATGAATGCAGGATAAAACACCATTACTAATTTACACTCTTCAAACGGCTGCGTGAGTGAGATGGAGCTGGAGTCAGAAACAGGAGTCAAGTCAAGAAGTCTGAGTCGGAGCAGGGGCCATATTCAGTGGCCGGACTGAAGTCGGAGCAAAACCAGGTACTGGAGCACAAGCCAAAATAGAAGTCAGAGCAACTCCAGTGCCAAAGTGGGAGTTGAAGCAGGGGCCGAAGTTTAAGGGGACATCAGAACAGGGGCCGGAGTTGAAGGGTTGTCAGAACAGGGGCCGGAGTTGGAGGGGAAGTCAGAACAGGGGCCGGAGTTGAAGGGTTGTCAGAACAGGGGCTGGAGTTGGAGGGGAAGTCAGAACAGGGGCCGGAGTTGGAGGGTTTGTCAGAAAAGGGGCTGGAGTTAGTCAAAGTGGGAGTCGAGGCATTGGCAGGAGTCAGGGCAGGTGTCAAAGTTGGGGCAGAGCTGGAGTTAGAGAGGGAGTCGAGGCAGGGGGAACAGTCGGAGTGGGAGTCAGAGCCACACTTCTTTCCAGGGTCTCCATTTAAAATGTATAATTCTGACCTATTAAAAGACACCATGGAGGTTTAGACAAACAGAACATTTCCTCATCACCGTCATGTAACAGGGCTCTCAAAGTTCCCCAAAGTGCCATGGAGGACTCACAGCATGGCCTCAGGGAGGCTGCAGAGAAAAGGGACCACTGTGGAACTATGGGAGTCTGTTAAAAATTAAATATGACTCAAATAATAAATAAATTAGCCCTTTCCAAGTTTGTAGAATTCGAGTAATATTTATATTAAGTTTGTAATCTTGCGTATCAGTGTATTCATTACTAGAGATTTAAAGCATTTTTGTACGTGGCTCTGGATAAGGACGTCTGCTAAATGTCACAAATGTGAATGTAAATAAAAAAGAATATATAAATTTGAGGTTTGTGCTATTCATATTTAATTAGATTTAAATATTGCTCATTAAATATCTCTAATTCTGCATTCATCATACTTATGGACCCAGGTGACCTTTAGTGAACATAAACTTTGAACTGTGAAAGAGTTTGTGCCTTTCTGGAGATCCAGCATGTGTTTGAGCCAAGCCTGTACTCTGCCTGAATGAGTTATCATAATCCGCGATAAAATATTCATCTTCAGTCCTTTAGCTTTGTGTGAAGTTTATGAAACATCTCGCGCCTCTTTCTCCACAGTGATACTACACTACATTAACTACACCGTCGGCCCGAAAAACTAAATATGAACTAAACTGATGCACTGAACACATAAATAACTCTTAGCTACGTCGCCTTGTCTGCATCTTACACAACATTATACACCATTTTACACTGATCTTCTACTCACTCTGTTCTTTACTCAGCACACTGGATCATCCTGCTATTATTTATTCCGTTTATTAGCATCCGAACAAAACTATTTCCAACACATGATCATAAGTGCTGTGTGATGTAACACGTTCAGGAGTCTATTAGATGTTATTCAGGAACAGGACATTATTGTTTTCTTCACAGTGTCTAGTTCTTTTTTAAACATGCTTGTTGTAAGATGTAAGAAAAAAATGGTGCAAGATTCAGCAGCTGAAATGTTAAATGAAAGGTTCTGCTGATTATTGATTTGTTTAGATAATCACATGGCTTTTATTGTGGTTTTTACATTATGAATGGATGAATGACTAGATGGAGGGATGTATAAATAAATAAATTAATTAATTAATTAATTAATTAATTAATAAATAGATAGATAGATGGATGGATGGATGGCTAAATGGAGGGATGTATAAATAAATAAATAAATAAATAAATAAATAAATAAATAAATAAATAAATAGATAGATAGATGGATAGATGGATGGCTAAATGGAGGGATGTATAAATAAATAAATAAATAAATAAATAGATGAATGGATGGATGGATGGATGGATGGATGGATGGATGGATGGTGAAAAAACAAATCAGGCTTGTATATGAATGTTGGAGAAATAGTGATTTGGAAAAAAAGACGGATGTCATAGATGGATAGATAGACCTTAAAACAACCTGGATGGATGGAAGGATGGATGGATAGATGAATGGATGGATGGATGGATGGATGGATGGATGAAAGGATGGATGGATAAATCAATGGAGAGTTGGAAGGTTGAATAGATAGTAGAAGGGTTGAAAAATGGATGGATTGATGGATAGATTGATGGGTGGATGAGGAACGGTAAACACAGAAAAAAATCCCTTCTATACAGATGTATTGCTGAGAGACAGATAGAAAGACGAATAAAATGCAAAAAGATCAGTACACATTTCCCAGATTTATACACAGAAGAATGGATTGATAAGTTAATGTGGATGTTTAAAATCCAGGTCTTTCAGATGTTTCCAGATCCACATATGGATGGATAAAGAGCTGTGGACACACATTTGGATGGAAACAGACGTAAAGAGACTTTATTAGTGACATGCTTTGCATTTTTGTCTGCAGTTTGATGTGGTGAGTAATGGTGAAGTTTGCGAGGGGATTTTGTAGGTCGAATGGTATTTGCAGTAATTTGCTCGGTGTGAGCCACGAGCTGAGCTCCTCCACCTGACTCTAACTTTAATTATGAGAAGCCATGCCTCGTGAGAATAGCAAAGAGCCTCAGCACTGCTCTGCCCACTTTAATGACATTAGAAGATGTCACACTTTTTTCCTCCACATCGCTGGTGCTCTACAACTTCCTCCCCTCTTTTCTGAATACCAATAAGCATATTAATTTTCATCAAGAACTAGAACCCGGTCTCTAAATGGAATTAACCTTGGAGAAATTACCTCTCCGTCTGTTGTTTGCGTTTTAGCCATGAACTCAATCCTGTTTTACATTTCTTAGCATGCCTTTAATATTAAATAGTTCAGAAACTGGGCCTCGCTCAGTGTTGATATATTCATTGCTCCGTTAGTTATCATAATTTCCAAAAGAAAAAAGAAATGAATTAAAACTGAGGAACATTATAACTACTGCTTTTCACAGGCGATGAGCGAGAGAGTGAATGGAGCTGCCAAACACAACGTGCATCGGAAACAGCATTGAAGCATTACAAACAGCCAGAGCTGATCGAGTGCTTAGCAATCACCGGGTTTTATGTGTTCTTTTCTGCCACATCAAGGCCGGTTAAATAACCAGAGAGACGACAGGCTCCTTTAATGAAGATGCTTTGCAAAAAAAATAAAAAAAATAAAACAGCTGGAAGCATCGTAGAGACACGGAGAGAAGAATGAACATGCAGAGATTGCTCCATCTGGGTTCCTCTGTTCGGGGAGTGATCCATCTACTGCATGCATAAGGATAGATGGATGGATGGATGGATGGATGGATGGATAGATGGATAGATGGATGATTAGATGTATGTTGACTAGAAAGATGTAATGGATTAGACATTTTGAGGTGATGGATGGATTAAAGATGTGATAATAGAGTGATATATTCGGATAAACAGACAAAATAACAGATAGATAGACTAGAATGATAGGTGATAGATGGATGTATGGGTGGATAAATGAGTGGATGGGTTCATATATAGGCAGCGAAAAGGCAGAATGATAAGCTGTAAGGATGGATGGATGGGTAAAAATCTCCAAAGAGAGATTTCTCCATACGTAGGAATGCACGTTGGTAAAAGACCTGACGTGACAATTTTGTGTGAGACACAATAAAACCTGAGTGAGACAAATGACTAATAGCAGTATTACTCTACCTGTTCATGTAAAACTAATCCCAGTCAAATAGGACTAAACCCATAGTGTGTAACTAAGCCTTAGAGAATTACAGCATTTAGCTCATTTCCAGCTCAGATCATGGATCTTTACCCTGCATTAGCAAAAAAAAACATTAGAAAAAGCAGCGTTTTCCACTTCTAACAGTCAGTTAATTAACACACTCCAAATCCTTCACATGCGTCTCCTTCAAACCGGCCGCGAGACACGTTCACCTCTCGTTAGTGTTTTGGAGTTTCGCTCTCGACGACCTCTTAAACTCCTCTCACCAAACCATTGCGAGAGATCAGACAGATCACAGACCGCCGTTTTGTGTTGGTGCGTAATGAAGCCGCATGATGTTCATCAGCCGAGCTCTCCCAGGCTTTCCCACACAGAGAACCCGAACAGAAACGCCGTTCCGGCACTCGCCCATTTAAAATTCATAGGATTTGGGAATGCGCTGTCAACCTTTACGGACGCCTGCCACGATCTGTGAATGTTTTATTCTAAATCTCTCCCTCTTTCATTCTCCTCGGGTTCCTCCACTCTCCAGCTGCATTCAAGTGAAAAGCAAAGTGCATGTAGAAGGAACGAGGTGCAAGAAAAAACACTTCAGTGCTCCACTACTGAAGAAGTATTTTCACTGTAGATATTCTTCTCTCCTTGTTTTTTACTGTAGGTTTGAATGAAACATGTTAATGATCTACACTGTTCTTGAGGAGAAGAAGCTTGGATGACTTTACACTAAACTTCAATGTTGTTGTTTTAATGTTGTTTTGCTCTTCAGGCCTTCAAGCCTTCACAAACATTTTCATCTCCGTCAGTGACAGTAATGAGGAGCGATGAATGGTGAAAAGACAGAAAAGTGATAAATAAATGTAAAAAATGAAGGAATGTTAAACATACAACTGTTAAAGGAAGGCAGAAATAGAGAAAGATGAGATCGACTCTGGTAAATAGAGGAATGGATGAATAGATGGATGAATGAAATCATGGGACCCATAAAGACCCATAGAGTCAATAAACATCTCGACATGAATGACTGGATAGATGGATTAACAAACAGATGGATGGATGGACAGATAGGACATTAAAGAACTAAAAAACATGTGCAACCTACTTGAATGAATGAATGAATGAATGAATGAATGAATGAATGAATGAATGAATTGGTCAACATTGGGAAGACAGACAGAATAAGAGGAAAATCAACTGGAAGGGTGGATAAACGAAAGGTGGATCTAGAAGCTAAAATGGATGGATTGGTAGAGAGGTGGATAGATAGGTAGAAGATGGGCAGAAAATCTGTATAGACAGTTGAGTAAATAAAAAGGTAGATAGACAGGTAAAAGAAAAACAGAGTGAGAGAAGTGGAGAGAGAGGGATGGAGAGGGATGGAGAGGGAGAGAGAGGGAGAGAGAGTGAGAGAAGTGGATGGAGAGGGATGGAGAGGGATAGAGAGGGAGAGAGAGGGATGGAGAGGGATAGAGAGGGATGGAGAGGGAGAGAGATGGATGGAGAGGGATGGAGAGGGATGGAGAGGGAGAGAGGGATGGAGAGGGATGGAGAGGGAGAGAGAGGGATGGAGAGGGATAAAGAGGGAGAGAGAGGAATGGAGAGGGATGGAGAGTGATGGAGAGGGATGGAGAGGGATGGAGAGGGATGGAGAGTGATGGAGAGGGATGGAGAGTGATGGAGAGGGATGGAGAGGGATGGAGAGGGATGGAGAGGGATGGAGAGTGATGGAGAGGGATGGAGAGTGATGGAGAGGGATGTAGAGGGATGGAGAGGGATGGAGAGGGATGGAGAGGGAGAGAGAGGGATGGAGAGGGATGTAGAGGGATGGAGAGTGATGGAGAGGGATGGAGAGGGATGTAGAGTGATGGAGAGGGATGGAGAGGGATGGAGAGTGATGGAGAGGGATGGAGAGGGATGTAGAGTGATGGAGAGGGATGGAGAGGGATGGAGAGGGATGGAGAGGGAGAGAGAGGGATAGAGAGGGATAGAGAGGGATGGAGAGGGAGAGAGAGGGATGGAGAGTGATGGAGAGGGATGGAGAGGGATGGAGAGGGATGGAGAGGGATGGAGAGGGATGGAGAGGGATGGAGATAGACCTGCTACTTGTTTCTATCCTTATTATTGACACATGTCATGGCTGAAACGTTGAGTTTGCAGCTTCACTCTATAAGCTGATGTCACACAAACGTTGATTTCTGCGTAAATCACGTGATCCTGCTCAGGCAGCTTTTTCTAAATAACGGATTCATTTGATGTTTTTTCTTTTATCTGGAAGGCCGAGGGAAATTAAATTAGAGATGCTTTTTCGGCGGCGTGTGCTGAGTGTAGCCGGATTTAATGGGAAGGAATAGTCTTTGGAACTGGCGAGGCATGAATAATGCGGTGGAATCGGCGCTACCCGCTGCTAGTGAACACCACAACGCTGCTAATGCGGCTCTGGGACTTAAAGCAGAGCGAGACCCTCGGGGAAACACCCGAGCCCCATTCACAGTTTGTTCTGATGGAAGGGGGGGAGGAACCCGGCCCTCACACGCCTCGCTCAGGAAGCTATAAAACACCCAGGATAAAACGGCGTGCGAGGGCCGGCAGCGCTCACGTTGTGGGTCATTTAACAATAGAATGGATTTTTTTCAACCATATTGCTATGCAAATGTCGTCTTTTCTCTTTCTCATATACGCCGATGGGGTTCAGATGGGAGAGAGGGAGCGTCCTTTCTGTTTGCTTTGCTATCAATTTAATGCCGCGCCTTGAGGTGTATTAACAATTATGCAAATAGGAGGGAATGTGGGATTTGCTTATTGGGAACATTCTCTAGGTAAGTGGAAAAACTTTTGGGGTAAAAAATAAATAAATAAATAAAAGCAAGATGGTCCTGATGTTTGGAGGATATGGGATCATTTAGTATAGGAAGACTTTGAGAGTGAGTGTGTTTGTGAGAGTGTGTGTAAGTGCAGGAAACTATGCAGGACAACTTAATAGCCCTGAATTACACGAGCTGTTCAAGTAGTTTAAAAGCTTAAAGTACTAAAATGGTAAAAAAATAGACTATAAAGGAGAAACAATGTGAAATCTGTTTTGTCAGATTTCTTCAGAATCTGCCTGGGATTTGCAATTTGACAAAAAAAACCTAAAATCATCCTATAATTTTGGACGATCAGAACTCCTGAGAGGAACACGGTGAACTTAAAACAACTATTGTTTTTTTTTAAACAAATACACAAACCAACAAAAAAAGCATTGTTTTGCAATGAAAAGGAATAAAATAGAAAGGAAGCCCAAAGGAAACGTCAGGATGGAAAAAATAGAAAAATAAGAGAACGGAGAATAAATAAAGAAGAGCAGAACAACAACAAAGAAAGAGTGAAAGAATTAAAGAGGGGAAAATACAAGAAAATAAAGCACCAAAATTATCAGAAATAAAAAAATAAACATGTATGTGAAAAGTATGTAATGAAAATATTTAAGAGAAAAAAAATCATAAAGACCGGCATGGTTTTAAAAGAACAAAATAGGTTCAAGTGAGTGGAGAGAAAGAAAGATAAAAAAAAAAAAAGAGTGGAACTAAAAAAAAGAGAATGTGACAATGATAGACATGGTTGAGAAAGAATGAAATGAAACAATGACAATAAAAAAGAGAGAGAGAGAAGGAGAATCTCCTGCATTTAATAGGTAATGAATATTAATGTGCATTGATGGTCTGTTTATGAATATTAATGAACAGTGGGTGGGCCAACTGGCGAAATTTACTATAACTATCATTAATAGTGTTTACTTCACCTGTGTTGCTGCACTCGTAGCTATAAATCCTACATAATTACAGCAAATAGAAATTTTTAACATATTAGCCCCTCCCGTAGCCCCACCCCTTATACTGAAGGTTGTAAAATAAGAAGGGGGTGTGTCCGACTTTAAACATGTCCTGGTGCAGACTCTGCAGCCCGGAATAATCCGACGGTAATAACATGACCCCCGCTGTTGCTCAGGAAGGCGAGTCAATTCGCGCCCAAGGATTCAGAGAGCCAGAGGTGTGCATTAGTTTTGGCCCCCTTAGGACTCAATAAACCTGATGGTGAGGCTACAGATGCACACAAGTTTGCTGCGAATATGAAAAAGAACGGAATAATGAAAAGCTGAAGCAGGAAAATATGGAGAGGAAAAAAAAAAACGAAAGAATGGAAACAGAGTGGCAAGAATAGAACAAGAGTAAAAAATAGAGAGAAAACAAAGGCGATAGAACGAATAGAACGGAAATCAGTACAAGTGCAGGAACCCATCCGATTCAATGTCAGGAATAGGTTGCGTGAAGGATCTCATGCTGCTCTGATGATTTATGCTGCTGCTATTGTTGTTTTTATAGCTGCTGTTGCCATTAATGCTGGTATTTTAATGCTGTTGCTGTCCATTTCCTTGTAGCTGCTGTTGTTTGCATGTAAGAATGCCTTAAAAAATATATATAATAATTGTTTATATTTATCAGTGAACAATTCAAAAAGTAAAAGCACGTAAAAAAAAACACGTAAATTCTTCTAGGTACACTTTCACACAGTATTTGAAGAAAATCAGCAAATGTCATTCCAAATATCTTTATTTTGAATAAAACTAACCTTAGAATCAAATCTCTTTATGCAAATCCAGAAAGATTTGCTAATGCTGAGATCAGAACTCTGTGAACAACCACTTCCAGGACTCCTCGTAGTAGCATTTCAGATTTTTTTTCTGGTTGTTGTCCTGTGGCAGGATAAATGTGCGCCTTTCTGATGGTACTGTATGATGGAGAAGGATCTACCTGTATTTAGCATCAAGGAAATTATTTATTCTGACCAAATCTCTGTCCATTTGCAGAAATAAATTGCAGGAAACCTCCACCATGCTTCACTGTTGCCTGCAGACACTTATTATTGTGCTGCTGTCCAGCACTTCAGCAAACAATGTTTTTTTTTTTCTGCTGCTATTTTCTGTCCTGTGTTTTTGTGGTTTCCTCTGGTTCTTTGCTGATTGAACTGCTGAACCAAGGGAAGAAGCATGATGTTCCTTGGCCATCCACTGCGTCTATGGTTCTCAACATTGCTTTTTCTTTGTGTTTCTTCAAAATGTATTGGAGAGCACATCTTGAAAGTCTGCTTTGAGATCTTTGCCTGCTGATCCAGTAGAACTTTCTAGTTTATTGTTACTGTGCTCCATCCTGCAGTTTCTGTACTAATGATTGGGTTTCATCCCACATATTAAAATAATGATCATTAGTAGCTGCTAATTGGTTAATGACAAGCTTGACTTCTGTCCTACAAAATCCCTGCAAGTGTAAAAATCGGAATCCAAACGTCGATCACCCCACATTTAGATTTGATTTCTCTTCTCTTTATTTACTTTTGTTTATAAAAATCAATTACTTACACTTTTAGTTTGGATTTAATCATTCTCACTTTATGGCATTTTATTCACACTTCCCCTCAAGATCTAACACCAGTCCTCTGTAGCACCATAGTGAAGGAACACGTCAATAACTGTTAAAGTGCTAATGTTCAAGATAGCTCTGTTTTGCTTCCCGTCGCTATGGCAACAAAGAACCGACAAGCCATACAGAAGAAAAAATAATAATTCTGCTCCAGTCTCTGAACTCCTGGTGCCTGAAACATCTATAAACTCACACTTTCACCCCCTGCAGATTTTTCACACTCTGCAGGCATTATCAACTAAGGTGTGTTAAACATTTACAAAAGAAAAAAATAATCCAGTGAGTATACTGTATATTATATCAATTTGACCTGATAGTAACCTCCACTCTTCTGGCAAGATGTTCCACTAGATTTTGTAAAGAGTGGAGGTTTATTGAGCCAAAGGGTGTAGGTAATAAGGTGAGGAAGTCTGGGGTGCAGTCAGTGTTCACATTCATTCATATTCTATAGGGTTGGAGCTCTATAGCAGGAGATCTTTCACTCCAACAAATGGAAAGCAGAACTTCATCATGGCGCTGGAACAGGTTTGGCCCTCCAAGAAAATGATAAACTACTACATACAAAGATGTTCGTACAAAGATACAATTGTGTAAATCCAAATTTGTGATAAAAATTTTGAAAAAGAACCACAAATGGCTGGAAAGTCAGGTCTCCCAATACTTTTGGCCATACAGTGTATATCGTTTTACACTTCCTGGCAATTACCTGGCAACCTACCCAGTGACCATCTTCCCAGAGTATAACACAGAATAACACAGAATCTCATTTTTTTGCCAGATTGTTTATTCGTGTTTGTTTCGTGACTTTCCAGCCCTTTTTTTTCCTAATGTGAAACTTTACTTTAGATTCAGGATTTTCGCTTTCCCCTAGGACCAGATTTTTAGTTTTTCCATTGTTTTGCTGGCTCTCAGAATCTAGAACTTTGTCCTTGGACTCTGCGTTCTCTGTCTTGTCCAGCCATCAGGTTTGGTTCTCAGATTTCTTTATTTCATCCCCTCTCTCCTCCAGCCCATTTCAGATCATTGGAATATCCTTTCACACGGCCTCACCCTGGCATTTGTGGTTGAGGAGGGTGCCTCTGATCAAGTGATGGGTGCCGTGCGATCATAGAGAGGTACCACTGAACACTGGATGCACCCATGTGCCTTTTTCTCCCATCACCTCAACTCGGCCGAAAGGAATTACATTATTGGGAAGAGGACGATCCTGGCTGGGAAATTGGTGCTGAAGGAGTGGCACTGGTTGAAGAGGTCAAAAACCCCTAGGAGAGGAGAACCAGAAAGATGTCTATAACTTTGCTGCCTGGCCTCCTGTGCCCAACACAAGAGCAGGGTAGTGGTGCTGATTTGGCCGCTCCTGGCCAAGACGTCCCCGGTTGCATAACGCTCTAAATTTCATCCCCAGGCTTCCTCTATCCACCGGTTACACGGTTATCCTTACCCTAGTGGATCGCTTTTCCAAAATGGTTCACTTCATTCACTTGGCCGAGCTGCCCTCAGCCAAAGAGATGGCATCACACCTTCTACAATGCGTGTTTCATCTAGACAGACCCCCATGAAACATTTTTTCTGACCAGGGCCCTCAGTTTATGGCCAATTTTATAACCAAACTTACCACATGACTTCTGAGTCTGTTCCCCATTTCTAAGGTCATTAATCCAACGGCCACCCGAACTGAACTCCCCAAGGAACTCCAGATACACCTCACCTTTCATGTCTCCCACCTCAAACACGTCCAGACTTGCTCCTTGTTTTGCTTTTTTCTAAATATATATATACTTTTTTATGTTACTTAAAATTAGGTTTTTATTCAAAAATCCTTCTGCTTTATTTTATTTTAAAAAATTGTTTCTATTAAAAAATATTCAAAATATATATATTTTTTAACTATTCTGCCTTATTTAAAAAAATTGAAGTATATTTACCTTTTAGATTTTTCTGCTTGAACATTTTTTTCTTTTTTAGAAAAATAAATACGTGTTTGCCTTTTTTAATTTAATTTCTAGTTTATTTCATGGCTTATTTGAAGAATTATTTTTATTCTGAGCTGTGAGATTTAGTTCCATGTTTGATTTATTAGCATGACTCCCCTCCCCCCTATGAAGCGTATTTAATGGCACCCTAATTGCTAATTCATGGCTTTGAGAATTTTTCTGCAGAGGAATAAAGGCGTCACTTAACAGAGCAGCGAGTCAACATTTCAGAGCCACTTGACCTTTTGCTCCAGGTGAGAAAGACACTTTATTGTATTTTACACTTTTTTTTGTTTCAGTCGAGCTCCAGGTGAGCGCTCCGCCTCTTTGTTTTCTCCTTCAATAAAAAAAAATTTTCTCTGTCTTTCTGAAGAGCTGGAAAACAAAACAGGCTTTGAGTCCAAGGAGCTCTTCTCTCAGGCAGCGTAAGATGTGAAGCTGCAGGTTTTCTGCTGAATAATTCACCTGCACGCCTTCGACTTTTCTCACTGCAGGTAAACAATGAGAGCTCGGCTGCAGCCCGGGTGGGATTTCTTTCCTTCTTCCTTTCTTTACTCTCTAGAATGCTACACGTGGAGATAAATCACTTTTTCCCAACCTGGACTTAAATCTACATCGCTTTAAGCTAAAGCATGATGGAGCAGGAGATCAGGGAAGACGGAGCAGGAGCTTTAGAGATAATAAGGCAAGAGTTCTAAGATGATAGAGCAGGAGCTTGGAGAAGAAAAAACATAAGCTCTGGGAGATGATGGAATAGGAGCTTGGAGCTGGTGGAATAGGATCTTTGAGGTCACGACAGAAGAATGATGCAAGAGCTTGGAGATGACTGAGCAGGAGCTTGGTGATAATAAAGCAAGAGCTCCAGGAGATGATAGAATAGAAGTTTGGGGGTGACTGAGAAGAAGCTTGGAACTGACTAATTGGAAGCTTGGAGATGCAGGTGTTCCGAACTGTAGCTTAGAGATCATGAAGTAAGAAATGAGAGGTGATGAAGCAAGAGCTTGAAATTGATTGCAAAGGAGCTTGGAGAAGATGAAGCAAGAGCTCTAGGAGATGATGGAAGATGACTTTATTTATAAATCAATAAGGTTCACCATATTATGATGACTGCACCCCAGTCCTTCTTACCTTCTCACCCACATCAGTACTTGACTTTATTAACAGTCTTTCTATCTTTTTTTTTTCTCTCTTTCTTTCTCTCTTTCTTTCTTTCTTTCTTTCTTTCTTTCTCTTCCTCTGATTGTTGAATAAAAGAAGACTAGAATCGCTCATTTGCTGCAATGTCTTAAGATTGTCACCAGCATGCTTTTATACCTCAGTAAAACAAAGATGTGCCAATCATTAAACAATCTATATAACACACACATACACACACACACACACACACACACACACACACACACACACACACACACACACAGAGAGAGAAGCCAGAGTGCTTGTGTTGCTCTGTATAGCGAGGGACACACACACACACACACACACACACACACAGAGAGAGAAGCCAGAGTGCTTGTGTTGCTCTGTATAGCGAGGGATTGTGGAGCTCTCGGTGGCTGTACTGGGATTTCCCCATGGCGAGCTGATTTAATTAGGATGTGCCGGAATATCCACCGTGCCAGAAAGAACTAGCGGCTGTTTTTTACTATCAAAGCTCTATCAGGTCCCTGTGGAGGAAACTAAGGGGTAAAATCTGCAGGCCAGTGAAGTCCCGTGGGCTTGAAGGTATCACTCATGACATATACTTCATTTCCAGAGTGCATGAGAAAACCTGGTGCTTTGTGAAAGCTTGTGATCTCTGTACAGCATGTGTGAGGGCTTTCAAGTCACTTCCTGCCTGCTGCTATCAACAACACAGCAGGATTTGTGGCTCTCACCAAGAAATGATAAAGAGTTGCAGCAGGTTAGCGTCTACAGGGTTCAATCCTGGGCTCCGCTGAATGTCCATGTCCGAAAAAAAGAAATGTTGAATGGTTTAAAGGGGGTAAATACTTATGCAGTGGTAAAGTTCTTCTAAACTCGTGTAATATTTCTGAACGGTCAGGTGATGTGACTTTTGGCTGAAAAGTGCACAAGAACTATAGGAAAAAAAACTATTTCAGACCTTTGACCTTGTTGTGACCTTGCAGTTTTTCCATGATTTTTTATTTTCATTAGAGAACATTTAATAAACTCAACCATGATGTATAATTACCCAGGTGTTGCCCAGGTGAGGATGAGGTCCACTTTAGAGTCTTTTGAGTCATGGTTTCTTAATGAAGTCTCAGGGAGTTGAGAATCTCCTGGTTCTGATGATAATTCCCTTTAAATCTTACAAACATTCAAATACTCCTTCTCGAGGTACTTCAATAACGAGGAACTCAGACGGTCTGTAACGGCTCCTCGTTAATAATTGGATAAAACTGAGGTAATTAATAAACGAATAATGGCTCGCTGGATAATGAAGTGTTCTTCACGTTAATGAAGATCAGGAAATAATCTGTTGTAAAAATCTTGACTTCAAAAAAATGAAAAATGCTGCTTTTCACTCAGTTGACAATCAAATGCAGCTTTTTAAATCTTGGATCTTAAATTATTTATATATTTTTTTTATTTATTTGTTTGTTTAGATTTTTTGCTATCGGACTTTTTGTTCACGTCATGATTTATATATTTGTTTACATCTAAATTTCCAGATGCCCTCATCCAAAACCATGTACATTTATCATATTCATTTATCTGAGCAGTTATAGGGTTAAGGGCCTTGAGTTAAGGGCCCTGCTCAAGCTGGGGGTTAAGGGCCTTGTCCACAGGCTCATGAGCGACAGCTTGGTGTGACTGGGATTTGAACTCATGACTTTCATCTTCAGATTCCAATGACGTAATCACTTCTTCTTTTTCTCCTCTCAATTTGAATATAATTTCCAAAAAACACAATAGATAGATCGAACGTAACCTTCTTACTTCCTCAGAACAGTACAGAGCTGGTCATGGTTAAGAAACACCTGTATGGTTGTTGAGAAACACCTACATGTTCTTTTGCTGATATCAAACAAACAAGGTAATATAACGGAACTGTCACCTTCACAGGTCTCTGTTTGGAGAACACATTAACTCATTATCTATTAAATGGTGAAAGAAGGAACCAACATGGCTAGCATTTCATCCTTCAACACCATGCAATTCTGTCTGGAGTGCGGCTCATTGGAACCAACCGAGCTTCACTTGATGAAGCATAGAAAGTGCACGTCTGAGCTCTAGAGGTGTTAGACAGCAAGAAGTTGTATGGACTGATATCTATCCTGGAATAACCTGCCCAGTCACCGCACCTAAATCCTGCTGAACTGCTCTGGAATAAACAAGAAATCTCCAACTAGTGAAGAACATCTAGGGTGAGATCCTAAGAAGCACAGAAAAGTATTTCAGCTGAAAGTTTGGAAAAATGAAGTGTCTGGATTCCGAGAGTGTGAACAGCTGTTTTCCTTTATAAGATATCCACAGCTTCTAACAGATATGGAAACTAATTCCATCCAAACACTGAAACTATGGACGCATCGAATGAGCAAAATGCTAACAAACCAACGAATAAAAAAACAGGACAAGACACGAGTTCAGTCTTTGTTCATCATTTGTACATTCATAAATGAGTCATATCTGCACAAAGGCATATTTTGAGAAGGTTAGTGAAGACAGGAAGCACTACAGCATCAGATCTAAGCAGCAGAACTTCACTGACCTTGTGAGATTTCTGGCCCTTAATCATGTTGAGTAAAAATAAAATATTGTAAAAGTCCATCATTCACTTTGTACTAAAATGTTACTGAGCTTCTTCCTTCCCAAATCAGACCTGAAGGCAGAATTATAATGTGATGGACAGCTCACTCTCAGAACTTCTCTTTCCCTTAGGAAGGTTGTTGTGATAAATCATTGAGTCATCAGGAAAAAAAAAAAAACAAGAGTTTTAAAAAAGTAAATAAATAAATAAATAAATAAATATGGTGATGAGATGATTCTGATGAGATTGTTTCTTCACAGACTCCTGAGTAGGATTTTACCACGAGTCCAATTATCTACACTTCACCATGTTTTAGCGCACACACTGGAACAAGGTGGACTGTAGACCAGGAACATGAACATGAACTTCAGCTTTAAGTTTAATAGAACTTATATGTATAATATTTTTAAAATGAAATATTTCATCTTTGATGTTTATTCTTTCAACAACAATTTATTTGTGATTCAGCAGTAATTTTTTTGTGATTTTAGCAGACCCCCTGCAGTACCGCCGCAGACTCCCTAGGGGTCGTGGACCTCCAGTTGAAAACCCATCGTCTAGACTTTGTTATCTGTACTAAATTTCTCTCTAATCTATAAACATTGTCTATACTGTGATCTACAGACTCTATACTTTCAGTTCATTCTCTTTACTCTGTACTAACAAGTTCAAGTTTCAAGTTTTGTTTGTCATGTGTGCAGAGGTCATGTGAGGCTACAGGTGAACTACAATATTAAACAGTAAAGAATATATAAAATATAATATATAGAGAAAATATTTACATATATATTTATATATTTATATATTTATATATGACATGTATTAGCATGAGGCACTTTTTATAAGAATATGAAAGATGGAGGTATACAAGGAGAATATATCTTACAGTAGGTGTGCAGAAATACGTAGTGAGTTGCAATAATACTGAGAATTCCAGAAGTGCAGTTTCAGTGTGTTAACAGAAATGTATAAAATATATGCATTATTATCTATAAAAATGTGACAGACTCCAGGCATATACGAGCACAGGGAGATTTGTGTGCATGATTGCTGTGTATGTGTGTGTGTGTGTGTATGTGTGTGTGTGTTTTGCTCACCTAAGTAAAATGAAAATCATGCAAGAAAAAAACAGTAAATTTGCCAAGCATGTTGAGTAGCGTCCTGTCCTGGTGCTTCAAAATGTTTCATTCTCATTAAACAATCAATAACCCGCTTCTCTCTCTCTCTCTCTCTCTCCCTCCCTCCCTCTCTCTCTCTCTCTCTCTCTCTCTCTCTCTCTCCCTCTCTCTCTCTCTTTCTCTCTCTC